>JABSTQ010002929.1:0-451033 GCA_013358835.2 Ixodes persulcatus
ACCCTGCTTTGGGGTCCGATGGATGCGCGAACCAGCTCTCCATCGGCTGAGCGAAGCGCACTCCGAGCGCTGTGAGCATGGTGATGTTGCAGTTTGTCCCGTCACAGGTCACACTTATACACTTTGCTCCAGCATCCTTCAGTTTGATGATGTACTCCCGTACCAGGTTGGCGCGAGCGTTGCCGTCAAGACCATCGATGAGGGCGTAGCCCAGGGGGATCTTCCAGTTTCGGTTGACTGCCACTGCCAAAAATACAAGTGCGTGCTTTGCAAAGGTGACGCAGTCGTTGCGGATGATGCAGTAACCCAGGTCACAGTACCCGACGACTTCTTTACCATCCCAGTCTGTTTGTCTTTTTATTCCCATCTCATCGACCATCAGGCTGACGAAAAGAGGTCCCTTTTGGGCTTCCTGTGCAACTTTGTCAAAGGACTGCTGGGTGAATCCTGGTCGTGCATCAACCACCGCCGCCCATTTCCGCAGAGTGCTTGGGTGTGGTAGCTTGACATGCTTTCGCAGAAAGCTGTATGCCTTTGCCGAGTAAAAATGGAGCGTGAGGGCAAACTTGCGCACATCCTCTGTACATGCGTTTTTGTTGTGCCTGACTCTTTTTAAGACGAGGTTGCGCATTGTGTTGGTGAATGCATTGTCAACTATGTCAACTGCTGGCTTAGGAAGTCGTGTCCTCAGTTCACGGAGCAACGTGTTCAGCTTCCTAATCCTGGCCGTCTTCCGATTGATCTTCTTCTTTGCCTGTTTCAACGGTTTCCTCGCCTTCTGCAGCTTGTGCCTACTCGTGGCCAGGACCCTGTGCAGTCGTGGTGACACAGCTGCGTACGAGTGGTCACCGGAGGAAGTGTTGCGTCGCATGAACACAGCTTCAGGGGGAGTCTCTGACGTCATAGCCTGAGAGGGGGAACTAACCAGCTCTACACTGCTTCCAGAACCACTGGCAGCTTGGGCCTCTCTTTGGGTTAGCTGATCAGTCGTCGATCCAGGCTGCCTCTCTGGAGGGTGAGACCTGTCAGCAGAACAACGAGCAGTAACATTCAAGACTGCCTGTATTCCACAAGACTGTGTGCCAGTGCATGCATTGTTGGCAAATTATACAGTGCAGTGTGATATGTTACCACACCTTTTATGCGTGGGCCAGAAGTGGCACTGACCCACAAAAAGGGGGTGCTGGGAGTTCTGACTTATGAATAGGGTTCCATGTTTTGGGTATTCTTAATTCGTGAGCATTACCTGGCTCAGTGAGCGAAAAAAGAGCCGTGATCAAAGGGTGCAGCAAAAAGCCGTAACCAAAAGTTGTGTCCAAAAGCCGTGACCAATGCAACGCAATCCAAGGGAAAAGAAAAACTAAAGAAAATACAAGAAAAACAAACATCTCTGCTCACGTTATCATTTTGGTCACGTGACTTATTAATCACGTGATCAAACAAAAAATAAACCGAGAAATAAATTATCCCCTGCCCGGTGTCAAACCTAGGCTCTTATGATCGTAAAACTAGTGTGCTATTCGTTGCTTCAACCTAGCTCATTGACATCAATATAACTCGGCCAAAGGTAATGCTCACGCATTCTCACATCATGAAAGAAAGCTTAGGTGCCCTCGTAGTTTTTTTTTTTTTTTTCAAAATGGGGGTGATTTTTTGGTGCTTATTCATTCTCTCGAATTTTGAGTTTTTCGGTGTCTATTTTTGATATCGACTAAACATCGGGGTTCAACGGGGCTTATGTGGCAAAAGCAAATGCATATTCGTGACGTTTCAAGGAGACGCAACATTACATGCACTATTCATTGCTAAATGGAGCACATAAAAAACAATTTCCAAAGAAAGAGAGCAGCCTCGCGGACAGTTCAGTGCGGTCGGTGTTCTGGTTCAACACAAGTACAGTTGTTTATAAAGGTTCCCTGCCGTGGAAAGTGCGATTTCTCTTCAAAGCAAGCTCAATTCGGGTTCTTTCAGTTTTTGCAGATCTCAAGAAAAATCGTTCGGAGGTCATGTTTTATGTATATCGGTGTATACCGAAAACACGGAACCCACTTATGATTGAATGATTGTAAAAAGCATACTGCATGCTGGTTGAAGGTGTTGCAAAGAACCTGAATGTTTTACTGAAACCTATCAACTTGATCCCAAAGATGCCACTTTTGTAGTGATTCGTTGACCGCCAATTTCAGATACAAGACACACAGCTTTGCAAATTGTGCAACTAGTCGCCCGAAGTACCTGAAGACTGGAGTCTGCATCATGTGTAATTTTACCTTGTCATTGTTTTACTGACATTTTCTTCTTTGTGTGCTGTGTTGTCAAGTGCAAACAGTGAGCATGCTAGTTTATTAGAGCTCCATGGAACCCATCCCCCTCATGTAATGCATCTGCAACAATGATTTTGAGGCAAATAAACAAATTGTGATCTGCTGCAATGAAACTTGCTCTATTCATACCTATGCCTGTGCTTCGGTCGCCGGCACAGAAGGAAGGCCTCGCCAGACTGCGACCTTGATCGCTTCCGAGGTGACTGTTTTGTCTTGCTTGCTGGAGAGCTGAACACCGTTGGCACACTTCCTTGCCTGAGGTACGTCTTATTAGTCAGCTGGTAGAGGCAGTTGTCCGCAAAGTGCAGTGAGCACAACTTGGACCATGTACTGATCTTCCAGTCTCGGCAGGGCAGCTTCTCCATCCATGCCTTGAGGAGTTCCGGATCATTCAGTGGGAACCTGTGATGGTATAAAGAAGCAAGTGTGAAACCTTTTTTTTTTTGCATGCAAAAAGAAATGTACCAAGCCATCTGGTGAAGACTGTTTTAGGCACATTCTAAGTGCATAAATGAACAAGAATCTGGTATCTCGCAGACTGACCACCTCTTCGAGTCACTCTGAGGAACAGTAGGTTAAGGTATGTGCTCATTTATTCAAATCGCCCTGCTCTCGAAAACTAGCAATAAGAATACCATACTTTTGTAGGGAACCACATATCTTCCTGCGGGAGGCATGAATCTAAGTGAAGTTTTGGCAGTGGGATAAGCTTACAAGCTGCTTTCCTTGTAGAGCACTATATATGTGCGCGGGAGGGCGAGCCACGGATCTTCTAGCACGCGAGGGGACGGAAGAGAAATGCACGCCACGTCAAACAGTCTCAATATGTTTGCATGGCCAGCAAAACGAACGGTGTGACCAGGTTGACTTCAAGGACTAAGAAACTTACCTATGATACGAGATCCCCAAGTCCTGGCTACCCCTGTTGGCACAACCAATATCGGCGCAGGTACTCGGCATGATCTTGGTTTTAGGGTCGTTTGATTATTTTTCTCGGTTAGCAAAATGGCGGAGCAAGACGAGCTGTCAAAATCTGAACCGAAAAGACGCGCGCCAAAAGTCGTCTGCTATGTTTACGGACCGTAAATACAACGGTGATCAAATGGTTTGAACAGTTCAGATTATTTTTAAAAATCCATTTTTACCGCGGAAAAAACACAATTCAAGGGTATTGGGGATTGTAAACGAAATTCAGAAGGCGCGGAAGCGACGTCGTCCAGCGTCCTCGTTGAGCGTGCTTCAGCGCTATAAAAAATTTGAGCGCGCATAAATATCGTCTGCTCTTTCTACGTCGCTTTTGCGCCTTCTGAAGGACCGACAAGACTGCCAGTGCGACCACATCTCTAGGAATCGGGGTGCGACACCTGTCTCGTGGGAGTGCACATGAGCGTCAGAAGAGCTTGGAGCTCTGCTCAGCCTCATCTTGCGTGCACCAAGGAGGCTGCGAGCTTTGGGTCCCTCCAGTATGTTGCCCGACGACCAACGTGAGCCTCTTCTCGTTTGAACGGAGCGACGCCGGGGCTGCAGCGGCTCGGCAACTCGCCGGACCTGCGGGAGTTACGGGAGCAAAGGCGACACGACCTGCGAATGAGTGCACAAGGGCGGAGGGGTCCCGCAAAGCTTGCTTCTAGAAAGAGTGCAACGTAGTTTTCAAGTGCATGCCTAGCTGGGGAACTACCTGCGCAATGGGAATTAAATTCTGCTCTCCGAGTGTAATAAAGTGACTTGCGCACTGAACGTGACCCTATTCGCTACTATTATCAGGCGCCGTGTCTAAAGATACGTCTGGCGTACCTGGGACGCGGAGTCTGCGTTGGATGTCCTAGTGTCGGCAGCCAGACTGCGGCCGGACGCTCCCGCCGGTGTATTTGCAGCAGTCCGAAAGCAATCCACGCTTGTGCCTTATCAAACTTGAATAAGTGGCCGGCAGCCGCTTGGCCTGGCCGCCGTGTGTTACACGGGCGTGTGCCTGTCGTGTGTAAAAACGCGTGGAGTGTCAAGAAAATCAAACATTGTGTCTAGCTAATTACTGATTTCAAATTCCCCAACTTTTCCAGGTTTTTCCCTGACTATTTTGATCAAATACCTTGAGTTTTAGAGTCGAAGGATGACATTTCATCAATGTCATTCAGCATGGCCGTGCCGACGAGCAACCGCCATGCCGCTTTCACTTGTCGTCTTCCCTTATTTAGTCCACTTTTTGAATGATTCCCTGACTTGTCCAGATGATCCGAAATTCCCTGGGAATTCAAGGTTTTCCAGGTTGGTAGACACATTTAGAAAGTTCGCCGCGCGTTTGCAGGGTTTAGTGATCGGGAAGCTGCTCGAAAACAACGTAACTATAAGAGAAGCTGGTACAGTTCTGCGTACACGACTGTCAACCCATCACAGTAGGCACCGGGTAGGCGGGAGCCGCCGTCGGTCTTTTTCACGACACTACGAATCACGTAGTGACGTGGTACGTAGTTAGCTCAGCACCGAGCAGTTCTGAGATTGTAGCGCTTCTCTCGGTGCCTCAAATGCGAATCTTGACCGTCGAGCTAAGAAAATTGTCCGGGCACGTCCGCCGTACCGTTAGAACTCCGCGTTCTGGTTACGTCCTACGTACCTTTAGACTCCCCGTTCCGGATGCGTTCGACGTATCCTTTGACACAGCGATTATCGAGGAGCTCCCGTGGTTAACGATTGCGGATATTTTAAACTCGAACGACCGAGCGATGTCCGAAGCAGCACCGGTCGGTAGTGATCCGAGGCCGTACGAGAAGCACGGGACCGAATCTGCCTTACCCTGAATGAAATAAAAGCGAAAAGCCTCATTCCCTCGTACTTTACGTTATTCCTAGGCGAGAGAGCACACAAAACCTTGAAAAACCGAATTCCGCACACGAAATTCACACACTCCGATCGACGCCCACATCGCTTCCGACTCGCACTGGGCGCTGCCATCTTTTCGGTGACGCCAGAGATTTGGTCTGGTTACGTCACAGATTTGCCCTAGTCACGTGTCTAGTGGTCAAATTCGTACAACATGGCGGCGGCCAATTGGGGGTCACTTTTGCCTGATGAACGGTATACTAGTTTATCACTCTAAGGCCCTCTACCTTGTTGGAAGGTCGCGAGAAACAAACCTGATAACTGCATCCGAGTGACTCTCGGTGACTGAAAATATGGTACACGTGAGGTTTCAGTCACGCTCATTCAAAATGATGGTGGAAGAGTGCGACTTGCGGAACGATCGACGTACTCCTTACGCCAAGCGCCGAGGGCCGGGAATCTGCCATCCGATCGGTCACACACAGTCCGAGCAAAACAGAGTTGAGCGGCGCATTCGTTGCTTACATCTTTCTGCATGATCATGATCAAAACAACACGTGCATCCTATTTTCAACCACGAAGAGTTACTATACTTCACTGTTACGCGCTTATTAAAAACATATACCAACATATACCTTTGATCAGAACTGTTTCTCGCTACCACCGCTAGGGGATTCATTTCGGTTTCTGGTTAGTCAAGAGAGCATGCATAGCCCTCTTTCCTAGTCTGGCTCACGCCCTGGCTCTGCCCACGCCTCCCATTGACCAAACTCTCTCTGTACATGGCTCTGGCTGCAAGAACATAATGCATTGTGAGAGCAGGCCCACCTTCGCAGCAGTCAAATTACGAGCTAGCACTGCCGCTGGGTGCTTTTTTCGCTCGGGCGCAAGCCGAGCTTCTGGTCGGCGCAATTTCCAGCGTTCGAGCGTGCTAAAATGCACGCGATTCGCCTGCTTTCAGAGGCTCCAAACACGTCGTGCTGGGCTGTGAATTTGAAAAGACTGGAATGGTGTGAGCTCGTTTATGTGAACCGTTCCACGAGGCAGATGTTATATACCGAGCGTAACTAGGTCACATATTATCCCCATGTTATTTGTTGCATTTGTGGGCTCAAAGTAGAGGAATCGTTTCAATTTTAATGTCAATGAATTCACGCACATAGTTTTCCACTTCGCGGAATTTAAGCGAGGGAACGAGTCCTTTTCCCATTCTCAAATAACTGATGTTAGATAAATAGATAAGTGAGCTCATTTCAGGCACGTAGCCAGGATTTTGTTTCGGGGGGGGGGGGGGCCCGCCCATGACAAAATGCTGTATGAGAGGGAGGGGTGAGAGGAGGTCCCAGCAAAAAGGAAGATTTCGGGGGGGGGGGGGGGGGGGGGCCGGGCCCCTTGGGCCTCCCCCCTGGATACGTGCCTGGCTCATGTGTTGCGTCAATGAATTAATTATCAGAATATTAAACAACTCATGGGTCAAGAGAAATGAACGAAAGAAAAAAGAGCTCGAGAGTGGGTTAAAGATTAATATTAAGATGTACTGAGTTGCAAACACAACAGAATTAAAACGTAAGGTTCTAGGTTTTATACGTACAGGAGGGCGCTCAGATCTCTATTCTCCTCTGAGTCACGACAGCTCCAAAGACGAGCGTCACGTGTTTGGTCCTTGTTTGGTCCTGGAATGTCTGAGGAGAGGGTGCGGGGGTGTCCCGGTGTCCTGCGCCTTGACCGCGCCCCCTCCCTCTTCTCTGGTCATCTCTTTCCCGACTTGTACCGTTCGCATTACCAGTAGTCAAATTACTTGTAATCGATTACTTTTTGGAGTAATTTTGTAATCAGTTGATTACTTTTAATAGGCAGTAATCGCAAGAGTAAACTGATTACTTCTTGAAGTAATAAAAATTACTTCTAACCGTTACTATTTTTCCACGGGACCCCCCCCCCCCCCTACTCCTCCGCCCCCCCCCCCCCCCCCCCCCCCCGCACACACCTTTTTTTTCTGAAGTGACAAAAATAAAATTTTCCTTCTTTTCGAACAGAAAAAATAAAGATTTTTGCGGATCTGTAGGGAACGAGGTCAACCCCTTTGTATGTGTAGTTTCTGTGGAATGTCCGTTGTTTCTTTCAAGCTGGGACTGGGATTGGGAAGCCCCAGGAAAGCCCCAGTGCTTGAGAAAAGCTATTCAGGGCGAAGTTTGAGAGAGCAGAATGAAGCTTTGTAAGTCCTTCGTTCAAACTAGCCCCCTCACGCACACACACACACACAGAACTAAACAAAAAACAATCCTGCTTACGGTATCTACTCGCAGCCCATACGAGAACCAGAACCGACGAATGTCTAAAGCGGATGCAAAATATAACAAAGCCAGTTAAAATACACGTCAAGATCCCGTATTTCCCCTACGTGGTCTTTGTGACAAGCAAGGTTTCAAAGTTGGAAGTAGTTCATTGTTATGAGCGCTAAAAATGTAAGTCTTCAAACAATAAAGTAATCGAAAAAGTAACGATTACATTCTAAAGTAATGTTCAATTACTTTGGCTGTCGAGTAATCAAGTAATCTAATCGAATACTTTTTAGCCAAGAGTAATTGTAATTGTAATCGATTATTTTTTTAGTAACGTGTACAAGACTGCCTGTTTCACGTGACCCAAGGGGGAGGAGGGCGGCAGCAGCGCGCGACTGTTGCGCCTGCTGATAGAGAGTGATCCAAACCAACGCGTTTCTGTGCGCGCGTAGGCTGTGTGCTTCCCGGAAATTGCTTATTTCGTGGCGTTTTCGCTGTTTCCGGTGCGCTTTCTGAGTCACAACCATGCACGCTGGTTAGGACGGTGAGGCTTCACGCGAGCGGAGAGCATCTGCGCCTGACGGCGAAGCCGGAACTAATCTCCGCCACCGATTGGCCGGGAGCAGGAGCGACCTACAACGTCACAGTGCATTTTTTTTTTGTGTCTTTTTTGCGCTTTTAGAAAAAGTTGAAATTATCCAACCTTTTTATCCGCGCCCGGAAGGCGCACGGAATCAGCGCGGCGTCACAAAATACGCAATTTCCGGGAGCCGCACGGCCTACGAGCGCACAAAAACGCGTTGGTTTGGATCTCGCTTCCAGAGGCCCTGCAACGACTTTTTTACTGGTTTTTAATTTGCAGTGCACTTGAGCGCACTGAACGTAGTAACTTAATAAAACTTTTTTTTTTGCTTGAATTTCGCTTTATTTTTAAAATTCATAGGCAAATCAATATTACAAAAACAATCGACAAATAACCTTCTTCATGTGATCTTGTTTGCTTGAGTGGCCGTGAACTAGAGGAGGGGCTTCACAGACCCTCGGATTCATCAGACGTAATCTGCGAGACGCCCCTCCCCAAGTCCGAAAGTTGGCATATGAAACTTATGTAAGGCCAAAATTAGAATATGCATCAGCAATCTGGAGTCCTCATCAAGTCTATCTAATCAATCACCTGGAGTCAGTACAAAACCGAGCCGCTCGATTCATCTTATCATCATATGACCACTTCACTAGTGTCTCTTCTCTAAAAAGTCAACTCGGGCTCATACCTTTACTCATTCGAAGGAAACTCTCCCGTTTATGCCTTCTTCATAAAATTTATTATCATTGCCCAGAACTAAAGAACGCCCTGCTCTCACCCCCCGATAGAATATCCTCCCGCCTAAACAACTCTTGTGCAATAAAACGTATTTCTGGTAAAACTAACTCATTCAACGAATCATTTCTCCCATATGCCATCACACAGTGGAACCAGTTGCCATCCTCCATCGTCAGCACCTCTGATGGAACAGTGTTTTACGATAATTTACTAGCCCATTATGTATAATTTCTCATGTTCTTGTTTATAATTACTGTTATTGTTCTACTACTGCGTTTGCTTTTGTATTCTTCGTTTTACTGCCCCCCCCCCCTTATGTAATGCCCTAACCGGGCCCTTAAGGTGAAATAAATGAAAATGAAAATGAAAATGAAAAGGGGTAGTGAGCTCAGCGACCGCTCACGGCTGCCGCACTCCGTGTCGACGGCTCGAGAGGGAGCCGCTAAAGCATGTGCTGAATAGGCTAGATGAAGCGAACGGCCAGGGCGGCTGGCATTGCATTTGCTGCGCTACTAAACACTAATTCGGCATGACACTTCATTGGCCACAAACGAAAGCAAACACAGGGTAAAGATCAGTTCAGAAAGGGAGCCACTTCGCGCTGCCAAACCGCCAAACCGCAAGCCAAAACTGCTCGCCGAAGGAATTCGGAACGCTCGGAACCGGTCGGATCCTCGAGCCCATATGACTGCGGCGCCGCCGCGTACATCCGGGACATTTCTACGCTCACCGCTCGTCGGCGCCTGATTACACTACCCCCTTCTAGTATGCGCCGCCCTTTCCACCGCTTGGTGGAGGGTAAGTCGACTGGTTGTTTCTTGTTTTTGTACTTTATAAACTACATTTGTTTCTTTTCTGATCTAAAATACTGAACAAAAACCAGTTTCATAAATAATTGAGACGGTTCGCGCAACTTATATTTTGTATTTCGTCTAAAAAATTCGATTAGCGGCTCTGACCAGTCATTGAAAAAAACATTCCAGCCATAACAGCGTCTTTGCGTAATCGTACCTTCCTTAATCAATTCGTGAATGAAACTGCCTCGGCCAAAAGTTGTAGGCAGTGATTCTCTGGCGACCTTCCTATCACAACTTTATAAAGCAGACTAAGAATGAAAGATAAGCATCACATTTATCTCCCTGAGTTCACAATAAAGCAAATAAGGTTTTTGAAGTGTTGTGTGTTTATGACGATCAAATTCTTACTTTCTTTCTTTCCCTTTTTTACCCATTGATAGGCGATCATGTCACCAAGAACTCGGATGAATATTGCTTTTATACCTTTTTTTTTTTTTTTGTTAGTGTGATGAAAATGTATAGTTTTCAACTGCTGAATGACGTTTTGAAATGTTTTCTATGGGTATATCACAATGACTTGTGCGAACCGGCTTGGTGATCGAGACATAGTTTGCAGCGTGTCTTTTTACTTTCATTTACTGTTTCGTGAAGATTGGTGTATTTTGTCGTACCACAGTGTCCACCCTGCTTCAACCTCAATGTGGTTGCAGTATTAAAAAGATAAATAAATATTAAATAAATAAGGCTGTAGTTGGCCTTTACAAACAACGTCACGATGTAGTCACATGCCGCGCGCGTTCAGTACCACGGGGCGCCCTCGTAGGTGGAGGAGACTTCCGCGTCGTCTGGTTAAAATATGACGCACTGATATTTAGTCACTCTCTCCGTGCCCGCTGGGTTGCCCGAACCACAAGAAATGTGGAAACCGCAAAAAAAGCTAGATTGCTAAAAGGGCACTGACACGTCAAAATTATATATATTTTTTTATTATCCGAAACGATTAAAAACGATGCTTTCACATTACCCTCAAAATTCAAAACTTGGAAAATTCCGTATTTGTGAAGTAAACAAAGAACTTCCAAATGCCGATTTTGAAGTTCCCGCTTGATCCGCGCCAGTGCAGTGACGTCAAGTATTGAGCTGCCCTGCGAGTCGACTTTCTTTCACGCCTCCGCTACGTACCGCCGTTTCCGCCGCGACCAGAAGCGAGGAAGTGAGGAGCGGGAGAGAAGGGCGTCGGCGTACCGGGAAAAACCGGTTTCCTCCTTGCGTGCCGTGCCGCCTGCCTATCACTGCGAGCAGACGATGTTTGACGTCTCGCCGGTTCTGCGAGAAAGGCTGCCCCGACGGAGTTACAACAGAAACTACGATACATTGACACCAAACCCAGTATTTTTTACCGTTTGACGATTTCCTTATCGAAGTCGGAGAGGTCATCGGGCACCTAAAAAAGACCACTTCATCTGATTCCCCGGCTCACCAATCATCCTCTGCTATATGCGTCGAGCGCCGCCATGTTTTCTGAAGGAGGATACAAATCCAGGAGGTGACAATCACATTGGACTCTGATTTTTTGTATTTCAAAAAGAAGGGCCGTAGTGCGTTCGCAGTAGCGTGAAGAAACATGTTTTACGATTGCCGTTATTGAATGTTATAGAAATGTCGCCTACAAAGCTTCTAAATTTCATGATATTTGACGTCACAAATCAAAAGAACGAGGAGTTGAGGACCAAGAGAGAAAAACAGTAACAATAAAAAGGCGCGCGCGCTCGTGGGAAAGATTTCTTTCACGATGCGGTATTTTTTGTTTGTCTATGACTACAACTTGCATCGTTTTATATAATAAAAAATACGACCTTTGTGGTGTCAGCGCCCCTTTAAATAAGATTGCAGGGCCCCTTTATGCATGGCCTCCGAGATCCGGAAGAGCGCGCGCTGGCAGCCGCTTGTTCTGTCTGCTTGCTGGCCGTTGCAGTTCAAACTTCGTTTTTCCTCTCTTACCCTGCGGTCTTATCAGGATGTCTCTCGACAACGTATTCGATGTTTACCAAGGTTATCGGTGTTCGAAAAGTCCTACGCGTATATCGTTTTTTTTTTCGTTTTTTTTTTTTAACCAATATACGCGTATTACGCGATTTTTTTTTTTTTTAAAGAAGTCAGGAATTCTTGCCGATTGGTTCGGTTCGGCAAACGACAGTTTTTGCGCCGCATCGTGTTGAACTTTCAAGGAGCCCCTCCTTCTCGTTTTTGTGTTTGTGTGGTTATCCCGCAGTGACCGTGTCAGAGATTACATCTTTCAAGTCCGCTATTATTATGGTAAGTGCACTGCAACCTATTTTAGGCAACGATTGACCGTTCTTTTACGCGTACTCTTCTATATATTCTATCGAATTAGGCAGCGTCTATTATCCCAGCACCCGGAAGGATAATTTTCCCGTAATTCTACCGGCAGTTGCCTCCCAATAGACCCTTTTCGGAATTCAGTCTGGCCACTTTGATCACTATCATCATCATCTGAAAAGTGGCATATGGGCTATACTAATGGCGGCCTTCTGTTTATTGATGAAGGAAGAAGTTGAAGATGCTCCTAAGCAGACGATCCGAGGCCTACACATTCTAGACGTTAGCGCGACGTGAAGCAGGAATTGGATGCAAGAGCTGCGTAAGCGTCCATTTCTAACTTGGTCCCAGTCAATATTTTAGTAGCACACACTCGGCTTCAAAGCCCGTTCATGTATAGAACTCTATCAAGGCATCTATGTGGGTTGGCGCTTCGTTCTGACTGCTTGCATCTTTTTCGCCATCGACACTGAAAGAGATTGAAAAAGAACTGTACAGTGAAGGCCACATTCCCGTCTACCGCTGACTTGCGAAAGTGACGGTGCCCCATAAAATACTGCAGACCACAGGCTCATCGCCGCCATTAGTACGGTAAAAGTTAAACTGCCATTTCAGTCACCAGATGGCACTGAATTCCGGAAAGGGTCTATAGATGTCTGAAATCATGTGACAACTGCCGGTACACTACTGACTTTCTTGTTCTGTCTGAATTTCGTGGAAACACGTTTCATAGACAACTTTTTGTGGATACACGTTTCATTAACACGTTTGGTGGACACAAACATATCACCGACACTCGCTACGTGAATTGCAAGCTGTAGAGACATTTCGTCGCACTTCTGTCACTGGCCGGCGGGCCCGTTCACGCAGTTTCGCGGCGACAATCTGCGACGGCTCATTACAAAATTGTTGTCCTAGTTGGCCCACCTGCACATGCCATTTGCGCTGACAGTCTGGGGTGACTTATTACAATAAAAAAGCTAATCATAGCTGTCTATAAAATAATCTTTCAATGAAACAGCGTGTCAATGAAGCGATCTTTCGATGTAACGTCGTTCGATGAACTGATTGCTACCGCCAATGAGAGGCGTCCGCCGGTAGAATTTTGGAAAAATTATTTTTCCAGCTGCCGGGGTACACACTCAACATAAGGATAGTCGTAGGGTACTACATTTGGGGTAGTCAGAAGCCGTCACAGATATCGCTACCCACCTTAGTTATACTAACCACCCCATGCGTAGTCACACGGCACGAAATCAGCAGGTAGTCACTGCGACCACCCCCAAAAGAAATATGGCGGCTGGCAACCGACAGTGGAGCAATACCAGTAAGGCCTAGCAAACTGGACTGCTTTTTGCTAAAATACGATTCTCAA
The DNA here is from genome assembly GCA_013358835.2 of Ixodes persulcatus. Lineage (NCBI taxonomy): Eukaryota > Metazoa > Arthropoda > Arachnida > Ixodida > Ixodidae > Ixodes > Ixodes persulcatus. Next base: position 13,254 of record JABSTQ010002929.1, read on the forward strand.
GTGCGTACGCCGGTTCGCTGTCTTCCGCGTGCACTAAAGCACTCCAAAACGCGCCTCGAAGCACCGGCACCGCACCAATTACGACTAGGGGCGACAATGTGAGGGAGGCATTCGAGGGGGTTTGTCCGTGACTGCTGTCGTGCGACTGGCTGGATTTGCTTCGCGGACAGAAAACATTCAAAGAAGGATTCGTATAGCGACAAATAGAATGCCGTCTTTATTGAACATAGTATCTGCTTGCTGTGCTTGCCGAAAGTGATCCGCCGTTTTCGGTTGACAGCGGCGAGGCGAGGCATCACCGATTCAAGGGGCGTCGGTTCCCACCGTTCAGCATTCCTGCTCACCGGTTAGCATTAGTTATCCACTTTCAAGTCCCTGGTAATCCGCACCACGACTGTGCACGCACTTCGCGCTATTCAGCGAACGAAACACCCATGCAGCTGGGTGCACAATTATAACGATTGTTATCGAACGAGAGGTAGGGAGGGCAGTGGATTGCAGACCAGCTGTCCGTAATTCAAAAGATACGTGACTGCTGAACCTTAGCTTATTAAATTAGGCGGCAGCGTGCGCCACCTAGGAAGTGTAGTAGTGACCACTAGTTTGCGTTAAAAAAATGACGTGCTTTTATCTTTGAGGTTTCACGGTGCAACTCCCATACACCGGCACACACACACACACACACCACACGAACACAAACCAACATACCGAACGCTGTTATAGGCACATACATGTCAGTAGTACAACAAGGCACACAGAACTCCGACATAACACATCCGCAACATATAACACAATCACCCTACCGTTCCGATTCCTATATATGCCCTACCATTTTCTGATAATGATTACGGAGGTGGCTGCTGCTGTTTACTAGATGAATACAGAGAGTAGCTGCAAGTATTATTGGTATACAAGTCGTCTGTGTATTTCAATTGGCAGGCTAGACATCTCTCTTAATCTAGCGCTTCGAAAGGTAACATGATATGAACGTAATAAGCTAAAATAACACCGCACGGCATGCTCCCGATCAGTTTCGGTTTCAGATTCACGAAGTGATATGCTTACTCAAGCTTTGTTGCCCCATGCTCGTTCCGCGCGTGTAATAGCAGAAAAAGTTACAATAATATCTGCATTCCTAATCAGTAATCGGCCATAGGAAACATAATTTTTAGCCTTGTGTTGTTCAATTCGTTATTTGTCCCCTTAAATTCAGTGCTTGCGAATAGGTGACTTAATTGTAGCGGGCAAGCGGTGGCGGCATGCTTTCCAGTTTTGGTCGTGCGACCGATGAAAAAACACAAAATTAAACTTATGTTAAAAAAAGTCATGCGGTACAATTATATATATATCTATACTATCTATACTAGCATAGCCGTTTTTTTTTTCTATGTGCTGTTTTTGGAGAACATTTACACTCCTATTAAATTATTTTAAATCTCAGTTTTTTGTTGACAACGAAAGGTTGGCACTTTCCAAGCATGGGGACACTTCATATAAACAGTGTATCAAGCTCAAGAGATTAGGGAATTACAATTAAAACTATACTATATATATATATAAAGTGACTATAATGGAGACAGTATTCAGGTGGCAATTGTTTGTATTCTTTTATTTTTCAAACCTGATATACATTTTTATATTAAAAATATTTTCCTTAAAAAAATAATGGAACCTTTAAAAAGAACCTTGTTTCAAAACCACAACATTTGAAACATTGTAGGAATGGAAATCTGAAAAGGAATTTTTTTCCAGCACTGAACATTTAAACTATAATAATTATAGGAATAATACTTTCTGAAGCCAGAAAAAAATATTGCAGCTTTCTTATTGGCACCTTTGGATATGAAACAAACCAATTAAACTAACATGAAAAAGGGAACATTAAACAAAAAAAAAACGTTTTGTATACATTACAAACATATTAAAACATGCAACACCGCAGTCATTTCACCATTCTAAAAAACAATATCTGAAAATATGTATAACACAAAAATGGATATGAATTGCACCAAGCAAGATACTGGGCCATAGAGCCAGTTTTAGCAATAAAAAAGTATGAAGTATGAGGGGTACCTAAAAGTAGCTGCAATGAATTTCAGGAGGAAGGGGCGTTCGTAGTACCTGCATCCGCCTCTAGCAGCGCTAAGCAGCACCCTTCCTGAGTCAGTTTGTCCACCCGCGTCGTCTGCTAAGGATCTAGCGGCATTTCTTCCCCAAGCACTTCAAAATCCTTCCTCGTTTTTTGCAATGTCTAACTTGGAAGACCTTCCACATTAACGAAACTATTTTTCCTTTCAAGACTTTTCATACTGGCGAAGAAAAAAAAAGCGGCACGGGTAAATGGAGAATCGGCATCGTACTATTTTTGCTAAAAAATTGTTGCACTAACAGGGCAGTGCGAGCTGGGGCATTGTTGTGACGGAACTGTCATTTCCCCTTTCCCTTACATCGGAGCATTTCTCCCTTACTGAGTTCCGCAAGCGACGCAAAATTCCCAGGTACCAGGTAAAACACCTGATTAACAGTTTCATTAAAAGGAACAAACTCGAAGTTAACAATGCCCAAATTTTTCTACATTTTCATCAGTTGAGGAGGTTGCGGGTCGCTCTGAACGAGGTTGGTCGGCGATCAATAGTAATTTCCGGGCCTTAAAGTGAGAAAACAACTTGTAGACTTGCGATTTCTCTCTAGCATCTTCTTTGTAAGCTCTCTGAAGCATCACAACAGTATCCGGCACCGTTTTCTCTAAAAGAAAACACAATTTCATGGCCGCATGCTGTTCCTTTATATCGGACATTGCAAAAACAAAATTATGATTTTTAACCACTTGGTAAAAACAAATGTATAGCAGACAATGCCGGTCGGCGAACTCACTCGGAAAGGGTGCTGCTAAGCGCTGCTAGCCGCGGAAGCTGGTACTACAAACGGCCTGCCCTTCAAAAATTCATGCCGGTTACATTTGCGGCCACCCATCTTTTAAAAAAACCAAAGATGGCTACCAGTCAATTAGGTTCAAATACCTTATGCGAAATCGCTTGGTGGTCTAACAAGACTATGAGCATCGCCATTTTAATGTTGGCAAGCATCGTCGTTACCCAAGAGCAGTGGAGGCATCGGAGAAAACTGTATGGGCAGTGTGCGACGGCACAGCTGCTGTATTTCTGTCTTCCGACCATGAAATGTGGACGAACAGTTTAAACAACCAACCGCAACTGTCTGACGAAACTCTCGGAGGCCTGTGCTCTCTGGCGACAACCTCGTTGTAGCAGCGGAGCAAGTCCTACGCCTTCGCTGTGGAAGCTTACACACTGTGTGTTGTCCCCAGTGTGTAAACAGGCCTCTGAGAGTTTCGTCAGACAGTTGCGGTTGGTTGTCTAAACTGTTCGTCCACATTTTATGGTCAGAAGGCGGAAAACACAGCTGCCGCGCCATCGCACACAGCTCGTACGGTTGTCCCCGATGCCTCCACCGTGTACCGACAACGCATCCTAACATTAAAATAGCGACGCTCTCAGTGTTGTCAGACCACCAAGCAATTTTGCATAAGGTTTATTGAGATAAGGCAATTTTCTCTGTAATATACCTTTTCATGATCCCAACAAGCAACTTTGGCGGCAGACATGTACACGTTACCCCAAAAAGTAACTAAATACCGTTACTCGTTACTGGCTCAAAAAGTAACTAAGTACGTTACTCGTTACCGATTCTCAAAAGGAACGCGTGAGTTACCTTAAAAGTAACGAGTTACTTTTCACGTTACTTTGACGACCAAATACACAACTGTTTTTTGTTTATGTTTTTTTGTTTTCTTTTTAGTAGTCTTTGCACCTAAGCAGTAGCTGCCTCTCGAAGCTTTTATCAGTTATGTTTCCCCGCTACCTTGAAAACAAATCTCCGGCGACGCTCAAGAGTCGTTCTATCGATGCGCTCGAAGGAACGGCAGTGTTGTGCTTCAGGAAGAGCTGGTGGATCTGGGATTCCCCTCCCTCTTGTGTTCTCTCTACTTTTAAAGTTCGAAGTTGACAATGGGTTAGGTGCCCTCCAGCGTTGGAAACCTCCGGGTTTACATTCTGACCATACCCGGTTCTAGAAGCTTCAACCAACGAACGTTATTGTGTTCGCTGGATGACGGACATTCCCAGCTGTAGAGTTCAGTACAGCAACGTTTATCGCTGGACACGTCAGTTGAACTGTTCGACTGATGTGTTCAGCAATATACGTTGCTGTACTGTCATCCTGTTTAGTTGTTTTTCGCGTTGCCCTTCTACCGTTCTCGCAATTGACGCATACTCAGATTAGAATAAAACCAAGGCCGTTTAAACGTTGTTGCACTTTACTCCTCAAAAGTAACGAGATACCGTTACTTGTTACTTGGCTTTAAAAGTAACTAAGTACGTTACTCGTTCCTTTTTTGAAGAAGGTAACTAAATACGATACCCGTTACCGAAAATAGTAACTAAGCAGGAGTAACTCGTTACTTGTAGCGCCTTACGTACATGTCTGATTGGCGTTCACCATCTCTTGGGCACGAAGCCTGTAAAGGCATCAGAGTCCTTGCCAAACTCTGACGCAACATTCATCCTCGATCCAAGCCAAGCCGAGTTCACGCCGAATGCTTGCACAGCCCTCGTGTCCAATACGTGTCCAGAGTGTGTGCCCAAACAATGGCGGACTTTGTTAGTTGGTGGTGCAGCTACCATACACTGTTCACCTCTAAGCTAAACCTGCGGTGGAAGCTACGTCCTGGTTAGACCAGTCATACGCCTCTCTTTTGCCTCGTCATCACGTTCCCGCCATACCCATGCGCGGAGAGCTGGGTCAGGTGATGAGCAGGAGGCAGCTGATTGGTCCGGCAGGCACGTAGCTCCCACTGTAGTCTCAGCTTATGAGTGAATGGAGTATAGATGGCGCACACTTTTGGGAAGGGTCTATTCAAGGGTTGCTGACAAGCTGTAGGGGCTGCAATACAAATGGCAGAAGCGCATACTGCAATATTCACTCGTCTCCTATCATTTTTAGAATACCTATCCCTACCAAAAAATCCGGTATAACTTTTCACTATCCGGATTATGGAACCGGAAATCTATCTGGATTCTATCTGGACTCTATCCGGAATTTGGGTTTTCAGAAATTATTCCATTGTCTGCAATCTGGATTTCGGGTTTCCAGAAACAAATTTCTGGTTCCATAATCCGGATAGAAAAAAGTTATACCGGATTTTTCGGTAGGGATAGCCTTTGTTTTTGTCGTGGGCAACACTGGATCCCACCGCTGCCACCACGTCGTGGTCGAGACAGGTTAACGACGACAACTGATTTATTGCATACTATATGTGGTCTTGTGGGCTGTCGGGCAGGTAGCATCAATTACATCCATGATGGGCCTTGTCTGCCAACCCTCTTTCGCGTCTTTTTCCTGGTGCTTGCCACATGAGGTTCTGCACTCGGCGGTAGGCTGCGGTGTTGCTCATTGCAGTTCTAAATTACTATTGAAAAAAAAGAAAACAGGTTGACGAACCAGTAACAATGTAGCAAACAGATGTTTTAGGGTGGCTTGACACGAAGAACTTTTTTCAAAATTTTGACATCGTAGGGCAAAAACAATTTTGGAAGTTTCACGGTCTGAGCCAACAAGCACGCCCCACCAAAGGATTGAGGTTTCATTCTCACCACCTGGCCATGGTCTGACAAGCAGCTAAAATCTCGTTTTATTATGAAGTCGCAATAGCTGCAATGGACTTTTTTCACATACCGACGGCACCATGCGGTGGCGGCACGAAGTAAAAATTGAGCAAGTGACCTGCACTACCAACCGATAATGGGAGATACGCTACCATTTTCTTCGCTCTCTGAGCTGCGGCGCGCGCGCGACGGCATGCGAGCCACGCGAGCAGTACGTAGGTACGCACCTAGGGACTTTCATACCTCGTGATCAGCTTCGTAGGAAGAACCAGGGGGAACCCGCGAAAAACAAGGTAACCTGGCGAGCAACGATGGCGACGGTCTGCGGACGGGTGTGGCAGGAGGCAATCAGAAAGCCGTCTTTTACCACGTCCCAGCATTAGAGCCGGGCGGCGTTCCTGCAGGGGGAGATGGTTTTTGGACCGAAATCGGGCCGCCGGAGCCGAACAACAGTGTTCTACATTCCCGGCGCTGACGGGAGACGGGGCACATCGGCGCTCCGCCCCATTGAGCGACGGTCAATCACAAAACAGGAAACTTTAGGTCAATCTGGCGGATTCCCCAAAGTAGGGTGACCACGTGCACGGCCACAGGAGCGGGGATTGTCCGTACACTATAGGAAGAGGCGGTGAAGGCATGAAGAACTGGTGAATTCTGGTGAAGCGCAGGTTGCATAGCTGACGACTACGGGGATTAGAGGTACAGCCGCCATTCTAGGTACTTTTCTCTTATGGAGTTGTTAACTGGTCGCACGACCAACGGGACTTTAAAGAGGGGCACCCGTAGCGTCCACACAAACGTCATGTTTTTCTTTCCGTCGGCTTTCTTTTTTTTGTGTGTGTAACACAATTATATATATGCTGCAATCACAGGTTCTACTCGCTGATCCCCCACAGCCTCCTTCCGAATTTCCTCGAGTTTTCGTGCCAACTTCCACCGCTTGGCTTTGGGCGCTCGCGCGTGTACAGAACGCTTCTCGAGAGAGGTCCATTCCAGTCTCTCAAGTTCACAAGCAGCAGCCGTCGAAATAGCGACACGCTATTTTTGCTATAATCACCATCGAAAATTCTATTAGTTCATGCTGTATAGATATAAACTTTTGAAGTGATAACATGCAACTCTGCCTATGTCTTTCGCTGATGCACCTGGAACCATAAATTACGAAACCAGAAGAAATAAAACAATCAAAATTTGTTGTCAATTAGCCTTCTGAAACTGCAATGATAATGAAAGTAAACTACAAGCATCATACAAATTCATTAAAAAAATATGTTTAATGTTTATCTTGAATGAATATTTATACTTTTATTGTAAATGTCCCATTCTTGCAAGCACATCAATTGCAGTCATCGAAATGAGACAGAGGCATCTGGGACATTTCGGATGCGAGTCAACTCACCACGGCCATTGCTAGTCTGGCTGCAAGCAAGCCATTTGACAATGACACCAAATACTTTACCTGGAAAAATACATTTATCTCCATTCATTTATTTCAGCGCACCCACAGTTTGACACTGTGTGTACGCTGCTGCTCTCCTAGCGGTGTAGACACCACGCATCTGAGAGAATGCATGAGGATCACACCGTCCACGCTGTAGAGCAGTCATGCCGCACCAAGGGAGAGGGCTGCCGTGGGCACACCAAGAAAAGCCGAGACAGTTGGGACAGCTGCCTCGACTAGTGCTCCAGGTGTGCCGTGTCCGCAACCATAGATGACAACAGTCATATATTGTTGCCATCAATCGTCCCAATAGACCGATCGCACTAAAGGCCCTGTCACACTGAGGCAGCAGTTGGAAAACTCTATCTGGCAACACGAAGAAATCATGTTGCCGGAAACCTTATCACATCGCGGCAACAACAATCGTCGAGCAACATGGTGCTGCTGCCCGGCAACCGTGTTGGCCGATTTGTTGTCCGACCACCCTGTCACATCGCACTGACGGCGGAGACAACACGGGAAGCACTTCGCCATCTTGATTGTTTACCTTCGTTCTTGTGCGGCGTGGCGGTATTGGAAATGTGACTACAAAGTGCTAGCTCGTTCGAAAAGCCAGAAATTATCACGGGGCGAAATCAACCAGTGACTGTGATTAGAAAACTTGACACGGGGAGTATTACCCTTTTTTATTTTACCAAAATGTTCTTCGTTCGCTGAAAAAGCAGATAGCCCAAACCGAGGAAAGTGAGATCGCTTATGTATGTTCAGGATTTACGCCACGGTATGAAGTGTTTCTGTCTGGTTCTTTCTTTCATGCAATTTCTATTTCTACTGTAAAATTGAGCTAGCACCGGCAGCTCCCCAAAGCGTATTTTGTAGCGTGGTGTTGAGCTGAACTGATAGTGCTTAAAAACTCTGACACCGACACGATCGGCTCTTATCACAATCGGTGGAATAAATATTTTTCAATGCTGTGTATTTGCCTACTGCCTGCTTTGTGATCACTTCATTCCCCAAGATGTCCTGGGTATTTTTGAAACTAATCAGGTGTACGGTAGCAGCTGTTTCCAAGCCCCAAGCATCAACAATCATTCTCAGAATGGGCATTTTAATGCTTCGATTTTTTAATCTTTGCTTTCCTGGATTATTTTTATTATCTTCACCAGTGGGTGAGTAGGCATGCCATTTTATTTCTCTTGCAGTAATACGAGTTGGTCACAGTTCTAATTTTAACACCAGTCTGAACGTTCATGACCGTGGCTGTGACCATTTCGACAATCGCTTTCTGTAATTATTACACAGTAAAAACATTTCTAAAATTATTGTAGCTGCACACCAGCCTTAATTAATGTTAAATTCCATTTTCCAAACCTTTATTTGAGTAAGATGTTATTGATAGGGAACTAGCTCTGCCATCGAAGTTATGTGTGTTGCCGTGCTGCCAGCCCGAAATTCGCTCAGCCAGCGATCAGGGCAACACACAATGTCCAACGCAAGTTGCTGCTGTTTTGGTTACCGAAAGCTATCATACCGAGGCAACATTTTTGTTGTTGTCCATGTCGTGCAGCTGTTTCCGCGATGCGACAGGTTTATTGGACACCACGGGGAGCGAGCAACAAGTTGCCCGACTGTTCGACAACAAGTTATGCTGCTGTTGCCATCGTGTTGCCTCATGTGACAGGGCCTTAAACATTCCACATATGCGTGACGCTGCCATAACTTTAGTTCACAGGAGGCAGGCGGCAGTGCACGAGATGGCTCTAGTCGTCTCGTCACGCGCAAAGCTCCAGCAGGGTTCTCCCACATGCAGATTTGTTAAAGTTCCTTCAATGCATTGTGACAGTGGCAGCTTAACGAAACTGGCTCATGAGATCAGTCTATTCAAAGGAAAAAATCCTGAGGCTGCTGCGTGTCCAGTCTTCGCAACCACGCAAAGCCTATTCGTGCCAAGGCAATTGGACTTTCATGGAGTGAGATATTTTCACCGTAAAGCATTCGGCGTCACCATGTCACAACCTGGTGGTTTTTAACACCCATGGGCTATAGACGCTTTCGAGCAGCTGCGCATGGGCGCCGCCATAATCGACCTTTAGTTTTTGTGTCCTCTTATTCCGTTCGCTTCACTTCATCATTGCCACGGTAGGACAGGCTATTGGCACCTTAGGTGCTACTGTGTCCTTCTCCCCAGCATAGGCCTTTGAGGAGTCTTGTCAACGCCCGCTTCAGTGGCTCGGCATCTCGGTAAAACGAGAGAAGGTCGGCTATGGCGGCTCAATCTGGCGCGTGATTAAAGCGTCGATATAATTCCTATCCACTTTCAAAGAATTCTGTTATTATCTGAAAGATGAGGGGTCGAAAAGAGGGACGGAGAAGAAAGTCAGAAGAAAGGAGAGGTGATGCGAAGCGACTGACCGAATCGTCCTGGGCTAGCCAACACAGGACACCTGTATGTGCAAAGATCGGACTGGGGTGGTGTGTTGCCTAACCCGGCGTGCCCCTGAAGGAAACGTAGCCCGGGCTTGGCACAGCTGCCAAAACCCCAGTCGACACCTAGCACTGCCAGGCGTGCAGGGGGTCTGAGCCCACGCCGGGCTTGGTGCTCATGGTGATCGGTGACGCCACTCACCAAACACCTACAAGCGCACAAGTCCCCTGTGGCGACGCAACCCTGTATAAAAGCATTCAGTACATAAAGTAGATAGTAATCGAGCCAAGCGAGAGAGATACACTTCAACTGAAAAAAAAAAAATTAAAGCACAGCTCAGACTTTGGATGGACGCCCAAGTGTGGTTGTCTGTGACGTCCAACGTATTTTGCATACTCCAAGTGAACTAGAGAAAGTAAGAGTGTCTTAATGCTAGCATTTTAAAATCAGATATTGTACAGTCATCACAGACGCACTCACAGCTACAAAGTAAAATGTGCGCAAATACTGAACGCTGAGCTAAAGTATGCACAGCTTTCTTATCCCTAATACCTAATAATGTTTTTGCTTAACTTGTCTTTCTAATTAAGTGTGACACCTCTTTTTCAGCTACAAAGATAATATACACATGTGAAACCTATTACTTCATGCTAAATCTGGGTAATTTTTCCTCTGCAATGTGCCGGCTTGCTCAAAATGAAATCAGGTGGTCTCTCGGTCTCAAGAAAAATAATTTTCAAGGCTAGTGCAGCCTTAGAAAAGCATTTTCTTGAGGCTTCCTTAAATAGACCCACTGAGTTACTTTGGAACAAACCAGTCAATGAATAGATTAATGGACAAACAGAATCAAGATACACATTCCACCGAAACGAGCAATCAAGTGAAATCACCAATTATGTGAATGCGCAGGCAGTTGTAACCTGCCAACTCGATAGCCTCCACCAAAAACTATTTAGATTGCCTCAGTTACCAAATTAAACGGAAAACACATGCACGATAAAGAAAGGCGTTGTACAATGGTTCCCACATCAATCGAAGCTGGCGTCCTATGACACTGTGACAAGGCACGTCCCAATGTAACATCGTGATGAGCTGGCCTTCCTTAATGTCCATCACTAAAGGTGCCTACCGCATACTACTGAGTACTAGGAGGTACAATTTTGGACGCAGTCTTTCCTGGAAATGAGCTTCGGTCACTTTCCATGGTCCCAGGTGTTTCTTGGGGTCTCGCGAAATGACAGCCCCGGCACGTTCTTGCCATCAGGTATCACGACAAATGCCAAAAACAGCACCAAGAATACAAGAGCGCACGAGGCTTATTCACGTCGTTCCACACTTTCTGTCTCGTATGAGGAAGCGGCGCACCCTTGTGGTGATAGTCGGCAACCGGCCATTGAGCAGGCATTATGAGTATACAGGAGGCTATGCTACATGACACTTATTGAGGCATGTCAGTCATGAAGAGCTTGGCAAACATTATCTTTTGGTTCCCCGGTGTTCACCAAGACAGTTAAGACCATGTAAGAAGGTGCAAGACATGTGCCCAGTTCTGTTAAATGCCTCTGGTGCAGGTTCAGGTCAGCAGATTAGATACCAAGCAACTGAAAAGACTTCAGATATATTATGCCGTGCCGCTGGAGAGTTACGTAATACTGATCGTGGTTCACTCGGACACAAAACATATAGAAACATCGGCCGAGACCACAGTGGAAGCCCAGTGCAACATCTTTGGTCAATTTGGACAGCCAAGGACACTGGTGTTTGACAACGGACCCTAGTTAAATAGTACTGTTTTCAAACAGTTTTTACAGCGGTCATGTACAGCACCTCACCACCACTTTGTGTCACCCGCAGTTCAACGGGATAGCCGAGCATGCAGTATGTAAAGTCAAGGGGGACATTCACGAGGTTCAGCCTTTGCAGCCTTGAAAGCAGGCTTGTAAGCACCTTCCCACTATTTTTGAAGTTCCACTGCTGCAGAACCTCGGCAAAAGATAGGAAGTACTCCTCTGAGCTGTTATTGGGCTACTGCATCTGATCCCAGACTGATTTTTGTCTATTTGCATTTGTACTCATCCCCGCTCGAAAGGGGCAACCACCATTTTGGTGCGGGAGAGACTGTGTGGGCGCGCACTTTTGGCCCATGGTGGATTCCTGAATTTGTCTGCTCACTTTATGGTATACGAATTACAACAGTAGGTACCCCAAGAGGATAGCACGAACAGCATGCAAATCAGCTCTGGACACGGCATCCCCACAAGTGGACCAGCCTGCCTGTAGTAATTTTTTGACGGAGAGGCGACAATGTTGCAAGTTCGGTGGTTCAACGATCAGGCTGCTGCTTGACAGCAGGAGACATCCAAAAAGGGCTGGTAGTGCGGCCAGGTGATAGATTGCCCTGACGGGTGACGAGTAGTGGCCGGGATTCATGGTCAGCGTGGACCCTACCACCGACAAAGCAGAGGGGATTGACTCTTAGGTGCGAGCAGTTCGTACAATTCAATGACGTCCATTCTGATCGTAAGACCGTGAAATATGGGGTCTCTCTGGGATCAGTATTAAGACCTCTGCTTTTTATAGTCTATTTTCACGACATTGAAAAACATCTCTGTTTCTCTAAACTTAGTCATGTATGATGATGATGCTAGTCTCTTTTAATCTGGTAAATCCATAGATGAAATAGAACAAGAAGCTAATAACTGCCTACGCGATTTAAACAGGTGGCTCGACATAAATAAAATGCAATTAAATGCTGCAAAAACAAACTATATGTTATTTACGCCAAAAATATAAAAAAATAAATAAATAAACTGCCATGTTTGACAATAAACAACTGCATTATAAACCGTATAAATGATTGAAAATTTCTAAGGGCGTGGTTTAGTGACAAACCATCCTGGACAACACAAACTGAGCATATAAAAAGTGACCTCAGCAGAACAATAGGAACAATTTAAAAGAAAAAATACCTCTTACCGACATGGTTGAAGGTACAAATATACTACACCCTCTTGTATCAAAAACTTCACTACTGTTTACTAGTTAGGGGCACCACGGTTAAAACCAACTATAATGGACTTAAAAGTTTACAAAAACGAATGTTAAGAATAATGGGCAACTAAATCAAGGTAGTGAAGTCGAAATCCTACTTCAAAGATTAAATATCCTTCCACTTTCTAAACTATACCATTATAAGCTTGGGCAACTTATTTATAGAAACGGAGTAAGCGGCTTTAACCTCATTCCTGCAAATTTGTCTGAATATATTTTAAGTAAAATGACGACATACAGACTACCATCTATTAGGACTAACTACGGAAAACAAATAATCAATTTTCAGGTTCTCGAGCTCCTAAATACAGTCAGCAATAATTTCATAATTACTGCAAACCAAACTACATTTAAAAAAGATCTAAGCTACTTTTTGATTGCCAATGAGTTGATAATTCTATAGATATATGTTGAAATTCATTTTTAAACATTTTAACCGGCATTTTTTGTGTATCCGCTTTTATTACGAATATTGTATACCTTGCGATCACGTTTATTTTTAAATTTTATTGTGTAGACAATGCCAGATTGCTATTTTTATATGTGCCTGGAATTTATGAATGTGTAACATAGCTTCTTCACTTTTACGATTTTTACCGAAAGTGCTTTTCTTATTTTTATTTATTTATTTTTTGCTCGATGTCTTAAATTACTTTTAATCTTTGTTTTTACGACAATGTTAACATAAACAACATCAATGTGTGCTAGTATTCCTTCTTTACAATTTTATGTGCGCAACCATTATCTCTTTTGTGTATCTGTGTGTATCCATTATATGTTGTATAAGTATTTTTCTCTTGTAGAAGTTTAACCCTTAGTGCTGTTACTGTTGAACTTTGCCCCCTCCCCCCCCCCCCCCCCCCCCCGTTGAACCTTGGTGCCCAGTCAGGCAACACGATCGCCTTTTGCGCTAAGGTACCATTTCAAGGAGGATGTACCCCTCGAAAGAAAAATAAACTGATTGATTCATTGATTGAGGTTTAGGTTTAATTATAGAGCAGAACATCAGAACTGAAGAACAAAAACGGCAAAAGAGGTGCGAGCTCGGTCTTGAGCTTGCGCTTATAATGAAACAAATAGTGTCCGTGATGATGCAACACACTAGTAAAAGCCAAGTATTACATTCTCCCTTCCTTATTTTTTTTTATCAGAACCTTAACAAGGACACTAAGGTGGTACGGAATCGAAACTTGAAATATCCCCAGAACAGTTCAAAATAAGTTAAATATGATCTACGATATCCGTAAACGATAATCACACGCTTGTATTTTCAGCAAAAGACTATATCTTTTGTTCCAACCGACGGATTTTGGCGAGCGCTTCAACATCAGCCATCGAGTTGGCGCGATGTGTCTCGGGATATTTGCTCGTTACGTGACGCTCACAGCATCACGGGCCCACACATGGCCAGGGGTACTGTAATTACGATCGTCGTCACTAGGTGGCGCTAGCTTTATCTTCAACGCATTACAGTCCCGCCGAGTGGGAATATCCAAAGTAGGGTGCATTAGAACTGAGAGGTGCGCCAAGTGCCGCTCGCTCCTGTGCACCTCCATCGGACACGCCGCGCCGTGGCGTTGCTCTTGATGGCCCCGTGACGTGAGATATTCCAGCAAAGCTCGGCCCCCCAAACTAACAGGTGGTATTGGGAAATCGTATTACTCGTTTTAAAATTGCTCTTTTTTTTGCGTTTAAGGACGAAAGACTGCTCTTTGTGAGCTGCTGTCAAAAAGGAGACCACGTCTACACAAAGACATAGGCGCTAAAATTTTGCTTCCGCACCCTTTTAAAGGAAAACAAAAAACTACTGCTCTCGCTTTCTTAATATTTTTAACAATAGCTACAGGGAGACTACAATGATAAAAATATAAGAACACGACACTCATCCTCTCAAACACACAAGCAGTCAACGAGAAAATATATTGAAAAAACTGCACATTCGTGGTAAGTTAGTCATATTGAAGATATTTGCAGTCGGAGAAAGATGTCGGTTCTACGGCTGCTGTTGAGGTAACAGGCGATTATGATGAAAAAGTTTTCTCAGAAGCAAACACTGAAAGAGAAACAAATAATTTCACAACAATGCGATTCATCGAAAGCACCCGTCGTGAACGGAGAAGATGCCAGCTCCTTCACGGACGGGCAGCCGTTGAAGCTTCATGGCGCGTGTTGGTGTGCGCTGGTTCTTCGCTATAGGATATCGAACGAGGAGGCAAATGAAGACAGCGGCCGTCTTGTCAACGCCAAATTCTCGGGGGGGGGGGGCCAGAGCTGGGCGGTCATCTTGCACGCTGACTATATTCCATTCACCCCTAAGCTGAGACTGCGGTGGGACCTACGTACTCTTCAGAACGATCATACATATCGCTTTCGCCACGTGATCACACTCCCGCCGATACCCACGTTCAGAGAATTGGGTTAGGTGATGAAAGGGAGGTGGCTGATTCGTACGGTGGGGACGTAGTTCCCACTGCAGTTTCAGCTTTTGGGTAAACGGAGTATAGGGCAGCGTGTCTCAATGCCACGGAATTTCGCGAAGTCCAAAAACGGGTACAGCAGAGCGACTGGTCAAAGGGAAACGATCAGACGGTTTGAAAGGCCACGTCTTGCAGAGCAGACGGGAACTGAACGATCACAAGCGTTGAAACACTGTGAAGAACCTCAGCGGCTCATTTACTGCCGTGAAAAAACTGAAGGAGCACAAGTGTTGGAACACTGCTAAGAACCTCAGAAGCTTATATACTGCCCTAAAAAAACTGAACGAGCACAAGCGCAAGAACGTCGTGAAAAACCGCAGGGACTCTTTTTCTGCCCTGGAAAAAGTTCAACAGTCGAAGAAACGGGATGGGCCGACAGGCTCGGCCCACGCACCAAAGCGTACAAGCGGCCGACGCACCAAAATGTAGTGATTCTCTGATGGAGAGGCGACGATGTTTATGGTTCGACGATCAGGCTGCTACTTGGCGGCAGGAGATATCTAGGAAGGGCCGGTACAACGGCTCGGCTATGGGATGCCCTGACGAGACGAGGCAGAGGTGATCGACTTTTAGGTTTAGGCTTAATGAATCATTGAGCAGAACATCAAAACTGAAGAACACGAACGGCGAAATAGACGAGAGTTCGGGCTCCAGCTGGCGCTTATAACAGCACAAATAGCGTCCGTGACGACTCTAGTAAAAGCCAATTACTACACTGCGACTGAACTGGAGCCCGCTACTAAATTGGAAAGTTAACGGGCTAGGTACATACAGCCGGGAGATCTCAACAATGACGGTTGCAGCCCAGAAATTCAACCAGTCCGAGATTTGGAAAACAGTTCGGGCGACACAGTCACATACCTCTGAGCATGTTTACCCCGACGATCCTCGGTCTCAGTGTTCAATGGTTCAATACGATCAGATATACAACTAGTGATTTTTTTTTAAATAAGCTGCACAATAAAATACGGCAAAAAGAATAGCCTTACCTCATTTTTGCAAATACTCACGTCAAGTCAAGCGTCATTTTTGACAACCAGTGTTGCTGCTCGCGCTGACAAACTTTTTATTCCACCAAATTACGCGAATTGCACAACAGATGTGATTTTGGCGGATCTTGAAGGATCACGAAAGCTAAAGAAGAACATAATTTATAGTCTTTTTGTAGTCGTCTCACTTACTAATAAAATTTACGACTGCCTGAACGTAAATATCGGATTAGAAAGTGACCACCCCCTTGTCGTAACCACCAAAAAAAATGGTCATTCCGGTTGACACTTTGCCCAAAGGCTAATCACTCGCTTTTTGGGGTAGTCAGAGCCCCAAAACGGTACTTTGACTACACAGGGTAGTGATTTTTTTCTTAGAGTGTACACGCAAACAGAAAATAAGAAAGAAAGAAAACAAAATAGAGCTTGCGGCTAAACAGCTCTCCCTATTCATACAGTAATCCGCACAGGCGGTTTAGTCTGGCAGATTAATCCGCCAATATTTTCGGTTGTCGCGATCGAGCTGAAGGCAATGCCGGGGATCATGCAGTCGCACCTCACAAGGGATTAAACTCGAGCCGCACGGGACTCCAAAGTAAAATGGCGGCGGCCGCAATCTCACGCACACCCCAATGCAGCATACTCCCTTCAAAGGGCCGGATAGACACAGCAACTCGGGAAGAGCCTGCCCGTGATTCTTTCTCGCGATTTGTCTCCAATACGATTTTTATGAAAGAAGAGAGGCACAACCCCACCCTTGCAGAATAGGCGCATGTGCGGGTGACGACTCTCCGGCTGAGTGGCGTCCGACAAGGCGCTCTTAAAGCCCCATTATGTAGATGTCTGGAGGCAGCGCCGACTTCCCGTGCCTCGACAGATGTTTATAATCTCGACCCTGGTTGGAGACCTGCGGGGCCTGAAACCCCAGCGCAGTCTGCGACGTGTGAAATTAGGGCATGTGGATTAATGGGTTGATGCAGTACGCATGCACGTGGCATGTAGTCCCAAATTAATTCACGGGCAGCTCATTGAAGACGCTTCGTAATCTATAATGATGTACTCGGTGCAGTGATGATCTTGGTAGACTACCCGGGTTCGAAAAACACGGCTACATAGGTTGCGGCTATAGCAGAGCCTCTTAATTTTGTGCGTGTTAATCAGATTGTATTCATATGTTAGATAGGAGAGCCTAGAGCCCACGTGAAAGGAGGGTATAGCGCATGATGTGCGGCGGCTCCAATGCCTCCTGATTCTAGACTCATATGTCTTTCCTTCAAGAACTGATAGATATTGAGGTGGCTTGCTGACCGTTCGCAGATCTGCAAAGATCTCAGGGACGCCTCCTTGATTATGCATAGGAGAGCGAAATTAAGTAGGAAAACCTTTATTGCAAAAGAGGAAAAACTGGGAACGGCAGTTGTACGCTACTTGTTCTTTGACGACGATGCGTGACTCTCTGACTCTTCGATCGGTGGTGGTTTGGGGCATATTACAGGGCCTCACTCGACCGCAGTGTGTTTTGACAGCCTTTATTTAAATAAATGCCACTGAAGCAGAAAGGCCGTTAGTTATTGCAATTTTGTTTTTGTCACTTTCAGTAGACAAATCAACATGGAGTGACACGTGTCTTTCTTGCCACTTTCGCGCAGATAGATTTCTTGGGTATGGTATATGTTCAAATCCGCAAACTGCAAGCAAAAATCTAGTAAAGTTAAGAGGGTTGCGAGATAATAACGCCTACTTATCCTTGAAAAGTTTTAGCTAACTCTTCAAAGCACAACACAGTTCGCACGAATAAGTGATCACCGGCTTTGTATGTTGTTCTTAATATTGTGTGGCGGAAAGTAATTTTCGTAGCACAATTCAATGCTGGTATTGCCGCGTGCATGGCGGAGTTGGCAACGCACGTGGCTTCCACGTGGAGGAGCAGGGTTCAAACCCCGCTCGGGTCTAACGTTAATTTTTGTAATTCTCTACTCTTCTGGGAATTTCCAGCCCATTCTTGGTTGTAATCGATTGTTCGAAAACATTCCTGAACGTTCTGTGCGCAAAAAACCAGCGGTAACATGCAGTCATGAGACAGTCGCCCTTCCGTCGCAGACGCATGATGCGTGGTACACACCCCTTTCTCTTTAAGTTTGTATGCACAATTTCGCCTCATTAAACATTCACTTTCAGTTACACATTTATCTTCTATTTTTGTTCGAGACAAGAATTGTCAACGTCAAAGTTTTGTGTAAATGAAATGCAAAAAAGTGACGATGTTGGGTTCAAGACGAAAACAAAAGTTGCACATTAGAAGTACGAACATGGCATTACATATATAAAATCAATGTAGACAAAGGCAACAAATAAATGCAAGTGACTGGCTGGGTTAACCCCGTGCGACTTGATAGTTCTTTTTCTGCATCTGCTGGCGAAAGAACTTGAACAGTGAAATATGTAAAGCAATGGTCAGGGTGCAGGCTAGCTGGCGTAATTTGAGCACAGTTGCTTGTAAACCCGAGACTGGGGAGAGAAACAAGGGATGAGGCTTTGTCGTGTCATTCTGTGTTTTCGTCCCTTGTCTCTATCCCCAGTCTCGGGTTTACAACTATGCTCAAGTCAAGTGTAGCCGTGCGCTTTTGTGCAGACTGCAAAAGTCAACATTTCTGGTCCCTATCGTAAATCAGAGAATAAATCTCAACGGGCCTACTCGAGCCCACCGCATTTCGACGTACTCGAAATATACTTCCACAATGGGAGATATGTTTAAGATACCCAACGCTTTGGTCCTTGCTTCTTTTGTATGTCTTGACGCCAAACTGGGGGAAAATAGAACGCTATCGCGGAAAATATTTCACACGACGTACCACACACACGGTTTTCCGAAGCCCCACGCCTAAGGGCTTATCCATACATTATGGCAGTCTGCTTTCTTCGGGAGGAAAATGACGTCACCAGCGGCTCCCCATAAATCCTCGACGTCCCCCGATTCCCCCTATCCAGAATGACATATCATAACGCCGATCTATGTTCTTTCTTTCCACCTCCTTTATTAACATAGTCCCGGTTTTTCGTTTTTTTTTTTTTTTTTGCTGCTTAAACTTACTTTTGAAGCGATTGCTGTGGTAATACTTAAACTTCGAAATCGATTACACTCCGATGACTACTATCGGGCAGTTGAGCGGGCCAAGTAGCTGGTAACGATGACATGACGTCACAAAGTATCCCTCCCGTTGGGGCGCTACCCCATGGCCCTGCAACCACTCAGACAGCTTCGTCGTTTAAGTTTAGTCCGTAAATATGAATCGCGCACCATCGCTGTTGAATCCAGTCAATTACGCTTGCTGTGCCGGGCCCTGTCGGCGTGCTGGACCGGAGGTGATCCTGTGGGGGGAACGGAGGGGCAACGTAGGAAGTGTGGCAGCGCAGGCACCGAAACGAGTCGGGACTAACGTCCCGTCCCGTTTAGGTGCCGGCTCGCTGGCTCTTCCTCATTTGCCTTTGTCCGCGCTCACCGCTCAGCGTTGGCGACTAGTGTGCGCACGTCCTTGGTTCATTCGCCCGTATGTCGGATTAGGAGCGCCTTTTGCGAGTGAGGGTTATGGTGGCGGTGCGATGTAATAATGGGGAACGAGAAATGAAGGCGAAAGAGACGCCAATCCCCATCTCGTATGCCTAAGCAATGATATTTGTTTTATTTTATTTATTTATTTATTTATTTATAATACCTTGAAAGCCCCATTACAGGGCAATACACAAGGGATGGGAAACTAAAATTTTCAATATAGAAACAGTAATACAAACGCTTGAGCAGCGACACAAGGAAAGGGAAACTAAACATTTCAATATAGAAACATAGTAATACAAACCCCTGAGCATCGATAAAAAAAATACGAATAAACACAAAAAAGAATACAAAGTTATATAAAAAAATAAAGGGCATGTTATGAACAATGCTAAGGCTCAGCATCGTGTGCACATGGATATAAATCTTCACCTAGTAGCTTTTGAAATACGTCCACATTGTTAGTTGTAACGATGTTCTCAGGTAAAGTATCCTAATATTGTCAAAGGGAGAAAAGAATTGGAGTAAAAGGTGGCGGAGGCAAATGTGGGCTCTGTTTTACAGCTGTTATCTAGTCTTGGGAAAAACGAAATGGGACGTGAGAGTAAAATGTTTCTAAACGTAAGGTTGAGGTGGTGGATCTTGTAAAACTGAGTCAATCGAGATATCTTCCGCCTTAAAGCGAGCTCAGGAAGATTCGCTCACTCTCACAAACCAAAAACTTTAGCCTAAAAAGAATAATAAAAAAAAAAACTCTTTTAATGCTACTTTCCCTACAAGATGGTTCGGAAAGTGGAATATTATGTAACACTTCGCTATTTCAAGCATAAACAAAATAGACGTTCTCAGAAGCTTACACACTTCAGTGTGGAGCCTAAGAAGCCGAAGTATAGACGGTTTCAGGGAGTCAGTTACTCGAGCTGCCACCAGTCGACGCGCCCTCCGCGCGCTTTCCGGTCCGCCATAGCCGACCTTCAGTTTCTCGCCGCTGTTCCGGGTTGTGTGCTGCACAGACCACCACCGGAGCTTTGTTTTCGTGTTCTTTTACATTCCGC
Organism: Ixodes persulcatus; assembly: GCA_013358835.2. Classification (NCBI taxonomy): domain Eukaryota; kingdom Metazoa; phylum Arthropoda; class Arachnida; order Ixodida; family Ixodidae; genus Ixodes; species Ixodes persulcatus. Next base: position 33,923 of record JABSTQ010002929.1, read on the forward strand.
GTTGAAATTTTGTGCTTTCTTTATGTCTTTTCGATATTTCGGGCTTTCATTGAATCATTTGATATCTATATTTCAACAGAGCTCTATTATTTTCTTATTTATGGAATGGAATCGGACAGAGAATGGATCGACAATACAAGATTGTGGCCTAGGCTTCAGAGACCATGTAAGTTCATCACATTCTTTTGTTTTTGTCACTAATAAAGGGCAGTCAACACCATTGCGACATATGGAAATTTCAACTGATGCAGTAAGGCTATCGCAGTCATGCTTCTCGCTCTATGTGCACGCTTTAGACATCGTTTCCGTAAGTAAAAGCCGAACCGCACGTAAGCGACAACGACGAGTCAGCGACGAAGATTTCTCACTGTCGCCCGCCGCGTCGCTCGGTTTTTGGATTTCTAGAAAACGTCGCTCACCGTCTTGTTCGCTTGCTCCTGTCGCTTCCATGTGGTTTGCCTCGTTGTTCGACTGACCGAGCGACAGCGAAGCGGGTCGCCGTCACTTGTCTTGTTAATCGCCAAATCGCTTGCATGTGGTTTATACTTAATATCGAGGCGCCAATGGTTCAGTGCTGTGTGCATCGAAATTAATTAAGTGTAAAGCGCATGTAAGCGATTTGGCGAGCGACGAGACAAGCGACGGCGACTCGCTTCGCTGTCGGTCGGTCACTCGCGCGACGAGGCAAACCGCATGGAAGCAACGGGAGCAAGCGACAAGACGATGTGCGACGTTTTCTAGAAATCCAAAAACCGAGCGACGCGACGGGCGACAGTGAGGAATTTTCGTCGCTGACTCTCGTCGTTGTCGCCGTCGCTTGTCGCTCGCTAAAGCGCTTACATGCGGTTCGGCTTTTACTTACGGAAGCGATGTCTAAAGCGCGCACATGCAGCGAGAAGCACGACTGCGATAGCCTTACTGCGTCCGTTAAAATTTTTATACGTCGCAATGGTGTTGACTGCCCTTTATTAGTGACAAAAAAAAAAGAATGTGATGAACTTGCATGGTCTCTGAAGCCTAGGCCATAATCTTGTATCGTCGATCCATTTGCTGTCTGATTCCATTCCATAAAGAAGAAAATACAAGAGATATCTTGAAATATAGATATCAAATGAGTAAATGAAAGCCCGAAATATTGAAAAGATCCAAAGAAAACACACGATTTTAACGTGGAGCGTAAAATAACTCGAAAACAAAGCTCCGCTGGCGGCCGGTGTAGCACACAACGCGGGGCAACGGCCAGAAACTGAAGGTCGGCTATGGCGGCAGGGTCACGTGACGTCAAGATGGCAGCGCCCATGAAATGTTGCCTCAAAGGGTCTATACCGAGGAGACGTTTTAGAGAGGAGACAAATTGACAAGAAATTCGAAAAGCTTCAAATCTCGAAAACATTAAAATCTGAGACAGAGTTGAGATCGAAGAAGACGATTCCGCAAGCAGAAGCGTACATAAAAATGTTATCATTTACACCTGTACGTATTTAATACAGTGAATTTATTACGTTATTTTTATTTTCCTAATAACGAAGGAAAATAAAATGAGTCATTTTTGCTCCATTAGAAGAGAATGTCACTGGTACAGTTTATAGTAAACTTCGTTGATGCACTTCACAACACACAGCTGCTATAAAGACGAAGAAAGAGCCTTGTCAGGTTAGACGTCGTCTGCCTGCGCTTCGCCGCTAAGATTTGTTAAAATGGCCTACTTCGGTGAGACTGGTGCAACTCGGATAAAAAAAGAAGACTGTAGTGCTTTATTTTCATGCGGTCCCCGCTGACATTGATTTGAGAAAAATGTGGCTTGCTGCGATCCGACGAGAAAGCTAGACACCGAAGCTGGCGTGGTGCTAAACTAAGGTATGCAGAAAGCACCAAAACGCATGATGTCTGTTTCTTCCGGAATGGCGGGAACGTTTAAATGGGTCATTTCAGATAAGATCAACCAAAGAGTGGCTGGTCGACATTATTAAATCAACTGATGTTTTTAGAGCGCAGCTCTTAGGCGCCCGTTTCCGGCTTGAGCGGCGTCGGCGTCGGCGTCGCCATCGGCGTCGCCGTCGGCGTCGGCGTTGGCGTCACCGCAAGGTCACGTGACCCTCCCCGGTCACGTGACCCCCCAAGGTCACGTGACCCCCCCCCCCCGAGGCCACGTGACCCCCAAGGTCACGTGACCCCCCCCCCCCCCCAAGGTCACGTGACCCCCCCCCCCCCCCTTCCGCGCCTTCCCCCCCTCCTCAAGAGCTGCGCTCGAATTCGGCGTTACAGGGAGTAGTAAACGGCTTTCATTTTTTTGTTTTATATGCTATCGTCTAATATCTGGTATAAACGAATTCAAACTTACTTTTGACCAGAAAAAAAAAAATTTGGCGACAGGAAAATTCGTTAGGCATGAAGAGGTGGACAGTTGCATTAACGCGCACTGAAGAAGGGGGCATGTTTGAAATTGAATAACCAAAACGATAAAATTAGTAGAATTCTAATACCTTTTAGAAACGAACTATGAATTAATTTTGCTTGTAATATATAGTAATTATTATATTTATTGCTATAATATTTCGTTTTCTAAAAATTCTCAAACATGCCTGCTCCAATGACAAATGACAAATTTGGAGGCCTGTGTCTCATGAAATATTTTAATCATCATCATATACTTTACAGATAGTATTCTACTTATATATGGCTATTATGTAAAAAATATATAAGGTATCTCAGTGATAGGATAGTCGAGATATATTTAGGCAAACATGGGAAAAAACTCAAACAACGAAAAATTCCGATGCGAATAAAACAAAAACACCACCTTTGACTTTTTTTTTAATTTGGGTACCCTGTCATACTCTATTTCGGCATTTATTTCTATTAAAAACAAGTTGAATAATTTGAAGGAGAAAGAAGACACAACTCCCCAAAGTATGGTCCTTTTTCAAAGCCTACAATTAGCAATGCCCTATACGAGAAGCAATGCCCTATTCGAGACGCAATGCCCAATACGAGTTCCAGTTTCATGAAACTAACACACATCTTTTATATATTTTTATTCAGACGAGGCGTTGATAATATATCAATCGTTCCCACAGTAAAAGTGAGGAGAAACTATATAGAGCATTTTACATATTAGCGTACAAAGAGGTATCATACTGTGGACTAGTAATTCGAGAAAAGATGATGGAGTGTGAAGGTTTACTCTCCCGTATATTTTATATTTAGAATAAAAGAAATAGGTTTACTTCCACACACACAAATAAAGAAAGAATGCTAAAATTGTTTAGGTTAGTTATGTATTTCCGGGGACAAACCATTTCAGGTGAGGGGTGCCACTGCTCCGGACTGTAAGGACTTCGATACACACGGTGTACGAATGGATTGTGGCAAGCCGAGATATTTTATCCTGTGTGAGGATAACGTTTCGTGATTTTCATATGGTGATCAAATGAAGATTATAAGCTATCACCAAGTAAAACAGTAGGTTAAATACCCCGCTAAGAAAACTGTGATAAATAAGATGTCCCTGCATTCAAAATGAGCAGTCCTTGGGGAATCGGCACTTTACGCTAAGGCTTTCCTCGATGCACCCATTGAATAAAGTTTCTTCTAACCAGATCCGACTGTCCGTGCTACATATATGTCACAGGTTCCTCCTGTTGAGGACTTGCACAGCCGCCACTAGAGCCAAGAGTGAATGCCAGGAAAGGCGCGCACCGTCAGCCACTCTTTCTTTTTTTTTTTGACGATACCGAACAACTCTATTTGGGTCCAGATACACAAGATGCACCCAGTTTCTCAGATAGAACACTCACCATTGTCCTGACCGTCTGAACTGCGTTAATTGAACGTTGTCTCAGGTTGTTCAGCGTTACCTGGTGCTTCACGAGTCCGCCAACTCCGTCGCATGCATTTTCCCATGTCCAGATGCAGAAAATAATGACTGGGCTTGTGGGCAACCGTTCTGTACAAACTGGTGAAGCTGATAACCATTCTTAATATGACTGGCGGCCCCGTCACTTAGGTACGTCGCGTGTGACCCACTCTTTCACTTTTTCTATAGCCATGCAAATGTGAACGTCGTCGTCACAGAGGTCCTCACTGACGATAGCAAAGCAGTTTGTAGATTTTCTTGTCGTTACTACACATGTAAATATCGTATCGTAACTTTTTTTTTCTAGTAGTAGGGTTGAACTTTGTCAGGAAGCACGATGGTCTAGTTTTCAGCAAAGGCAAAATGAAAGACCATGCTTCCGCGTTGCATGCACTGCTTTTCATTGCAGATAGCTTTATCTTGCGTTTGTCGGATATGGTTGTGAAATATCCAACTTTCAACCGTTACTTGAACGACTTTTAGGAAAGCCTCAGGATCCAAGGTTTTTTTTTTCACATGGTCGCCGGACTCCCATGTTGTAAGAACAATCTCTTCATCCTCTGGGATATGAAGTTCCTCGAGTGTAAGAGACTGGCCGTTTGGGCAGTGATCGCAGTCTCCTTAAAGACACAGACTTGTTAGTGGGTCACACAGGAATGCTGAGTTCATTTCACCAGTGTTGAATGTTTAGCCTGTAACCTTCTCTACAGCGGCAATACAAAGGTAATAATTGGCGCAGCACACACAAACGGACACTTTCTGGTGTGGAATGCATTTGACCCATTTAGGGCGCAAGGAATAAAATTTCGATAGCCCAACGCCGGAATCAGGATGTTTGTCTTCGTATACACGAAATGACTTTCGGACTGAGCGTGTCAGGAAGCGCTTTGGCATGAACGTTTTCTCCCCGTCGAGCATGCCAGATATCACATCCTTCTGGTTGGGATCTTGGCGCCAACATTGTAGCTCGTCTTTCATGAAGTACTCTAGAACAGCAGACACGTTCTCAGGGCTCACCTTGCACCTCGTGTAAGGATCCGGCTCATAACACACGCCATGCTTTCCTTACCTAGAGCGTTATCACTGTCGCCATGTTGACCTTTCCTAGGTTAACATGACGACAGTGTTTACGCTCTATTGTATTTAGGCGCGGCTCGAGTATTTGGGGGTGCTGCTGTCTGTCGGTGTGCCTCTTTGTGCCTGATAGTATCACCCGTGACGCCAGCGAGTGGAATGGCGACAGGCACAACTGCTCAGTAAACAGGCATCGGCGGCCATATTTTGCTGGTTGAAGCGAACCCCCTCATCCTTGATAGCGAGCGGGGAAATACGAAGAATGATCGTATCGGCCGTTTTGCCGGAACTAGCGACGAGTGTCGTCTGCTAGTTCCGTCTACTATGGCTCCATAATCGTGATCTTCGCGAGGAAATGATTGTTGCTAGCCACAGAACACTATAACGAAGAAAGGGAGTGCTTGCATATGTTTTTATTCTAAATACAACTCAGGGATGTATATAAGAGAGAGAGATGGAGATAGAGGGAAAGAGAAAGAAGCATATAGTGTCGTAGGAAAATAAAGTAAACAAAGTTCCCAGGGGCCGATGGCTGCAGGATCTTTTCTCGAATCACTAGTTCGTGATATGATAGCTCTTTGTACACAGTAGTTTCTCCTCACTTTTACTGTGTGAACGATTGGTATAGTTAACAGTGGCCTCATCTGAATAAAAATATATAAATTATGTGTGTTAGTTTTATGAAACTGGAACTTACAGTCACTTCTTGTATAGGGCACTGCTGAGTGTAGGCTTTGAAGAAGGACCCTACTTTGGGGAGTTGTGTCTTCTTTCTGAATCAAATGATGCAACATGCTTTAATAGAAATGAATGCCGAAATAAAATGAGACAGGGTACCCAAATTTAAAAAAACAAAATCGCAGGTGGGGTTCTTTTTTTTTTTTTTATTCGCATCGGAATGTTTCGGTGTTTGACTTTTTTTCCCATGTTTGCCTAAATATATCACGATTATCGTATCACTCAGATACCTCATATTTTTTTTCAATAATAGCCATATATAATTAGAATACTATCTGAAAAGTTATAATGATAATTAAATTATATCATGAGATACAGGCCTCCAAATGCCATTTGTCGTTCAAGCAGGCATGTTTGGGAATTTTAAGAAAGCGAGATATAAAAGAAATAAGTATAATTACTATATATTACAAAGCAAACTGTACTCATAGTTTGTTTCTAAAAAGTATTAGAATTCTACTAATTTATCGTTTTAGTTATTCACCTTCAAACATGCCCCCTCCATCAGTGCGCGTTAATGCAACTGTCCACATCTTCATGCCTCACGACTTTTCCTGTCCCCAATTTTTTTTCTAGTCAAAACTAAGTTTGGATTCGTTTATACCAGACACTAGACAATACCATATAAAAATATCAGTTGATTTAAAAATGTCCACCAGCCATGTCGGTCGATCTTATCTGAAATCACTCAAATATAAAAAAGGGAAATCAGAGAGCCAGAATTTCTTCATGACCAGATGCTTTTGGAATGCGCGGGTGGTACGGCGCAAGCGTATCACCCGCGTATTCGGAATAGCAGCGGAACAGCCAGGACGGATGGATGGGTACATGGCATCCACCTATCTATTCATCCAAACGACCCTGTTTCAGTGGCGCGCCTAGCGTCAAAACGTTGCCCTTGCGACGACGGCGGCGGCCTCTTGGTTTCCGACTCTTTTATCAGGCACTGAAGGTATAGAGGAGACACTGGTGATACATCTGATTATCTATGAAGATATGCTGGATCGCTGATCGCCCCCTGGCAAACTTCGGCCACCGGTCGGCCATCTTACGTCACCCGCTCAACGCTGTCAAGCCTTGAGAGTTACCATGGTTAGCATCTGTAGATCAAATAACAGACGCAAAGGTCACGTGACCACAGCCTTGACAACGGTTCAGCAATTGACGTGAGATGGCCGACGGGGGGCCGCAATCGCGCAATGGGCTCGAAGCGTGGATGCTCGATCCAGCAAACTGTCATAGAGACCAGTGTGTAGTACTTACATTTGAACTCGGAAATACCTTAAAACATTCACTATAGTGAAATACAGTTCCAGGCTCACCGTATAGAACACGCCAGCGTGCCAGTGTGTTTTTTCTTCGTAATAAATTTGATGAAGTTTAAACGCGCATGGTCCTAATGAGTCGCGAGTGTGTGAACTGGTTTTAGAACAATTTACTATGTCCCAACGTCCATGGGCTTGATGTATGTGGCAGGACTCTTTGCGCGGTGCTTGGTCTTTATAGCAGCCATTTGTTGCGAAGTAAATTACAAATTGTATTATGAGGTGTACGAGTAGCATTCTCCGCTAATGGGGCAGAAAATGTATTATTTTATTTTTGCTCTGTTAGTATGAAAATAAAAATAACAGCATACCTTCAACTTCTAGATTTGTACAGGTGTATATGATGACATTTTTATGTACACTTCTGCATAAAATGTTATATTTATTTTTAAATCCTGATTTGAGAGTCTCATGAAGCGAATAGGTTAACTGCACGTCATTATCCTCATATCCATCAGTTACATTTATACATTAGTGCGTTAATAAAATGAGTAACGAGAAAATACAATTGGCGTGATTAAAACTAAGCGGTACAACAACCAAAGCAAAAGAAAGGCCGTATTTCTTCCTTCGCTCATTCGTTATAACAACGTGTCATTCGTAACTCAATACAAGTTACAACCAATAACCCAGAAACTAAAAGACCAAGTGCATGCATGATCTGCACTTAGTGTTGTATGCGTTACCGAAATACGTTACGCGTTACTTGCAAATAAAAGTAACGCGTTACCGTTACCGACAAAAGGGATCGCACGTTACTTTTGTTTTACCTTTTAGTTACGAATTAAGACGTTTTACTGTTTGGACGCTACAGGTATGCATAAGCTCTACATTTCAAGAAACATTGTCCATGAACACATTGAACATAATTACTTCATCTTTTTTACGGTTTCACCTAAAAAGAAAAAGTAAAGAGTAACGCAACTCCGTTACCCTTTACTCGACATAAGTAACGTACGTACTTTACCTTTTACTGTTTTGAAAAAGTAACGAGTACTTTACACGTTACCATAAAAGGTTACGCTTTACCGGTAACCCCGTTTCTTGTAACGCGCTAACGCCAACACTGCCTGCACTATATCTGTTGATCGAACCAAGTCACGGACAATCATTTCTGCCGGATAGTCGAAGAGGGCAAACAGGGAGGAAAGTGAAAGTCAAAGAAGGGAACCCAGTCCCTGTGCACGAATGGGAGTGGTGAAGAGGGCGAAGGAAAGAGATCGCAGTGCGCTGGAGGAGGAGGGGCGGACGCAGGGAATCATCAAGCCCGCAACGTCGACTTGAGCGAACGTATCGCTCAGGCACCACAGCTGATGAAAGTGGCTCCAGTAGCCAATGATTGGAAGCCGAACCCGAAGATGACTTCGTAGGCAGCTGGGGGATGGTGTGTCCGCGCTGTGTCCATACAGTACCTAACTCAGAACCCCGATGAGATAAAGCAACGAGAAACCTGAAAGGAAGGAACAAAAGAACCACGCAATGCGGCGGGGAGACCGATGAAGCCCGTCTGACGATCGTCCAAAGAGGCTCCGAAGCCCGAAAACGAATCGCGTGATAGAACGCTGATGAACTTGCCTTTGCACTTTCTAGCCGCCATCTTGCAGTTTTACAGTTTCGTTTAGTCTTCATTGCTTGTCTGTAGAAAAGTAAACAGAGGAAAAGGGAACTTCACTGATTGAGAAAACGTCTTTTTTTGTTTTTTTTTCTTCTAGAACAAATTTTAGGAAGGACCTACACAATCAACAACAAGAGTTTCTTTGAACCGACTCGGGTATGGAACCTCCCGAGGCGGCAAAGGTCAACACGTAGGAAACACGCCGTGCAATGGTCTTCTTTCTGCAAGTGTCGGATACGGGATTTCATTTGGTTTCCTTCAGCCGCCGACAAGGTAATTTTCTGGCGCAGTGAGCGAAAATAGCTAGCTGTTTTTGTCTTCTTAGGAGGAATTTGTAACGAGCAAACAAATAATTAATGTTTCCTACAAATGTTACTGTCCTCTTCCGCGTCAGAACTACGATTTGTGAAAAACAAGTCATTGACTAGATTGATGTTTTTTTTTTTTTTATGTAAATTATATTATAAATGAATAAAATTGAGATATTTGCGACACAAAAGAGTGACTGGCCACTCCATCACAATTATAAAGGGTGTTCCTCAAGTGATGAAAAATCTTGTGTGCTAACCAGTGTAGTATGAGCACCTCACTACAAAAGTAAACTCTCTTCTTTTTTTTTTTTAACAATTGCAACTCAAGTGTCGCAAAATACTTTTTTTTTCCCCCATAGAGTACTGTTTAGAAACGAACGAATACCTTCTAATCTTCTTGAATTTGTTAAATTTCTCAAAATTTGGACAAAACGCCAAAGGGTACATAACTGCGCGTGATGATCTTCTTTTGCTTTGGCGAATGCCTAATTGTTCGTATCGTCGCGCTCACTGCCTGACACCACGAAGAGAGTGCCGACACAGGTGATAAATGTCAGTATTTTTCAACTTAGTATAATTTTAAAACACACATTAATGTTTATTTATTTATTTATTGTTTTATTTATAAAAAAAGTAGGATACCAAAGATAGGTAATAAATCGTTAACAGTCCGCAATGTACTTTGGTTGTTAAAGGGTAACTCCGCTAAAACGCGGAACCAAAATAAATGACCGGTATCGCTTTAGTGGCACGATACATTACCACCGCCGAAATATTACGTCAAAGTGGAGCCGCGTACTCCACTAAAGTCGATTTTAAAGATACTACCAGCTGCTCTTCAGCGGGCGGCAAGTGGGTTAGCTTTTAGCAACGTTATTAGATTAGCTCAGTTACGGAACTGCTCATAGAGGCTGCATGCACGAACAGTACCCCCCCTCAATCACCACGACTCGCCCGGCGTCGCTCGACGCGCCGCCGGACGGCTGCTTTGGTAACTAAATCGGGATACGTAGTTTCAACGTTACTAGAAACGTAAAAACCAACGAAAAAAAAAAAACACTTTTTGTAGTAACTTTTATTGGAGTTTAATGCAAAATGAGGGGCGCGTGATGTTTTCTAAAATTTTTAGTTTGAAAGGTTTTTGCAGCACAATTAATATTGTTTTTATACACCCATGCCTCAGCGGTGATTTCAGGTAGCGCGTCCCGACCTAGGTGGAGCTCAACTTCGGCGATATGTCGCGGCGCGTCCGCTGGGGAGACGGGGGTAGCTCCCCTGTAACCCTTTTCACCGTATCTGTTTCGGCTCCGAAATGGCCGATTGAAGCCAAAATAGATGTAACGTGCAGCTCCTCGAGTGACCGCTGCGGGAGAAATGGCGGCGTTGTGATCGCGATTTGGCACTTCAGCTGTGCTCTTTGGAACAAACAGTTATGAAATGAAAATATAGATGGCGCTTCGAACGACGGCAGGCGGATTGAAGTGAGTAAGGGGGGTACCCCCTCCGTGGGAGTTCCACAACTGAGGTAATCTAGTAACGTTGGCTTTTAATCAGGGAACACTGGCGCAGCACCCTTGTGACGTGACGTCGCAGTGGAGCTGCGGTTCATTGATTGTACCGCGTACAGTAGCATCCTTGTGACGTCAAATCGGGGACGTATGGCTGATGATCAGTGTTGCCATTTCTCTAGCAGATAGTTTCGATACCAAACTTTGAGCCGAGATATTTATAAAACAACACAGAACATTAACCAGACAAAAATTATACCTTGTAATTCAGGAAAACTGCTTTAGCTGAAAGTGTCATAATAGCAAATTCAAAAATATTAACCGGAGTTGCCCTTTAAACAAAATCCAGTATGTTAATTACTTTAATTTTTCTTTGATTTGTTTATACTTAATATAAATCTTGCTAATTACTGCCAACAATACATATATATTTTTTACACTTTTAAATAATTTCTGAATTCATCTCCACATTACGGAGAAATCACACCGACCGACTGATCCTGCTGATAGGTTAATGGCGACTTCATTATCGGAATGAATATAAAATCGTGCTGCGCGCTTTTTAGTTACGGGCTTAATTAAGTTGAGCTAGTTGGTGCATTATATGTCTCTGTCTCTGTCTTCTATATTTGGTTTTCACGTTTTTTCGTCTCTCAAGTCAAAGCTGGCCCTATCCTAGTAGCGCGTTTGTTCTTTCTATTCATTCTTAACTTGCGACAACGATTCCTCTGTACAGCACATACACGCTCCTACGAGCGCAGTGACTTTCAACGAAAAAGGCGTAGCAAATTTCTGGGTCTTTTTGTTGCACGTGAAACGTGTGGTGTCTACGCTGTCGGCGCTCTTCACCGGTTAGTTTAGCAACTGGCTTAACGCCTGCCATGCACACTCGATCGCAATTCCTTGAATGGAGATACTGGCGCTAACCCGGGTTTTAAAAACGCGTGACAGGGTGTCAAGCTGCTATCTGCCGGACGCAGAGGGGATGCCCCTCAGGACTTTCCCGCCAAATATCACCTCAACTCACGGCGACGTGTCGTGTCATGACGGAAAGACACTGGCTTAATAATCCAGATGCGTCACAAAATGTCCATAAAAAAAGTCCATAATTATGACTCAAAACTGCTTCATAGTTCTCAAAGTGCCTCGGAATAACTTTTTTCATTGGTTGTGTTCTACAACAGATACAATTCGATCACAAAATTAAGCGAAAACTACATCAAGCATATAAAAAACCGCGAGCGCGCTGTAACCGAAACCAACCAAATTGAAGCCACCATACGGCGGCGAGTCCGCCAGCGCCATTCATCAGCCGGTGGGATGACTACTGAGATGCGGGTTTTTCACGTGCTCTTTGCATGCTCTCGACAATTGAGTGTAACGCAGCCATAGTTAATGCACTTGTATAAATGTCTAAATGTCTTGTGGTAAATGTGCGACACTGTGTGGGACACGCGAGCTTAAACAACAACTCACGATGTGCGGAACGAGCACACTGTACAGTGCGTACGGTTTAAATCTGGAACAGAGTCATAAACACATGCTGCGGGGGAGGGGGGGGGGGGGGGGGGGGGTTACGAATGCGTAAGGCGAAAAGTCAGAAGCAGCAGTGGCCAGTGCGTTTCCAAGACAGGGCATTAATTTTATTAGCCGGTGAGGACGGTAATTGGGTTGTAGCGTAGGCGGCAATAACCCGTCGTTAAAGCGGCTGGATCACGGGCAGTGATTAGGCGGCACAAGCGTCGATTACTGCCGCGGCGGCGTCCGCTGCCTCGTTCTGGTATACGGATACAGGTTTCTTCTTCTCCGACCGAGGCTATTTACAGCAAGGCAAGAGGACGTTAATAAGACCAAAGAGCCCGCATTTTTAGAGCTCATCTGGTGAACACGCGCTCAGGAGATTTGCTCAAAAACAAATGGCAGACCAGGACCCGATGTTACTAAACATTTGAGGCGAATTTGGATGCGCATTTCCAGCGCTTTTCACACAGGCGAGATATTTCCAGTGCTGTGGTCGCATGCATGGCAACCAACACTCGGCATAAGATAGCTATAGCTCGAATGATCAGAACGTCTTCAACAAATCAGTATACAAAGATGGCGTCGCAATTCGGTGCTTGCCAGAAGACCGAAGCACATAAAAACAACAAGAAAAACATGAAAAGGATGAAGCGATAAAACATTGAAATTATAAAATATCTGTATTTGTATTTTATTCTTTTTTGTTATAATTTTATTGTAACATATTGCATGTTAAAACAAATAAAAACATTGTTTTCTATGTGGCTTTGCGCTCGCGAAGAATCATTTTCATTTTGCTTTGTTTGTTTTCTTATATCGACCGAAGACACCAAAGAGGAGAATCATGAACAAGTGGCACTGTTTAGAGAAATAGCGTACCAAAATATTAAGGTGGGCTAGTTGGATATGCATTATTGATATAAATAGCGCGAAGGTCAATTACAAACTGACAGAACAAGCGCTGACTCACAACTGTCGTTTTAATAATCACACAGAAGACGAGAAAGAGGTAGCGTTTCTCTCTCGTCTTTCTTTTCGGTATGATAAATTCCCAAAATAAAATTGTCATGATGCGAAGAGGAAGTTACGTTACGCCCTCTTCCTTTTTGTTATTTCTCAGTTCTTTTAACGTAACTTCCTCTTCGCATCATGACAATTTTATTTTGGGAATTTATCATACCGAAAAGAAAGACGAGAGAGAAACGCTACCTCTTTCTCGTCTTCTGTGTGATTATTAAAACGACAGTTGTGAGTCAGCGCTTGTTCTGTCAGTTTGTAATTGACCTTCGCGCTATTTATATCAATAGAGAAATAGCATTTGACTAAACTACAAAACAACACACAACTTCGATATTGTGGATCATATTCAACCTATTTTTGAACACGACAGGAATATTTCAAATTTCGTTGGCTAGTATCCCTTTAAAAAAGTGCACGTATAACAACGTGAGCATTATACATGAACATTTCGAAAGCACGGCGCATCTAGTTATTAGACAAAGGCGGTCTTATGAGGCTAATAATATTGAAGATGCAATAACAATGCAGTGTTATTACGTCCATAAATATACAGATTTCCCGTGCTACTAGTTCGTAATGGTATTTCATTACGTAACAAACAACAAAATATAATTTAAATTCCTCGTTTAGTGGCCTTAGACACGCAAAGGCCCATTCATGACTAATCAATGCTTACTTTATTTCAGTGCCCAACGTTGAGCATCAGAAGGCCTCACCTTCTTGCACGTTCGTAAAAGAATGACCAGGTAGTGTAAGTCAATGAGAGCACCAAATGCTGCTTGTGCTTGCTACCTTAAAGATCAATAATTGGCTGAACAGTTAAAGCGTGGAACAGGCAAGCGCTCTATATAAGTTGTGAAGAATTACGTGAAAATCCAAAAGTGCTCTGAGAGCTAACTTATGATAGATTTTTTTGGTCGGTGACCTGGCATAAATACGGTTTGTGAAACCTTTGTGTGTTAATTCTTTCCTGGCCACGGGAAAAAGTAGCAATTTTCAAAGTATTCGCGCAAACGCTTTTATTTTCCTAACTAACTTGCATATAGAGGAAAATAACGCATCAAATTGTGGCCAATTAGTTATTGTTTTAGAAGAAACAGATGTTGGTTTAATATAAAAAACAAATTTGAAACATATTTTTAAAATAAAATACAATGTACGGGCGCGAAGCCGTATAAATGCCAAAAACTCCACAACTATGCAAAATTCAACAAGTCAAAACAATCCGAAATGTAAAAAGTATGCCCCACACCCACAGCTATGACTTCTGAACAGTTAGTGTGCTCTAACTGACGTTGCCTATTTTTTGGTTCGTCGGAGAGTTAGCCTCCGTAACACGTGCGCTTTTTAAAGAAGGAATGCTTATATTGGTGAAGCACAGATAGTACAGCTCATATCCCCAGCTAAATGCTTTCTCTGAGTTCTACCTCTCGCTTTGTCATATTTTGCAGTTCCCTCATATTTAATAATTTGGCTCACCTTGTTGGGAACATAAACCTGCACACTGGCTCAGGGCAGCCTTTGAAATTATAGAGATGCTTACCGACAACCATCTGTCAAGCGACGCCTATATAACACAATTAAAGTGTCCCCGGAGCTCTTGAGGTTTACAAAATATGCCTCAATACAGTTGAGTAATGTAAATAATGCAATCTTTGTTACGAAGACTGCTGCAAGCAGTTGACCATATTAGAAGGGTGCAACCACCTTTCTCAGGACTATTTTTGACAGCCCACCACCTTCTGATAAAGCTTAAACCTACCTTGAAACCGAATCTAGAGTTCTTCGGCTATCCACGAGATTGTGGAATACAATTTTCCGCAGTAAATTTAATTTCTCGACGGCGCTTGGAATCCATTGATCACCGCTGATCGACGGCCTATGGGTGTGGTCAGGAAAGAGTTAAACATTGTTTTTGTTGTATAAATAGTGTAAAATTCGAAAGTACAAACAGTGGTACCAATACATCCTTGCCCTTCGTGCGCCATAAATAGAAATATGCGGGTCCGAACTGCTAATGTGAAATATGGCGCCAATGTTTGTGCACGTGAAATTGTACACAAATAACCGTTTTCACCTGCGTATCTGCCGAAAACCGTGAACGGACAATCGTCGCCTGTTTACTTTGCATGGTGGCGACCACTGTCACAAAGCCAAGCAAACCAGAGTTGCGAGAATGGGTTAGTGGATGTTGCTAGCACGATCGGGGATCTTAAACGTAAGATCGACGACCTTGAAAACAGGAGCAGACGAAACGACTTAATCATTCACGGAATAAAAGGTGATGTTAATGAAACGGCAGATCAACTTAATGAAAAGGTTTGCACGAATATATTTTCTACCAAGCTTCAGGTTGACGTTTCTACTGTCGAGATGATCCATAGATTAGGACGAAATCAAGGAACTAAACCAAGACCCGTGATAATGAGCTTCAGAGATTACAACGAGAAAATGAGCATTCTCAGTAACGCTAAAAAACTAAAGGGGACGGGCATTTTCATTAATGAAGACTACTCCTACGAGTTACGTCAAATACGCAAAAAGCAATGGGACAGCTCGCAGGCTGAGAGAGATAGGGGTGATAAAGTAACCCTTTCATACAACAAGTTAAAGATAAATAATGTAACATATCAGTGGGACAGCAACTTGCAAAGCCGCGTGCGTCTCAATCGGCCTTCGACCCCCCCCCAGCGGTACAATCCTGCATCGGATTGACTTCAACCATCGAAAAATGATACTATAAATAAGGCTTCTGAACATAAACGCTCGCAGTCTTGTTAACAAAGTCGACGCTCTGGAAGCTACTTCATATGTACACGACCCGGACTTTGTAGCAATAACCGAAACATGACTCAATGATAGAATAAAGGACTCTGAAATTGTACCTCCTGGCTTTACGAACATTAGGAAGGACAGGCCGACTCGGGGTGGTGGTGTCGCCCTAATCGTTAAAGAATATTTGAAATTTGAGCTCTTGGATGACGTTCCGAGCGCGGAGTCACTCTGGGTTAGGGTCACATCGTACTCTCCAGCACTTATTATAGGTGTCGTATACCGCCCCCCTAACAGTAGAGACGCTGTCCTTAGAGCTTTAAGTGACTACGTGTCCACCCTCAAGAAAAAATGCAGTCACCTAATAATTGCTGGAGACTTCAATTTGCCTCTGATTGACTGGTCTTGCCTCTTATCTCAAGACACCAAATGTTCTAGTTCTGATATACTTGTTGATATGGCGTTTAGTTGCAACCTACTACAAGTTGTTACAGAGTTTACAGGTGTACAGGAAACTGCATCATCCCTGCATGACCTTATTTTTGTTTCCGAGCCGATTGCATCATGTGAATATGACGTCCGTGTACTCAAGGGTATTTCGGACCACCTAATCGTTATCCTTGAGTGCATCTGGCCTAACAAGAGAGCCGAACCTGTGCCAGCTCGGGTGCAGCATTATGTTTACGACTTTTCCAAAGCGAGTGATGAATCTGTCCTTGACGTTCTTGAACTGGCCTTTGACTCTTTTGAAAATATGTGCTTTACGAATAACTATATAGTATTGATGAATTGTGGCTCTTCGTCAAGGACACTATTCATCACTGTCTGCATACATTTGTGCCGACTCGTAAGGTTGTGTCCGGTAAACGTAACCCGTGGATTAACCGCGAAATTTTGCACTTGACTAGACAAATTAAGCGATTAAAAAAGAAGTCTGCGCCTGTTGCAGACTTGAATGACAAACTGAAATGCATGATAACAAACGAAAAATATAACATTTTCAGCGTTACTTTGCACAACTTCCTGAAGTCATCACCAGCCAAAGTTTGGAGATACCTATCACCGAAGGAACACTCTGTCAGCTGTCTTTCCATATCTGATATTACCGTCAATGATCCCGGCGTAATCGCGGAATGCTTTAATGATTACTTCTCGATGGTTTTTACCATTGACAATGGTGACTCGCCCTGTATAACAGATGCAGACAGCTTTGATCCCCTGCCAGATATTAACATTTCTTACGAAGGCGTCTAATCCTATCTTCTAAACCTTGATACTAAGAAGGGTCCTGGGGTCGACAGCATTCCCAATGCTTTTTTTGTCCGCTATGCTGAGTGGTTTCTAAAGTTTTTACATAAACTTTTTGAAGAATCATTGTCCTCAGGAAAGTTGTCACATGACTGGAAGTCAGCCAAGGTCATTCCCATTCATAAAGATGGACCCCGCCAACTAGTTAGCAATTACAGGACAATTTCTATTTTATGTTCGTGTTCGAAGCTAATGGAACACATTATTTTTAAACACATCATAAGCCACTTGGAGCTCAACGTTTTTTTTTTTTTGTCCCAATCAACATGGCTTTCGTAAAGGCCTCTCCACCACGACCCAGCTTATCGAAACGATTCATGAATTTAGTACCTCTCTTAACCGTACCGGGCAAATTGATGTAGTATTTCTTGATCTATCTAAAGCTTTTGACAAGGTGTCTCACATTAAGTTGTTTGTAAAATTACAGTCCATCTTGAAAAATGATCATATAATTAACTGGCTACGAGGCTACCTAGAATCGCGATCCCAGTTTGTTGAAATTGGCGGTTCCCGATCTTCAGATGCTTCGGTAATATCAGGCGTTCCGCAAGGTTCCGTCCTTGGACCTCTTTTATTCTTGATATTCATTAATGACATTACTCGTAACATTCCTGTGAAATTACGCTTGTTTGCCGATGACGCCATATTGTACAATGAAGTCCGTGATGTAAGTGACCAAGTTCAACTTAATACCTGCCTTCGCAAAATTCAGGCTTGGTGCACGACCTGGCAAGTGTCATTAAACCCTATAAAAAGTGTCTACATGCACGTTACTCGCAAACGCAAACTTCTAACTTATCAATACACATTGGAGAGTCATATTCTTTCAGAAGTCTCGTCTTATAAGTACCTTGGAGTCCTAATTAGTAACGATTTACGTTGGAATACTCATGTTAACTACATAGTGCGTAAGGCACTGTCGAAACTATGGTACTTGCGTCGAAATTTCAAACAAGCTAGCGTGGATATTAAACTGACCGCTTATAAGACATTTATTCCTTCTACTCTCGAATATGCTGCGGTCGTGTGAGATCCCTACACTGCACAGAATATTTCCTTACTTGAAAATGTACAAAAAAGAGCACTCCGTTTTATTTTTAACAAATATGGTTGTCATGACTCAGTCTCATTCCTTTATGAGCAGGCAGGCTTGCCTACATTGCAGCATAGACGTAAGGTAGACAGATTGAAGTTTATGTTCAGTCTAAGTTCCGGTCTTGTAAACCTGAATCCATCTTTGTACATACACCACTTGGGGTCCCAAGATATCCTTCCAGAAATCAAAATAGCAGAGCCTTTGCCGAGTTTAGCTGCAGAATAGATGCCTTTAAGTACTCATTTTTTCCGCGAACAGTCAATGAGTGGAACAAGTTACCCGAGGAGAATGTTCATTCTTGCAGCTTGCCAGAATTTGTTAATCGCTTAAACAACTTCCTGTAATTTTTTCCTTGGCTCAGTGTGTATTATTTTTGTGAGCTGTGACTGTGATATGTAGGGCATATTCTTTTGTTTCTTTCTTGAGTAACTTTTTGTTCTATTGGCGTGGTTGAACTTTGTATTTATGCTTCGAGGTGTATTTACATGAGAGCCCATTGTTAATTTTAAGGCACTGTCGGCTGTTGGACTGTTGTTTTCTGTGTATTTGAAGTGTTTTTTCACTCCTACCAAGTCTCCAAATTGGAGTATGTAGTATTTATAAATAAAATAAATATATAAATAAATAAAAACTAAACTCATATGTTTAGTTGCGTAATGCTTCAATAGCGCTCTCCCCATTTTTGAGCAGAGACGCCTATGACTTTGTTCCCTCTTAAAAATAGTTCAACAACGTGGCAACGTTTCATTTCTATAAATATTTGTCCTGATGTTATCGTTCGTAGTGATTGCTTTCTTTCTACCACACCAAAAATGAGGCTTGGAACGTTTATTGCCGCATTGACAAGTTTAGAAACAGCTTTCGACGTCCTCCCCGAAACTCTCCCGCCAGGCGTTTTTCGCTCGCAAACAAACGATGTGTCATAAATCTATCCTGCGTAAAGGGAACGCAGAATAGCGTCTTCTTGCCTCAAGCGTGTCTTCCAACAATCAATTAAGCCGCAAAGTGACGAAACACCTACTCTTCTCGTGTGAGTGTGTGTGTGTGTGTGTGTGTGTGTGTGTGTGTGTGTGTGTGTGCGTGTGTGCGTGCGTGTGTGCGTGTGTGTGTGCGTGTGTGTGTGCGTGCGTGCGTGCGTGCGTGCGTGCGTGTGTGCGTGTGTGTGTGTGTGTGTGTGTGTGTGTGTGTGTGTGTGCGTGCGTGCGTGCGTGCGTGCGTGCGTGCGTGCGTGCGTGAGCGTGAGCGTGAGCGTGTGCGTGTGCGTGTGTGCGTGCGTGCGTGCGTGCGTGCGTGTGTGCGTGCGTGCGTGCGTGCGTGCGTGTGTGTGTGTGTGTGTGTGTGTGTGTGTGTGTGTGTGTGTGTGTGTGTGTGTGTCTGTGTGTGTGTGTGTGTGTGTGTGTGTGTGTGTGTGTGTGTGTGTCTGTGTGTGTGTGTGTGTGTGTGTGTGTGTGTGTGTGTGTGTGTGTGTGTGTGTGTGTGTGTGTGTGTGTGTGTGTGTGTGTGTGTGTGTGTGTGTGTGTGTGTGTGTGTGTGTGTGTAGCCGCCAACGTTGCCAAGGCAGAGGCGGGAAAAGAGAGTGGTGGCAAGGGCCTGTGAACAGGTGCTTCGAGAGAGGGACTAATATATCTTGCTCTCTTTTCGCGCTCTGATTTCGTTTCAATGTCCGAGCTCGATGTTACAGTTTCCCGTCGCGAAGCCTGGAGGTGGCAAGGCACGACACGAGACAGAAACGGCGCGTTTTTGTCCTCATCTTCGGGTCAGTTGTCGCGGTAGAACTTGTTACGCTTCTTCCTGCGCCAGAGGCAGTCTCTCTCAGTTGCCATTACAGAAAATTAAAATGCCAAAAGTACGAAGGCTTCCAAAAAAAAAAAGCACCTCGTACATTCACACATCAAAAAAAAAAATAAAAAAGCCGAATAATTTGGCAGTTTTTGCAGCGGAAATGAATATGAACAATATATGTTCACCCTTCTAGCTGCGCCTTAAACTAAGTTCAAAAACCATTGCAGGTATATATTGGGGGGGGGGGGGGGGGGGGGGGGAGTTTGTAGCTGTATGAAAATGCGAATTGTTCTGAAGACTTCCGTCACATTGCTATTTTTGTATGTTTTCCGGTGGTTCTTTTCTATCTGTTTATTTTTATTTTTGTACAACCGTTAAAAATTAACGTTTGTTGACTTTTAACTAAAAATGCCGAGGTTCGTGAAGACGCACCCAGCTCGTTAAAAGGAAGTGGAATAACTATCGTTTACGGATATTGAAAATAAAATTTTCTACTATGAATTTTGTCTAAACGACACCGCATTGTTCGCAGTCGAGGAGCTTTTTCTCATTGTTTTGAATAAATTAATTTTGCAATCTACGAGCCTATAAAAGGGTCTCGTGAAAATACAGACACTTCAACCACCCCGCAGAACACGGACCCACTCGGATCCGCAGTATTACCACAACGAAAGACAAGGTCAAGATGGTGCATTGATTAACTGCAGCAATGAGGTCGACATTTTATATACTTGGAGTTTAGTTGCAGATGCTGAATTAACCTAAGTTTAATCGTTATCGGCACTACCTCATTTGCTGTACTTAATACGTAAATTATAGTGACTGGTTTCGGGGATTGTTATGACAAGAGAGAAAAGGCGAGGATTTGTTCCGAATTGTTTCTGAATTCTTCATAACATTCCGAAGTGATTCCCATCAACCTTGAAGACCTGACGTTCTCCCGCCCCAAGTAATGGGCGTTATTGCATCAAACGAATGAAAATGTGAAGGCTTAGAACTTTAGATATCTAACCTCTCTCCAATAAAATTATTCGACTCCAGACTTTGTTTCATAGTTTATTTATGTGCCCGTGCTAATGCTGTTACGGTGAAACGTGCTATGGAAACAATAATGTTTTTTCATACACGAAACTTCAAAGTATTCATTTTCTCTCCAGTGAAATTATTCCATTTTGTACTTATTATTTTATAAGTGTTATCGTTTAACTTTGGCTGTCGTCTATATATGTGTGTCTTTTAGTATCAAATATTTTTAGGTTCACTTTACGATTCAGAAAAATAAATTAGAGTGATTTTGTTACTCTTCAATAAATTTTCCTTGCCATGCGCTACTTATAAATCAAAATTAATGCAAGTTTATTTAAATTTATAGATAAATTATAAACAAAATTGTGGAAAGGCTTTAAAGGACATGATTCTTTGGAGCTCTATTACTTTCTGAATTTCTTGGGTAATTGAGAATTGCGGACTCAATTTTTGTGCAGAGTGTTCCCAAGGATGAGAAACAATTATAAAAAAATATATATACATATATATTAACGAGGTGGAATGTGTACATGCGGGAAACTAACTTAGAATATTTAATTTGGTGATGAACACTAAACTGTGCTAGTATAATACAAAAAATAAGGAGCGCGAAGGTCGTGTTTGCGTCAAGTGTGTTGTACTGTGGACGTTTGTTTAATATACGCATGCCACATTTCTTCCACATTGGATTGCATAACATCGTCTCACCCTCGCTCATCCAAATGGGTGATCAAGCTCATTTAACTTCAATGAAACAAACACACGGCCGGCACGAATCCAGAAAGCTGACGAAGGTGTGACCAACATGTAACCGGGATTTCTCTCTTCCCTCTCACCACTAATAAAATAAACAGAAGGCTGACAACGGGCCTCCGGAGAGCCAAGTTCATATCAGTGCAGATCAGCGGCGTCGGGCTCCATCGTGATACGGAGGGTGGGTTCATTATTTAATGAACTGTGCGATCATGGGAACGCGTTTAGCGGAAACAAAAGTCCGCCAAGATATCGGCTTGGCTACGCCGGGCTACAGCGAACACCACGCATGGGGCCCAGTCGACCAGGTCGTCGGCGGATGCCATATATTACTGCCCCATTCTCCTCTTCCAACACACAGAAGCTTAATCTCACTGCACACGAATGCCCGGCTTGCCGACGTTTCTTGGTGAGAATGTACAACCCGTGGAGGACCCTTTTTAAGGGGGATCACTCAAGTTTCTTCTCGTCGACTTTTACTCGATGCGGCAAAAGTCATCCGCAATTGCCGCATATCTCCGGCGGAGCAAACGCTCCGAGCAAACATTGTAAAACAACGAGGCGCGCGCTTTCTTGACGGCTTTGTTTGGTGGATACTTTCCCGGCAGTGTTGTACGAAACGGCGTTCCAAGGAACGGCGTTCCTGGAACGCGTTCCTTTTAGGAGGAACGAAGGAACGCCGCCGTTCTATTTCGCATCGGTGGAACTGGAAGGGGAACTCGTTACATTTTCACTGGAACGAATAAAGGAACGGCGCTCCTTTTTTTCGTCCAGTTGGGTAATTTGTATTTTTTTTCTAAAACGGAAATTCTAAAAGTTTAAAAACAATATCTTTACGAAGAGTAGGATCTCGTTAACTTTGTGGCTACTTATCTCAGGCATTATGTTGTGTGGTCCTCGCTTGGTAACAGTCGGGTGCAGGAGAGCTATTGGACATTGATTCTTTTCTCAGTGCCCGAGGCTGCGGTACGAAAATTGAAACTTTATGTTAAAGGAAAAGACACAGAAAGAGGGACGTTTTAAACTCAGGTACTTTCTTTGCTTCTACGAATCCTCCTACACCCAGAAATCTAAGGCCAACTACAGCCATCAATTGAGTTTTCACAAAGAGACCTACAGCTACAACAAAAGAACGGGTTACCAGACATCGAACCCAGCTTTGTATCCCGAACATTGGTCACTTAAAAAATAACGAAAAAATTAACCTTAATTCTTTTTGCCTTGTCCCCCACCTTCACACTGAACAACGAATCCAACCTTCACTGAAGAAGGACTTGTAGTTGTCAAGACTGACTTTCCAAAAGTTACCCTTTTCTTCACTTGCCCGTCTTGCGGATAGCAACATCAAGAAGTAACTGTTGTTAAGTTCGAACAAGGGACTTTGTTAGATTGAAAAGTGTGAGGTAAAACGCTCGTGCAATGGGAATTTGGCTCGTCTGAATCGCCCACCACAAACATGAATATGGTTAAAAGCTGAGATTTTTAAAGGTGAATATATCAACAAATGAAACCCTGCTTCCGCTTTTTTCTTCTTTTTGGTGCCCTTTCATAACGGCATTCACATTCGTATGTTGTCATTTGATAGGATAGATAAAAACAAGCTTTGGTTGACCTAACTAAACATGGTAGTCAGCAAAATACAAATGTAACTTGCATGTAACGATACGTTCGATTTTTTTTTTTTTTTACTGTAACGGGAACGAGTTCTTTTTCACATACGGAACTTGTAACGGGAACGCGTTCCAAAGATCAGAAGGAACGAGATTTCGTTCCTTTTTTTGAGGAACGTGTAAAACACTGTTCCCCGGTCGCCGGCTATATCTCGCCCTTGGGGACAAGCATATTTAAGCGCGTCCAAGGCGGATTAACGAGGGCTCCTTCGACCAGGCGGGCAACGAACGTTACTCACAAGCTAGTTAGCCATTTCGACTCCGACGGGCATTTTTTTGTCAGTCGGAGCCGACGTGTCTAACATAAATGATAAAATTAACACATTGTGGTGAAGTCAGGAGTGTCCAATTACCAGAGCTCAGAGCGTGTAATTAAAACTTTAGTTGCGTTTATTGATCTGAAAGAAAAACAAAAAACGAAATTGGTTGACACTGTGATTTTACTACCACGATCTGTTCTGAGTGGCTTTTCATCGTATGTGTGTCCTTTTCTTTTTCTTTTTTTTTTTTTTGCAGTATAAGCTCTGGCGTTGCAAATATATATTCTCGCCTACCCAATGTCGTTGTGTGAATATTTAAGCATTCACTCCTTTATCTGTAAAACTTGTGGGGTCATCATTTGGGGTACACAAGAAAACCTCGGAACCTAACGCAAGAACCGGCCTGCACTGCGCGGTTTATGACGCTGCTTCAACGCAGGGTCACATTGCTTATAAATCATAGAAAAGACCGTCAGCAAACAGATTCGAACGCTAGTCCCCACGAGATCCGTGCTTGGAATGCCGCATGGCAACACGTTCAAGGAGAAACTTGGCACGCGGCATTCGAACCACGGATATTGCGGTGAGTCGTGCTTTCAGGCTGTATTTTGCATGATGTATGAGCAGCGTGATACTTGCTTCAGTGTTCTGCCTGTTTGATGCGCAACCGTATACTTTCATTTGAGCAGTTCATCTTAAGTTTCACGAGTTCACTGCCGAGAACGAAGAGATGAAAAACCTAACAATATCGCCGGAAACGGATCTTCTCGCTCAAAGTGAGCAGCGTGGTGCGTATAAATCCACACTTCACGTCTCGAGACACGACACCAGAAAGAACCATTTTTCAGCACTCCAGGCTGCAAAATATATTCGCACGAACGCGGCTCGCTAAGAAAAAGAGCGAACAACGCAATTCATCTCCCGCCCAAGCGTCGGCTCTCGGCTTTCGCGAGAATGTTTTTGGCGCGAAGACAGTCGCATCTCTCCCGACCAGCTGACGCAAATCCGAAAAAAAAAAAACGTTACTTTCGCAAACGGAAGTTTGCGAAACGTGTTGTTGCCTTTCGCGTACTCTATTTGGGCGCCGATGCGCGCTTAAAGCAGTCTCCTAAGTGTAGACAGTGAGGAACCGTATACGTTTTGTCTTAAGGATATAAGAAAATATCCTTCACAAACATATAATTGTAGATCTATCGCTGCAACCGCAACTGAGAATCCTTTATACTGAGGATTTTTTCTTGCAAGTCACCATCCGTTCCTACAGACTTTGATTCGATGCAGCCTTTAAAAGGGAGTGCCGAAATGGGTGGATCACCAGCATGTGAAGTTTTCAAGGACACCTCAAAAATACTTATTTTAGATCCCCGGCAACTTCAAGCTCTTCTCTGAAAGAGTTTCGTCGATCTCGACTTTTACTTACATTTTACATACCTGGAATAAAACGGCCATTTTTACAATGAAGAAAAGTTTAGTGTGTATAAATGGCAAATGAATTGCTCTCTATGAGCATTTATATTATTGCACTGTCATTGAGTAGTGTGCCCTACATTGATATTTGTATCGATTAATTTAATGAAAAAAAAGATGGTGTGGCAAACCAATTGAAGGGTCCATGAAATTATATTCCAAATAATTCCCCCTTAGCTTCAATCCCCAACTCACAAGCGAAATGAGAAATCACGTAGTCGGGTAGTGCATGGGCAGCTGATGCGATGACTCCAAGCTTCCGCTGTGCTTTTTAAGCACAACATGAAGCTTGTCATTCGCAAGTGATGATAAGTGCCTTCACGGCACTCCTTGGCAACGAGTGCGAATCCAGATATTCGTCGCCGGATTGATTGTTGACGAGGGCATACGTCCGAGTGACGAAATGCTTGTGTTCAGTGCGTGGGCTGGGTCCGGCTGATGTGCTTGGGCACCACGGATGCATCACGTTGAAAAGGCGAAGAGTTTTAGGAGGAAAGGAGGTACAAAATAGTCCGCTATATTTTCAAATTTTTGTACCGAAAAGTGGGCTTTTGATTTTCTACCTTCGTGTACTAGTTTTAGTTTGGCGCTCTAAAGGATATGCGATTAGCGAAATTCAAATTTATCCCAGACCAAAATTTATTTCATGATGCCTTTAAGATGAGATCGGGAACAAAATAAGAAACGCCTACATGAATTATTCTAGATCTGGGATTCTCCATCTGCTAAACTCCCGTGCTAACTTGACTGTCATAATAATAAATAAAAATATTCACCAACCGAATCCTTGTTTAGAGGGGGAACCCCACGCTTCGAAACGTGCTCGGTCTCTTCTTCAGGGATTGACTGCGGCTAGAGTGTACTGCAGCTATGGCCGTTGAGGAGCAGTATTTTTTCTTATTCTACTACGGCTGCGTCTTTCGTTTTGCATCAGTCAGGTGGCGAAGTCCGTTCACGTAGACGGTGGGCAGAGTGCTGATGGATCTAGTTATGTTTTCTGGCGTCGTTTGGATGGGCCAGGATAGAAGGAAAAGCCTATGTCTGGGATTGGTCTCAACGGCAAGGAGGCTGGTGTTGGCAAAATCAGTCCTGTGGTCCTTGACGTCGCAGTGCTCAACTACGGCGCTGCGTTCATGGTTAACTTGTCTGTTTTATTTATATCTAGAACATTCCAAACGCCCGTGGTTGACTAAAGCATATGAAATATAAATCAAACAAACTCACAAAGGGGGACTTACAAAATTTTACCAAAGGAAGTAAAATAAATATACATATAATGACCCGCACCTGCGTGATTAAATACATACAGAGATAGAAATGTTATTGCAGGTGCAATAACATTTCAATAATAATAACATGCAGGAACACTAAGCGACCTGGCATCATTTACCATTCCTTATATGCCAAAATATACACCTCTAAGAAAGACTCGACCTCTGGGGCAAGAAAACGCTTTCCGAACTCAATCATATGGTCTCTTCCCGGCGCCGGCTAACCCTAACCGAGTGGGCCGTGGTTTCACTGGCTGCAGCTCACAGGCGCAATTTTGGACAGTCCTGGCTGCGAAATGATCGAGTTATTTAGAGCGCAGCTCTTAGGCACCCGTTCCCGGCTTGAGCGGCGTCGCTGTCGCCGGCGGCGTAACAGCGCGCTTTGCATTATGGGAAGAATGCAACCGGGCTTTACTGCGCGTTGCATCATGCTGAATGTGCACTGCGCGTGCACATTCAGCAAGTGATAGTTTTAATGCCCAAGTGCAAAGTCTCAAGTCTTCTGGATACGCGAGTTCCTTGTTGTATGAAGTCGCTGAGTGTTCGCTTACTTCACGCGGTAAACGAGACAAAGAAAGGGACAGAAGACACCGACCAACCAACCGTCCTGCCATACATTCACCGTATTTCGCATAACTTAAAGAAGGTGGCCTCCAAGTACCATGTTGAAGCCGTGCTATCTGCACCAGATAAGTTGAAGAAGCTCTGTCCGAAGATCAACAACACGCAGATACTACATGCCCAATGTGGAGTAAACCATCGACACAAATACGTGGACTGCAGCTGTGGTGTTATCTATGAGATACCGTTTACATGCGGGAAAGTTTATGTGGGGCAGACAGGGCGATGCGTTAATGAACGTCTTAGAGAACATGCTCTTGCACTAAAGTCGTCACCAGCAGGACACCTCGCCGTGCATGTACGGGACTGTCACTGCTCGCCTTTGTTGAACAACACCAAAGTGCTGAGACGTTACGGCGACAAACGTTCTAGAGAACTTTTCGAGGCGCAAACCATCATCGCGCGCGGGAACACCTGCATCAGCGCCCCTTCGGTGGCCCTTTCACCAAAAGAACTACACTATCTTGAACTCCACCAGTAATGATCCTTACGCCGCACGCAGTGTGTAGTGTACATTAAGATAGAATTTTATCTTGTGTCTCACATTAGGTCCGACGAAGTGTTCAACATCTGAATGTTCTGGCTTATTTTCTGAGATTTTTTCTTATTTCTTCTTCCTTTAGTACAGCAACCGAAGGTAGTCACGATTTCGGTGTTTTTCTTCTTCTTTTATCAAGACAACCTAGGGCGCGGTCGTATTTTTGATGGGTTTACCTCTTCCTTTTATTGTTAATAATGCTTCACTTCCTTATTGTCTTTTTCTATTAAAACGTCAGTTGTGCTCTGTCCTGTCCGACCTTTCTCTTCTCTTGTCGTTTGCGCTAATTTTATCTGATCTTGTGTAACCAACTAGCTCAACAGATGTTATTGTTGCAGTTCCCCACTAAATTTAGCGGAAAAATATCGCGCTAAATTTAGCGAAAAAATTTCCCCGCAGCGGAAACATTTCTATGGCTAAATTTAGCAGAACATTTTCCCCTCTAAGTTGAGCGGAAAAATTTCTGCGCTAAATTTAGAGAGAAAAATCTTCTGCTAAATTTAGCCGGGAAATGTTTCCGCATACCTTAGCGGAGAAATTTTCGTCCACTAAATTTAGCGGGGGAATTTTTCTGCTAAACTTAGCGGGACATTTTTGTCCGTTAAATTTAGCGGGGAACTTATTTGCTAAATATAGCGGGAAAACGTGGCGGGAAAATTTACCGTTAAATTTAGCGGGAACGTATCCGACAAATTTAGCTGAAAAATCTTTCCGCCGAATTTAACAGGCAATTTTTTTCCGCTAAATGTAGCAGGAAAGTTTCTCCGCCACTTTTTTCATCTAAATTTAACGGGAAATTCGCCCGCCAAATTTAGCGGGCTATCTTTTCCGCTAAATTTAACAGTAAAATTTCTCCGCTAAATTTGTCGGAAAAACTTACCTGCTAAATTTAGCAGCAGAATTTTCGGGAAATTGTCCCACAGTGTTCCGGTATATTTCGATATGTACCCTTCTCTATCCTCCGTACTCTTCCCTCCTCCACCTCAAGAGCTGTGCTCTAATTCGGCATTACAGAGAATTGTAAACGTCTTTCATGTTTTGATGCCACTAAAGAGCACGCACGTTGGGAGTAAACATGCTTGATTTATCTTGATTGTAATAATAAAGTCGGTATTCAGTATTAACACAATGTGTTTCCGCAGCATTCTTCGGGGCTTGTGGTGGACATTGCAGTGGTTTCATTCTTTTTTCTTTTTTTTTTTTGTTGCAAATAGCATTTGTTTAAACTTTGTTCTGTTGTATAGTGTGATGGGTAAGTCTTGACTTTATTTTTTCTTTCCATGAAACGATCGAACCTGAACGCCGAACGCCACAACGCCGAACGCCGACGACAGGAGATCGGCGTTTAGTTTCGCGTTCGAACAATTAGTAGAAAGCACCGTAATACAGACAAAGCCAGATAGCTTCGTGTCTACCTTCTACCTGGCGCAATCAACAATCAGAAACCCACTAATTAGCGCAGTGGTAGAATATAGAGCTCACAATCGTACGGTGGTATGTCCGATTACCTTTGGGGCCGCCTTTAAAATTTCGTTCTTTCTCCTCCGCTTACGCTCTTTTATGTAGATATTTTTCTATGAAGTACGTGTTTAACGTCTCGTAACGGTTTCCGCGGCGCTCCTGCTAACTTTCCTGAAGTACCCCACCCCTTGAACAGATTCCGCGTTAATAACAGAAGACAGTAATAACACCTATCAGTTGCATCCTAAGGATATAGTTAGTTGTTAGCCTAACAAGTATAGATGGTATCAAATGTTATTCCGAGATTGCATGAGAAAAGAGAAAAAAAAACACGAAAAAACGTAGAATATTTTGTGCGAGCAACCTGTTACGAATGTTGATTATTGCACCTTGTAGTTTGTATCAGTGGTGAATCTATGTTGCTGTACCATTCGTTTTCATGAGCAGTGAAGGGGGAGGGAAGGATAGGATGTAGTGAGAAGGCACGAGCTCGGCGCTCAACGCCTATGTGCTGGATTCGTGCAGACTGGGCTTTTATGCATGGACTGTATTGCAACCCATGGTCACGCAGAACATTTACTTCCCCAGCCCATCATTTTTCCTGTCGCCTAGATCATCCATGTAAATTTGATCCCCTTTTCTCCAGGACCAACTCCTACTGGTGCTCCTCTTCCATTATGCATTTCGGATTGAAACAGCCTGCCCTCAAGCTTGATGACAACAAATTACTACAACTATTTTCCGCTGGAGCTTGTTAAGTTGTTTGAATAATCTCTCGTGTAATGATGCTTTTTTTTTTTGTCTCTTTCTTGTTCTCATCTGTGTTTTCCCAATTTTATTCTAAGTAATGCGTATTTGATGTAACCCCCTTATAAAATGCCTCAAAAGAGATCGTTAAGGTAATAACATAATATTAAATGCAATGACATTTTCTAAAAGGGGCGTATTTTCTTTTCTCGGGTCCAGTCGGTCACACGAAATCGATCATGACCAAACTGGAAAGCTGTCCATTTACAGGCTCTATCGAATTTGGCGCTGGTAACAAAAGAGACTTGGGGCGTGTCTAAATTATGAAGTGAATGTGGACAGGGTAAACGAGGGAGTCGGGCGATATTAAAAAGTGCGCGAAACCAAAACGCAAGCCGCTATTCCCATTAATATTTCCTCCAGAAACTCAGAACGGGGGGAAACTTTTATTTGAATAATATTTTAGCTTCCATTGCAACGTTGTTTTTTTTTTTTTTCATCGCTTCACCATATGCACAAGTAAAACCGAGGCTACAATATTAGGCCGCACGCTTGCGTATATGAACGATGTGCAGGTCTCGTAAACACATACAATTTTACACCAATTGAACGGGCAGTGGCGTCTGCCGTGTGAAATAGTTCAACATCACCCCAAAAATACCTGAGCTCAAGCGGCGTCTGAGGAATATTTCTTTTTATTTGTAAATTATACTAATCGTATTATGACGTATGGATGTTACTAGAAGCCAACTCAGTACAAAGTAGACACATACAAGGGTACACCCGAATTGACGCGTGCATGAAAGTCCACATGCAAACAACAGCCTAAACAACTTAGCGCGCATACCCAGCGTGCCTGCCTCCGGTGCAAGCAAATATACTGTCCCTATCCAGATGTTCGAAGGGAAACATAAATAAGCGAACTTGGTCGTAACTTAAAGCCATGAAGCTTCAAAGACCCGAACCGCCGTCAACGACGTCCATTCTTAGATCCTAGCATCTACACTCACCGCCTTTCTGAAACGCCTGAAACTTGTTCGACAGCTTCCTGGGCCACCCCGAACCCTTCACTGCATTTCCCTCCATATCATCTACAGCTGAGGAGGACAGGCGGCAACATGAAGACTCGCGCAGCTCAACGTCAACAAGCGAGACGCATAAATCTTTTTATTTTTCCCTTCATCTCCGACATGCAGCACACAAGTCTTCTGTCGAAGGAAGCCACCGCTGCCGCCGCCTTTTCAGCCGACCCCCTCCCTCCCCCCCCCCCCCCCCCCCCCCCAACGCACCCGAGCGTGTTTCAGTCCCCGCGACCTGTAACGTTCCACAGATTCTTGAAAAGTCCCTTTCGCCACACGTCGTTTGCCAGGATGATGAGCTGGAACGGCTGCTGCAGGCTTTGAAAACGTGCGATGTCAGCAATAATATGCGAATGCGTGTGTATCTATCTGTGCATGTACAGTGGAAGTTGCTAATCGTGCTAAGAGCTTCCGGGGTTTCTGCAAGCACTGAGCGCGGAGCTCGCTCATATTGCCACGTGATGTGGGCAAAAAGAAGAACGGCCCGGACTTGACGAAAATTTGGAAGAGAGTTACGGCGAAATTTTATTTGCTTGAAAAAATAAAAATGATGGAGCTTTGTTAAATTTCGTCGAAACTTGGAGGTCTTGGTAGTAGATTTTAGCTTGCAAAACTCCCATGAAAACATAAAAAAAAAATTTAGATGGGCTGAATCATTGACCGAGAACGTGACTTGTTAAATGTCTGCAGAGTTCCCACAACAACTTCGTTAATAAGTGCTGAGCATTTGAACTGAGTAAAAAAATGCCACATTTACATATCTCTAATGCCGAATTAGAGCACAGCTCTTGAGGAGGAGGAGGGAAGGGTACGGAGGGGAGGGTCACGTTCAGACTTGGAAGTAATCCGTTACAAGTAACGGGATTACTTGTAATTAATTACGTTTCTTGTAATTTAGTAATTAATCCGTTACTTTTTTGAAAATGTAATTTGTAATGTAATCTCATTACTTTTTCAGTAACAAATTACTGAAATTAATCGTTACAATTCTTCCGTCCCATCAAATTGAGAAAAATAGTGGGAGGAGGGCAATGCAACACAGTCTTGTGTTAGCATGCTAACACAAGACTCGGGTGAGGTGCTGGCGTGGGAAAGGAAAGGAATTCACGGAAAGCAAGAGAGCCCAGCCAGAGCCAGTTTCGGGACTTGTTGGTCAGCGAAGCTGGGCGGATTCGACTGTCTACATGAAGGCAACAGGCCTCGACTTCTTGGAAAACGAAGGGACTGCTTCGAGGGCACAAAAGAGCAGATAACTAATGGCCCATAAAACCGTCGCGTAGGGTTCGTGAGGACTAGGGCCGCGAACACTGTGACCGTGGTTCATACGTCCGCTCCCCTCCCCTCTCTCGCCTCCTCCTTTCTTCCGCATCCCTCTGAGTTTTGTCCCCCAAAAACCAATCAGTGATGTTGTTGTTTTTCTTTGTTTTGTTTTGTTGTTGTTACACGGAACCGTCTTTTGCTTGTCAATGTTTCTGCCTACACACGCTTCCCCCCCCCCCCCCCTCGCCGGGCAAACACGAAAAAAAAAAAGCTCTAATGAGACCTCGCTCTGCTCATCCTTGACAGCGCTGTGAAAGCTAAATACTGGCTGGACCTACCAGCTATGCGGCTTCTTTCACTTGGCTTTGCACTAGCGGACGCATAGGGCAAAAACATAAGGGGTGCAATGGCAGCAGTTCATTGGAACAAAAAAAAGTTTGCGTCAACCCTGCTGTCAGTTTAAACAGTAGCTTTCGACAGCAGGCAATAAGCGGGGAGTACAACAGAACGGCTTGGGACATCCAAGCTGGGGTCCTCGTCAGCGGATTGCGCCTGCGGGAACTTAGACCGAAATTTTAGGGAAAGAGAACACAGCCCGAGTTTTCTGAGAATAAATAGTGGCTGACTTGGACACTACAGTTGAGAAGCCGCCTGTAAACGCGTGAAAGACATGGAAGCGTCTTGTTCACTGAAATTTTTTTTTTAATAATTTATAAACGGCAAAATCAGTTCAGCTGAGAGCTTGTGCATAAATATTCCGTGTGACGTCTTGGTTCTGATAAGTTTGGTGATCAAGAAAGAAGATCAAGTGGGTCATTTGGTCGGATAACAGCCTTCATCAAAAAACGGGAGTCTTTGAAATGTACCCAGACGTAAGTACCGCATCTTGGTCTCACAGCCAGTCCGATTTAGTAGGTAAACCAGCCCCTATTTAGGCAACACGCAGCAAACATAGAGAAACCATATCTTCAGTGGAATAGTGTTTTGAAGCTCGCCGATTCCAAACTCGGATTAATTCGAACGGTGTGCGTGCCTCAACCGCAAAAGTGCATTCGTCGCATGTTCATGGGATTTAGTTCTGTCACGGTT
The DNA here is from genome assembly GCA_013358835.2 of Ixodes persulcatus. NCBI lineage: Eukaryota > Metazoa > Arthropoda > Arachnida > Ixodida > Ixodidae > Ixodes > Ixodes persulcatus. Next base: position 67,091 of record JABSTQ010002929.1, read on the forward strand.
GTATACAGCGCAAGGCTCGTTTATCTTGAGTACCTGTTTAAGTCCTTTATAAATTTATAGATTTGTTCTTCTAAAATTATTAACCTAAATTGATGCGTACATAGTACTGAATCTGTTGCATTTTTTATTTAATTTTGATCGGGCCCGAAATTTTCCTCTTCAAACACGCAGTATACAGAGTGTCTTTTTCGTGTTTCTTTGGAGTAACGCAAAAGTAATCAAGTAAAGTAACGAAGTAATTAATCGATTACTTTTTACAGGGAGTAATTTGTAACGGTAATTCATTACTTTTTAGGCCAAGTAATTGTAACTGTAATTAATTACTTTTTGAAGTAACGGGCGCAAGTCTGGTCACGTTTGAAGATTGGGAAACATTTCCCCGCTAAATGTAACGGGAAAACTTTCCCACTAAAATTAGCGGAAACGTTTTCACGCCAAATTTAGCGGAACAATTTTCCTGGGTTTAGTGCGTCACGTGTGACGTCACGATGGTAAAACTTCCCTGCTAAATTTAGCGCAAAAATGTTCTCGCTAAATTTAGTGGAAAAATTTCCCGCCAAATTTAGCAGAAAAATGTTGCGCTCGTGACGTCACACGTGACGTCCCGTGTGACGTCATTATGGAAAACGTCCCATAATGCAACGCGCGGTTACGCCGACCTCGACGGCGACGGCGACGCCGCTCAAGACGGAAACGGGTGCCTCAAAGGTGCGCTCTAAAAGAAACACGGCGGGTTTCATTTGACCATGATTGTTCACCGAAGGTTACAGCTGTAACCTGGCAATTCTCTTAGCGGGGCTTTTTTTTCTTTAAACATTGTTTTTGATGATGAGACTATTCCGAAATGAGAACTTTGTGCCAAAAGGTTTGAATAATTAACTCGGTAATTAACTCCATGGAGCGTATATATTCCGCGAAAAATCAATGAATCTTGCCTGGCGGCTTTTGCTCTGCGTGTGACATCAGCACAATGGCTGCTACGTCGCACGCAAAGCGAGCGTGCCGTCGGGCGAAGTTTGTCAGTTATTCGTCGCATAAAGGCTCGACTCTATGGGGCGAATATGCTGCGAAAAATCGACGACTTTTTGCTGCCACATCGTGCCACATCGTGGCGGCCACATCGTGCCACAGCGAGCGTGCCGTCGGGACAAGTTCGAATGGAGTTCAGCCTTAATTCGCTCCACCGAGTTCAGCCTTAAAAGTGTAATGAAACTCTTTAATTTCTCCGGCCAGGTGTAAGTTCCTGCCAATGAGAGCATTAGAAACAAGACAACTGAACCGAAACAAGCAAATCGCAGAACAAGTAAGTCCACAATGTGCCTACACCAGACTCAAAAGGAATCAGAACTGGAACGATACAAGAGCCAGAATAATTCAACGTTTTCTACCACCCGACACGAGCGCCCAGTGTTTAAGATAAATTTAATTGTTGTTGTTGTAGATATTACACAATAAAAACAAAAGTTTAGACAAAAAGAGGGTAAAAATAGAATTCCAGACGATACAAAAGAAACCAAAACATTGGAAAGATTAGATCACGCGTGCATGTGGAGGACTCTTCCAATGATATTCTGTTGTCGGTTCTCTTAACGTAGTTGTTCAGGCGCAGATGTCACGCATTACCAAAAAGGGGTTCCGGCAGCTCATAAAAAGACAGCCACACCGGTCCCGCGAGTGCTTTCGACTCCAGGGGGAATGTATCGAGAACGTCGACATATCTACTCACATTCTAAGCAGCAGGCAGTTGACAGCAAGATAATAAAGTGTAAATCAGTACGGTACGCCCATACAATATACTTTGGTGTACGATACGGCATGATATGGCATATGGTATGGCATGGTAAGGCATGGTGGGGTTGATAAGGTGGGGTATAGTATGGCAAGGCATTTGAGGTACGTTTCATGGTATAATCCATTTTTATTGTGGTATTGTATAACATACTAGGCCAATTGCTTGGCAGGGTATGGTCACGAAGTTTATTTATGGTATACGGTGTGGTTAGGAGAAGGTTTGGTATGCATGGTTTGGTATGGTATGGTATAGAAAAATATGGTATTGTATGGTATCGTATGGCATGGTATAGTATGGTACGGTATATGGTATGCTATTCTTTATTCTTTCTTTCTTGTGTCCAGGAACAGCCGAAGCCTGAATGCAGGTACACACAAATACACTCTTTGTACAAAAAGAAAACACAAAAACATTGATCCTAATAAAGCTGAATGCTTAGGGCACTTTTAAACGAGCGTTCACTGTCGAAGATATCAACCTCCGCACTGAGTGTATTAAAACTATTTTGAATACGCAACATGGGGGAAAGTGAACAAAGGTCTTGCACATAGAACGTGTTGGGGTTGCAACGGGTAAAGAGAACAGAGACAAAAGTTCAGAAGAACTTAATGTTCCATGCACAACTTTGTGCAAAAATACATGATCTCGAAACTTTCTCCGGGCTACTAATGTCTGCAAATTCATCCTGTGTAACATTGACTCGTGTCTAAAAAATATCCGGCGACCGTAATAACGGTCGTATACAATGTACGCCAGCTTCCTCTGAACATGTTCTAACCTCTCAGAGCCTGCCACACTCAAACAGTTCCAGACCACGGAGTTGAACTAAAGTATTGAACGCACAACAGACGTGTAAAGTCTAATAAGACACGAGGGTTCCTTGAAATTGCGGGTTATTCTTGAAAACAAACCTAAAAGTCGTAAGCATGAACTCACCAAATTTGACAAATATGCATCAAAACTGAGGGTGGAGTCCACATAGACGCCCAAATCCCGCACACAATCTACTCGACGTAATGGTTTATTATTTAGCTTATACAAAGGTTGAGAACACATTTCTTGCGCAATAAGGAAATGAGAACCGTTTTTTTTTTCCTATTTAAACGTAAGTTTTGCATCTCACACCATAACGAGATTGCAGATATGTCTTTTTGCAAAAGTTTTGCAAAGTATGGTATGGTTTGGTGTGGTATGGTATGGTATGGTATGGTATGGTATGGTATGGTATGGCATGGTATTGTATGGTATGGTATAATATAGTATGGTGTGGTATGGTATGCTATGCTATGGTATACCGGGTGTCTCAAGGAGACGGCAGGCTCTTTAAATCGACCGCAAAATTCGGTTTCTTAACCTATCGCGCTACGACTTTGTGCAGCGCTGTCCACAGATGGTGCATTTGTTTTGTAAAATTTGCAAAGAGCAAACTTACTTGAGGAAAAAGTAAAGAAAGAAAAAGGCTTAGCTCCTATGGAAACGCAGCGACGCCACCGGTCTGCAAACAACACGGCGCCGTTCCGCACGGGAGACAAGAGAGGGCGCAAGCGGTCACGACGCCAACTGCTGCCAACGAACGGGCAGACGACGCCGAGAGCCGGCGTATTTAGCAGACAAGGAACTGCAGTTGCTTGTTGTTACCGCGCCTGTGTTTCTGCGACTGTCGCCGCCTGCGGAACGCGCGCTGCTTTTGAGTCGAAAAGATTGTCTGCTAAAGACGCTGGCTCTCGACGCCGTATGCTCGTTCGTTGGCGGCGTTCGTTGCACCATCTCTTGTGTCCCGTGCGAAACGGCGCCGTGCTCTTTGAAGACCGGTGGCGTCGCTGCGTTTCCATAGGAGCTAAGCCTTTTTCTTTCTTTACTTTTTCCTCAGGTAAGTTTGCTCTTTGCAAATTTTACAAAAAAAAATGCACCATCTGTGGGCAGCGCTGCACAAAGTCGTAGCGCGATAGGTTAAGAAACCGAATTTTGCGGTCGATTTAAAGAGCCTGCCGTCTCCTTGAGCCACCCGGTAGTATGGTACGGTATAATACTGTATGATATGGTGCGGGAAACGTTTAATGAGCAAAGATGTCACTTCGTACTCGTAGTCGCCACAAGTATATTATTCACAAAAAGTTATAATTTATAGGCATATCTGACAACTGAATTCTCATTTTTTTCCACACTTAAAATAATACCTATGACTTGACACATAGTTACACTGGAGATTATGGTTCTCGCATCTCATGTCTCACGAATCACTGTTAATAACAACCCTACTGGGGTGTGCGTGCGACAAGACTAATGCATCACTGTAGATGGAGGTATATACAATAAAAAGTATATGTGTTAAATGTAGTCCGATATATTTCCTGCAATCATGCAAATGTTGCAAGTTTCAGGGACCGTTTACATACATGCAGTCTTTCCAGGTGTGCCCGATTTTCTCGCAGAATGCAAGAAGTGCTACAGTGAATATGAGTGACTAGAGGTGACAGTCGCCGTTGTGACGCCCAGATTAGCAATGATTATAAAGTAGCTAGACTACTATTGAGGTAAGGTAACGCTTGACTTCATCTTTCGGCTGCGCCGTTTGGTTGAGAATTGGTGGCGGACAAAGCATGAATATCACACAAAAGTTGGGCTGTCGTTTTTGTCTTTTTTTTCTAAGATTTGAGTTTAAATGCTAACAATTTCGCAATACTTTGAGATCCCTTCACTGAATAAAATAGAGCTTGTCTCTCCAAAATGCGAAACTGTAAAAAAAGAATAGCAAACAAAAAATCTAGTCCGGTTCTTTTTTTGCTTGGCATCTGTGGACATGCGCTTTTGAATCAGACCCTAAAGCGATGGTAGAACGTTAGGAAACAAATTATTTGCATTCATGTTTTTGTTGTTGTTTTTGCTTCTATTTTATGTACAAAGTCAGAGCGAAGAGTGGCTGACAATGTAGACTCGCTTGGACCACGGTTTCGAGCCAGATATTCCGGGACAATGCGATTGTCCGGTTTCCAACAAGAGCTGTCAAACTTCACTCGCGAAATCGAAAGTTGAAGCCGAATCAGGAAAGGCACAAGCGACGCAACAACAACGTGGGCTCTGGTTTCCTAAGCTACATCAAAGAGAAGCGGTGACCAAAACTAAGACGGAGGAAGCGGGGACGACATCGGGCAGGAAACAGACATCACAGGTCGAAGTATGAACCAAAAAAAAAAAGGAAGGGGGAAAGGGGTGGGGAGTGTCCTTGTGTTTACGAACAGTTTTCGAGGTACTTTCGCTCCTGGGACGCTTGAGCTGGTCTAGCCAGACCGGGCTGTTTGGTGGGACCACACCCACCGGGTGTGTTCAGACGCGCCGCCATGTCTTTGCCGCCGCGGCAAGGCTGTCACAGCGACGACAAAAATTGGTGAATTGATGATTGGGGAACACCTTATGCCCAACAGAAGACGCGGAAAGGTCGTTCCGGGGGTCAGGCCACACTTCCGTTCATACACCTTTCCGAAAAACGCTCCTAGGACACCGCCATGTTGCTGATGCGGCTGGTGCGACTCTCGCGCCCTCCATCATCTAGAAATTTTCTTCCACTCTCATGGACTGTGAAGACCCTCTCAGCGGGGTTCTCTACCTAAGTTTTTGCGGTTTTTCATTCGACGTTTTCAAGTCCCTCTTAAAAGTTTCCACTCAATGTTTTTTTTTTTTTTTTTTTTTTTTTTTTTTTTAAACGTGCTGCGTGCCCTTTTTGTGTTATTTTCCATTGTGAGAAAAAAGGCTGGTAAGTGCACGCCATTCAAGCTTTTCTGCTTGACATTCACGGGATGTGAAGTAGGTGAAGGACGTCGAACGGCCCAAAAATAGTTGTCCGGGTTGGGGTGGGAAACGGGTCAGTCGCGTTCGTTACTTTGCCTTGGTGCTGTTGTGAAAAGGGAAGCTCTTCCCAAAACGTGCCCCAAAGCTTGCCCCAAAAACAAAGTCATCTTGTATTCCGTGCGATCACCAAGATGTGACTGTCGTCGACTGTGACTGTATTATTTGAGATCTTTCTCAAATAAATTCTTGTCAGATAAAGCTGCATCGTGTGGTACGTACACTGTATTGTTCGAATTTTAACACTTGCTAAATTGTATGTCCGTGTCCTGTCCATCGGTAAGCACGTTATTTGTGAGCGTGAAAAATGTATTCCTTTCAGCTATATTTTGTTATAAATTATTTTTGACAGCTAAGCGCTTTGTCGTTTGACATGCGCCGAATCGCGCGGCGCCGTCAAAACTTATCAAAAAAAAAAGAAACTGAAAGTATACATTCCAGTCGCATTCGTTCTGTCGCGCGCGTACCCAACAAAAATAGTTCATAGGTTTTTATTGCTTTTTGTTTGTTTTTTTCAAATGTGATACAATGCTTTCTCAGTGACCTCGGGAAAATACAAGCACCATGAAACCCAAAATACAGCGAGAAAAGACGAGATTTTAGCCGCCAGCAGTGTTTGAAACTGCGCCTACGCAGGAATCCGGTCAAAATGGTCCCGGTCAAAATGGTACCGGTCAAAATGGTCCCCGACAAAATGGTCCCGGACAAAATGGTCCCAGACAGAATGGTCCCAACTGCCATTCCGGACAAAATGGTCTCAGCGAGCAATATTTATTTGCTGTTTGCAGGTTTTTGTATTTTCTACTCTTGATGAATTTTAGCAGAGGCTTGTAACTCTGTGCACACAGTACGTGCAAGGGCTACGTCCCCTTCAACGACTTTTTGAGGGGTGTGGGTCATATGAATACATTTTCGTATTAGGCCTTCGCTTCAGCAGCGTCGACGGCTTGTCTCTTAAGTGGTATATGTACGAGGGGAGTTCATAAAGTTCGTATTATCGGCACAAAAAATTAAAGGAAACTGAACAAAACAGGCATCAACATGAGCGCGCGTCCCTCTAGTTTCTGCACAGTATAAACATCGCATGCTATAGTAGCTCGGAACGCCGCTAGGGAGACGAAACAAAAATGGCACCGCCCGTCGGTGCCAAGCACATGCAGTGATCCGTTTTTTTTTTTTTCATTTGAAGGGAAGCAAGGCCAAGGATATTCATTCCAATCTGGGAGCGTTGTTCGGGGACAACGTCCCAGTTTATGACACTTTTGGTTAACTAACACAGACGCTTCGAGTGTGGTTAAATAAGAGGAAAGCATTTCAAGGACGGCGACCAAGTGATTGCTGAAGTCGAGCGATTCCTGAACACTCAATGCGAGGAGTTCTATAACAATGGCCTCCGGCATGTGTTGCATCGCTGGAAAAAGCGGGTAACTTTTGGTGGCGAACATGTAGAAAAAGTCTCAACTCCTAGTCGAGTTTGATTGCTGAATCTCTATTTCTTCGTGACAATAATACGAACTTTATGAACGCCCCTCGTAATAAATGCGCTCATAATTGCGAAATCAATTTTTTATTTCTTTAATATACAATGTTGAGACAGAGCGATGCTGTTTCTGAAAATTAGAACATGGTGGTACGACAGGCTCGTTTAAAAAAAACCACGTCAAGAACCAGTTGTACATGCATGATAATGATTTTTATTCCGAATATCGTTTTGAAGCTCGATAGAATTAATTTGAAAACAGGCTCTGCCGATAGAAAGATATTAATTGCACACGTGGAGTATATCAATAGAAATCAAGAACGTCTGAGAAATAGAGCTACATGGTATAGACAGAAGGGATTTAGAAATTGTTTCAGATGATTATAATGAAAATGTTGATATTATCCTTGATCGTGTGTCAAAATAAAAGTACCAAACCATTTTGTCCTATTAGGAGCGCTCAAAGTATTGATAAATTCACCTGGGACCATTTTGTCTGGGTTGGCACTTGGGACCTTTTTGTCCGGGACCATTTTGTCCGGGACCATTCTGTCCGGGACCCTTTTGACCGGGACCATTCCGACCGACCGGGACCACTTTGTCCTACACCTGAAATATCCCGAAATCACAGTCCACTCAATTAGGGTTAGCAGGAACGCCGGTGAGAGTCTAGCCTCAAACCCAGTGATTGGGCTCGAAAACGGTTTGCTGCCCCTGGAGTCAAGTGTTTCTTGGAAAGGTGCATAGCGCTCCACTGAGCCTTTCGTACGGTTACAACGACTGTTTTTATCGATTCTCATTTCTGGTGCAATTATGTACACAGCGATAAGTAAATCTGCCAGTAAAATAGCCAGTTTTAAGCCGGGGGGTCACACTGCTTAAACATCATACAAATGAGAGTCTGCATACAGATTCGAACGCGTGTCACCGCGAGATCCGTGCTTCGAATGCCGCATGGCATGGGTTTCAGAAGGAAACTTGGCACGCTGCATTCGAACCACGAATATTGCGGTGACTCGTGTTTGCAGACTCTCATTTGTATGATGTATGTAGTGTTGACAAAAATACCCGATAGCGATACGATGAATCGGCAAAGGCGTAGGCCGACTCTCGCGTATCGCTAAAACACACAAATGGCGTCTCATTGGAAAGTTTTAAGGAACCGTTTTTTCACATCCGATACGGTACGAGGAACCCTCCGGTACGTGAACTGCGCATGCGCGAGTCTTCCATGGAAGCGCATGCGCAGTTTCTACCAGAGGGCCCATCGTATCGGATGTGCAAACACGGTTCTCTAAAACTTGCTATTGTCTTCAATAGAGACGACCGCGGCAGCCGTGTACGTCTGGAGGCCTCTGCTCTTAAAGGCGTCTTAAGCAGTAGTATAGATTAGAGGTATGCACGGGCCGATATCTAAGGGCCAGCACGGCCTGCTGTCTCTTGGGCCCGGGCCTGCCCACGGCCAGCTATTCATTTCTGACAGCCGGCTCGGCCCAGCCCCTGGCGCGACACTGATCGTTACGGGCCCGCTGAGGCCCGCTCTATTTTCGCCAAGTATGAGTAGCTCACAAATTGCGCGGCCTGGCAGCTCGCTTGCCACTGCTACCCATGTTGAGTACGGTACCCAATAATCAATGCAATAAGCATCGTTTTTTTTTTTGTTTTTTTCTTGCTGCTGTTATTAGTCGGGCAAATATGCGGGCAAATATGCGGGCCTAGGCAGCTCGTCAAGAAAAATCACCCCCATGGTCCTGTTTTTGCGACCAAACACGCGTATTGGAAAGGACAAACAAAATAAATATAGGAAGCAGCAGCAAGCAAAACCACATGTCAAGGTTGAAAGGCGAAATGTCACGACGGGTTCGGACACATGGTGGACAAACTTCTAAATTGCCCACTCTCGCTGCGTACAACCGAAATAAAAAAATAATATAAAAAAATACCGCCGTCTCTTGGGGTGGTCTGTGAGAAATTGTTTAGAAAACGCTACCGCTCAGGGGAACCTCTTCCACCATAGTGTGGATGACGCACTCGTACATAAAGGTCGTTTACGCCTGCGGGGATGCGCAGTGTGTAGGCGCGTACGTGTGCGTGTTGATGGGCACAGCAACCCTGTACACGACTGCGGCACCGCCGGAGACGAAAATGACCGCCGCGCCGCTAGACCTCTGGAAGGGAATTCGCTGCAAACACACCGAACCGTACAAAAACACATACAAACAGACATACACATGTTTTCATCATTTGGGTCTCCCCCACTATGGTCCCTCTTCGAAACCCCCAAAAAAACATTTGAAAACATTTCTGCTAAAAAAAAAAAAAAAAGTATCTGCCATTTTGACCTGCCTCGGCCCGCATTGTAGACTTGAATGTCAAGCCCGTGCTCGGCACGGGCCCTTCAAAAATGCAGCCGTGAAACCCGAGCCCGACCAGCGGGCCAGGCCGGCCCGTGGCCCGCGGGGTGGCTCGTACCCGTGCAGACCTCTGCTAGATACCCTGTGCGGGCCGGTGCTAGTGCAACTAAATAAGCTACGCTTCAAAGTAACGACACTTGGCCATATTGGGGCTTAAAATCGTGGTTAGCAGTGATCTGAAGCTTTATCGGAAATCACAGGAAACGTTTTTCCATCCTCCACAAATGTTTAAACAGTTCGCGACAAAGCAAAGCAATATTACATGAGCTTCCTAACACCGAATCTAATGCTGAGGAAGTCGCACTTTTGAATCATGACGATCGACAGTTGCGTCTGCTCTGCACAAGCATCAAAATGGCGGCGCCCACAACAATGTTGGGGAACGGAGTGCCGATACTCTAAGCGCAGCTCACTTAGTTGCTCTAGCCGGTGCAATGCTCATCCATATGAAAAACGACAAGAATGTAAAAATCCGAGCACAAGTACAAGTTTTTGCTCCACAGGTTTTCGTGACTCGCACGCTCACGTGCATAGACGCTTCTATTCTCAGTTCATCCTTAAAAAGCCCCTAAAAGAAAACAAAAGGAAGAAAAGATGAAGAGTCTGGTTGGGACACACGTGCGTGTCAAAAAAAAAAAACGTGAATTTTTTTTTTTTTAGGCCAATACTGACGGCGCGAGACACGATTTAGTTCAAGCCCCTTCATGTTGGAAAAAGTAGCGCAAGGTGCGTCGATGCACGATGCACTTGCAAAGTGCAGCCCTTGGGAAGATCATGGCGGCACAGCGCAGCACTGAGCTAGATTGCAGATGCCATAAATTTCCCAGATGTGGCACGCAGAACATGCCTCGAGCATGAAGCACAACACTGCCGTTCCTTCGAGCGCGTCGGTAGAACGACTCTTAAGGCCCGTTCACACACATGCGTCCGTAGCGACCGGAACTACTGGAACAACCGAAACGACCGTTGCAAGGGTCTCCAACCGTCAGTTGCCATAGCGACGGAGGGACGCCCGCACGTGTTGTTCACGACGCAAGGAGTTGGAGCGAGCCCTTGGAGCGAGCCCAACTTTCCCCGCTGCGTTGGAAACAACCGCAACGACAGACCAATCACAGGTCGAGGAGAACTGATCGCGCGCGTTGCATGCCGGTCGCGGGCCGGCTCCTTCGAGCTGTAAACATGGCGTCGGTGGTGATCATCGACTGTGGACGGCGTGGTGAAAGCTCATCGTTCCGCGTAAAAGCGCTACCATTGACTGTGAATTTTCGTCGTGTGTCGCTATGATAACCCAGCACGTACTAGAAGGGAAGATCCACCTACTCGTGCGGCGATGTCGTGGCGGCACTCTCAAGACAGCAGAAACGCCCGTGCCGTAGTGTTTGTTTACTTCGACTACAGTGGTGCTTTCTAAGCATTTGTGTCCTCGAACATCGCCCGGATTTCTTATTTGGCGCATTTCATGCGTGTGCTCAAGTTCAAGGTATTTCTGGAGCGTACCGTATAAAGGATGCGAATTTTCACGTGTTTTCATCACCGGAGAAAAGTGATTAGTGTTAGCAATCCTGAACGCTCGCAACGTCTATCTGATCACAAAATCATATTTTTACCTTGCTATATCGCTGCTAAGATTACATCGTCTATTATAATCGTAGAAAAGGCGTGTGGCGAGATTTGTACTATTCGCAAAGTCGTGTATTAGAGTCTTGAACGTCCAAGACGGCGTACTGCATCTTTCTCTTTTCTTTTTTTCATCCACTGTACCCTGCAAGCCTATCATGAAAAAATAATAATAATAATAAAGCTTTAGTCTATAGAAAACTGTCTGTCTATATTCTGTTACGGCATTGAGTGGCAGTGCGTCCCCTTTTTAGAGGCGCCGCTGAAACAGCTGACGGTGGCGTAGAAGCGGTCGCCGTGCTGACGACCCGCTGCGCCGGCTGCGCTTGTTGCACTGGTTGCAGGTGTGTGTACGCGCGGCGCAGAGCGGTCGTTCCGGTCGCTTCGGTTGCAACGGACGCAGTCGCATGCAACCGACGTGTGTGAACGAGCCTTTAAGCGTCGCCGGAGATATGTTTTCCAGGAAGCGGGGAAACATAGCTGATAAAAGCTTCGAGAGGCAGCTACTGCTTAGGTGCAAAGACTACAAAAAAGAATACAAAAAAAACATAACCAAAAAACAGTTGTGTATTTGGTCGTCGAAGTAACGTGAAAAGTAACTCGTTACTTTTAAGGTAACTCACGCGTTCCTTTTGAGAATCGGTAACGAGTAACGTATTTAGTTACTTTTTGAGCGAGTAACGAGTAATGGTATTTAGTTACTTTTGGGGGTAACGTGTACATGTCTGCTTGACAGTCCCCTATCGGCCTGATATGTTTCTAAATACACCAACGAACATCATTGAAAGAGTATCCCAATTTATAGGACAAAATATTTTTTTCGCGAAGTTATTAAGTTTTGGTCGTCAAACTGTTTTTCAAACCTACTGGGAAAAAGGAAAAAGTGACGCCAGCGGAAGGCAGCGGTTCACTTTTTGGACTGTAGAATTTGTCACCAACTGATTCCAATCACTTTCATAGCATCAAATGGGAGCTTTGGAAGCTCGCTCTAGTACCCGCACACCAGCACGGAACAAATGCGTGGTATTGCCTATTCTTTAGACTGCTTGCTCGATAGGGAAGCCTGCCTGCCACTGACGTCACGGCACTGAAAAGTGCAAGAATATTTGAATTTTGGTGTTTGCATCATTTTCTTTTGCCGATTTCACAATAACTCTTATGAATTTCGCTATACTAAATAGCATACCGGAAAGGGTAAAGCCCGGGGTTTCAGAAAATAGAGTTCGTTGGCGTAGCAAAAAAGTCGCCCGGAGTACTCCTAAAAAACACTAAAATATATATTTTTTTTTGCTTGGGCATAATTGGAACATGTATTTTTTTTAAATAATTTTTCCACCGAAAAACAAAATGTCCGTGCAGCTTCTACGCCGTTAGATGCATTTTAAGAGGAAGTCATGGTTCGTTCTACAAGCCCCAACCCACAGATGAGTGGCCCCACCCATTACTCATGGATTGGCTTGGCTGCTCGGCCGAACATGCTCGAAATCCAATTGTCTCCCTCTCGCGTCATCCGGGCTGTGTTGCAAATCTTATTCAAATGCATCAGAGTTACTCCGGCGGACCGTATCACGTGACAGCACAGATTAAACAACGCTGGACGCGGGTAGGTTTTAGAACGCCGAGGGTACAAAACCCTTACCCTGGAGTAAGATCGAGTAAATTTTGGAACACGGCCCCGGTGTTTCAAGTCTGGATTTCTGACACCACCTGCTAGTCGTGCGAGCAGACACGCGGCAGCCTACAGCATCTTCTGCTATTCCACCACCGTCTAGTATCGTTATTGTGCCTGGAACGCGTCTCCGACTGGTGTGTTTACCACGTTCAAAATACTGGTCCCTCAATTTCCGCCTGATGATGTCACAGAAGTGTCATGCTGTCGCCGGTCGTGATCCTGGCGGCATCCCAACAGCTGTGGTATGTGTGGCAGACTCCTGTTCTACTGCAGGTCGCTCTCCAGTGTTACAGTCCACGGAAGCCTAGGCAGCCAGAAGATGGGACGCCGTGACGACAGCGACACTCGCGTTCAGTTGTGATACTCCAATGCTACTCCCAGCTCCTCGTTAGCAATTTTACGACCAACCCAAGATCCCGGCAAGCAACAGCATGACAATTCGGCTTCTGTGACGTCAATTGTTGCTACTTCGGGACCACTTTTGATGTATGGCCAGCATAGGACGCTAGACACACCATTCGAAGATGCGCTCCAGGAACCATGCTTTCATCGTCTGCAATACCCAGTCGCGGTCATGAAAGCTGCGAGTCGGCGTCCGTTTTCACCTTCGTCCGCCTGCTATTCCGCCCCCGTCTAGAAACCTCCGCAACTCTTGCACGACACTACCATGAACGCGGCGTTCTAGCGTTCCACCATGTACGAGCCACGGTTCAATACAAGCATCTGTCAGCGTCTGTCGATGTGGTGTATAAAGCGACCAAGAGGAATAGAAAAATCAACAAAATTAATATACAGTTCTTCTAGCTTTTCTTTTCTTGTTATTGTTTTATTTCTTGGAAAAGGGGGGGGGGGGGGGGGCATCCTCGAGCAAGGGGGGTGAGCGTCATAACGCCTCATTGAAACGCGACCTAAAATTTTTCGCATTGGCGGGGCAGGTGCACTGAAAAACTTAAGAGCTACTTGCTTTTTGAAGGGAAATGACGGGAATATTCCTCGACAAATTTGATGCGAGCCCGAACGCCCAATATCCTCCACCTAAATAACTTCCAAATTCTTACCTGCGTAGGTATCTTATCGATAAGAAACCATGGTTGCAATTATGACGGTTGCAGAACTCATTGAGCAGCGGGGCCACTTTTACGGGAACCAAAATCTTTATTCATCATCAACACGCGAAAACGAACACATCAAGACAGATCAAGAGACATAGTTGACGTGGGACGATAGGCTTAGGCCTGTCCCGCTATGAAAACAAGCACCCGCAAGGCGCTTTCGAAGGCACGTACTAGCGACAGTTCTTTGCTGCGAACCTATGGAAACACAGCGACGCCACCGGTCTTCAAACAACACGGCGCCGTTTCGCACGGGAGACAAGAGATGGCGCAAGCGGTCGCGACGCCAACTGCCGCCAACGAACGAGCAGACGACTCCAAGAGCCGGCGTATTTAGCAGACAAGGAACTGCAGTTGCTTGTTGTTACCGCGCCTGTTTTTGTTTCTGCGACTGTCGCCGCCTGCGGAAAGCGCGCCGCTTTTGAGTCGAAAAGATTGTCTGCTAAAGACGCTGGCGCGCCGTATGCTTGTTCGTTGGCGGCGTTCGTTGCGCCACCTCTTGTATCCCGTGGGAAACGGCGCCGTGCTCTTTGAAGACCGGTGGCGTCGCTGCGTTTCCATAGGAGCTAAGCCTTTTTCTTTCTTTACTTTTTCCTCAGGTAAGTTCGCTCTTTGAAAATTTTACAAAAAAAAATGCACCATCTGTGGGCAACGCTGCACAAAGTCGTAGCGCGATAGGTTAAGCAACCGAATTTTCCGGTCGATTTAAAGAGCCTGCCGTCTCCTTGTTCCACCCTGTAGGTCGGTTGAGATCTTCCTCTAAACACCTCGGTGAACTCAGGACAACTCACACTCATAAAAGTATACAAGCTCGACGAGCTACGCTCGTTGGGTGCACTGTAACGCCGAAAGCCATGTTTGGTATCGTTTGGAACCGAAACAGAAAGGCACTCTCGAAATATCTTTGAAAACAATAATGACTCTTTACAGAATATTTGTTTGTCAGAAATAAATATGTTGTCGATGAAAATACTGTTGCGGCACAGAGAAACAATTTTATAACGAACATTCCACACGTCAATCATCACTCCAACAAATCAGATCTAAGAAATGGAACGCAGTTAAGTACGTTCCTGGGCCCGGAGCCTAGGCCTCTACCTAAATTGCGTCTAACCGCATAAACACTGTTAAAAATAAGAAAAAAAAAATGTAGAAAAGTTTACAAACATATTAAGATCCCATCTATGTTTTTTTTTAGCGCGACATATCCCGCGCTCTTGGCTTGGAGACACGCATTTCTAGCGCGAGCGCTCGTTCTGTGAAATAACCTTCAAAGCAGCGACCTCGAGCTCTCGAGCAAATGTCATTGGTTAAACGAAATGACGTGAGCGCGAGCTTTGTACTCCTCGCTTCAAAGTGGGCATTCGAGAAGCTCAACGAGAATCGCGCTCGTGACGTCAGTAGTTCAAGCACGGCCGAGGGTACTGTAGTTGCGATCCCTGCCGCTTGCTGGCCTCAACGCGTTACAATTTCATCTAGTAGTAATATCTGAGGACTGTACGCCCTTTGGCATATACGCAACGTCATTCGCGGTTTATGTGCACACGCTCTTTTTTGGAAAGGTCTATACGCAACGTCATTCGCGGTTTATGTGCAACGAGCTGTCGCACCTCAGTTTGATTTGCCAGGATCAGTTCGGCAATGTGGACGAGACCTCACAGTGAATTTGCACAATCGGCAGGTTTGACTCAAGCCATCTTGAAGTACGACCATGCTATTTCGTGAGAAAAGTAGCAAAAAGTAGTCACTCACCAGTGTTCGTACTGTGGAAAAATAAAGGTCTCTAAGTCAATTTCTCAACGAATTAAGAGTTAGAGATGAGGATAACAACATTGCACTCGGACCCTCCATTTTTGACAACTTACATGTTTTCAACTTCTTACCTGGAACGCGCATTCAAATGTTTTTTTTTTCATTATTAATATAAATAAAGTTTCCATTTACCTCAGTTCCAAATATACCAGTGGTCGTCGTAGGGTCTGAAGTTGGAGCGACAGGGAATGTTCTTTAGCTGTCTAGCATACCCGTACACACAGCTTTGACTGATTAGGCAGTTTTTGACTGCACCAAAGGCTCAGTATGTGACCAAAGTTGATTCAGGAAGTATTGATCGTCATTGCACATGTTAATGCTCTTGCCGCTTGGGACTCGCAACGTCCGTGGTATTTGCGTTTAGATTTATATTGTATGCCGGGTGTCTTGTTTCCACTCGCGGCATTCTAATTGTAGAAATATTTCTTCACACTTAACTTATTTTCTCGCGAAGCCTCTATTCAACAAGTGCTGCTTATGTCCCTACTCAGTACACGCGCACTGTTGGCTTCCGTAGAAACCCTACTCCTCCTCAAAACAAGCAGCACGGACCAGCGCAAGCCGACCTCTTGAGCCCTGTGCGTCTTACATTTCAAACTCGAAATACAGGCAGACTATAAAAAGAGAGCACTGTTGAAGATACAAGGAACAGACAAATAAAAAAACACCCCGGGCGCAGCAGCGAACCACAGCATTGGTTCGTGAAACTTGCTTCCCCTTGAATCAGCTTCTTCTTCACTTTTGGGGTTTTGTTTACAATTCAAACTTCAATTCGTATTGTCTTTTTAGATGTTACAAACCCTTTTTGGTTGTGCTTTCGCGATCGAGCAGAGAAAGCCTCTTTTATGACACGTCACTACTCGAAGTTCATTGGAACCTAATAGAGGACAAAACAGCCGTTGCAAGCTTATGCGAATGTTCTATGAGCTCTTGCGACATCTGGAAGACTACAGAAGATATAAAATAAATATCTAAATAGAAAAAAAAAAGACTACAGGACTGGCGCACACGCTCCACTCAATGTTTCGGAATATGTATATTTTTAATGATTAAAAACATGGACATTTAGTTTTTTTTGTGTTTTTTCTAGAAAGGTTTTATTACAAATGTGGCAGGTAGCTTTAGAGGCTTGCAACTGTCGGTGCCACCAACGTTGTGGCAGCCACTGATGCTCGCTCCGCGTTCTTGGGAGTCCTCGCATGTGCTCCGACTTGTCCTGCATGCTAACTAAATTGGAAGTAGTAAAAACAGACCGCTTACACAGACCAGTGCCAAAATAAATATGGAGGACAAAATAGTAAAAAAAGATTACTGTGGAACAAGGAAGAAAAAAAAAGATGTATACTATTTTCTCCCCTAATTTTCAAGTACGATAAAGAACATAGGTGAATTTCATTGTCATTCCGTCGCAATCATAGTGCTCAGCGTGAAATCTTTTTTCGCGGTAACTTTAGATCTAAAGCGATTCAAACCCTCTCCGGGCTTTGGTTTCTAGTGCTTGAGAAGTCAGGTCGCTCTTAATTTAGAGGCGCATATTAAATTAGAAACATAAGCCTGGAAACTTCTTCCAAATCCAACAGCGGAATTCGCCATCAAGTTCATGTATCCTAAGAAACAAAAGCCACGCTCCCCTCCATAGCGAATGAGAAGACAAAAGTATGTCTTTTCACGTCGTTTTTAAGTTTGTTTTCTTCGCTAATAATGCTCCTCCACTCTCCCCCTTTCCTTTTTTCAAACCCGGCTTCTGGTCTCCCCGAAGTTCTTTAACGCTCCAACATTATTAGGGAATTGTAGTAGACCGTTTTTCTCCTCCGCTACGGTATCCCTGAAGAAAACGCCGCAGCTGCGCATGCGCGCCGCCAGCCTTATCTGCATAGTTCAAGGTCTTGTGGCGGATTACGGAGCGCTATCCGGGTGCTTAGCGGGCTGCGGGAACGGTCTACTACGATTCCCCATTATTGCGGAATTGTAGTAGATCGTTTTTGCAACCCGCTAAGCACCCGGATAGCGCTCCGTAATCCGCCATAAGACCTTGAACTATGCAGACAAGGCTGGCGGCGCAGATGCGCAGCTGTGGCGTTTTCTTCACGGATACCGTAGCGGAGGAGAGAAAGCGGTCTACTACAATTCCCTATTTACTGCAGTCATTCCGCGCCCGCATTCGTGTCACCCAGTCGTGGCCTCCCCCCGGTGACACTCCTCTGAACCGCGAAGTCAAGGGTTCGAGGACGCCCGCCTCCTTCCACGCTCCTTGGCGTTCTCTCGTTCGCTAAGCGTTTCCGATGGAGAGCGACGGTTACGCCCGGAAGACACCGCATTTCACCGGAGGCTCCACGCTTTTATCTCTTCAACTGGAGCGCATGCAAGGACTCCCAAGAACCCGGGTCTAGGCTGTTCGGAGTAGGACGTTTCGGTGTAGGACGTTTCGGTGCGGACTTTTTGGTGCTTGGACGTTTTGGTGCACGGACTTTTCGGTGTACGGACTTTTCGGTGTACGGACTTTTCGGTGCACGGACTTTTCGGTGTGGGACTTTCCGATGCGCGGACATTTTAGTGCACGGACCTTTCGGTGCACGGACATTTCGGTGCACGAAAAATCAAAATCTCAAGTTTTTTTGTTTTTTTTTCTAAACGTAATAAGCACTATTTAAGCTAAAATCTATTTTTTTGCACTTTATAATTTTTTAGACTTGGTCATACATTTACGGCCACTTACTGATATACGACCTAAGTAACTTTGTTTGGCGCAATACCATCCTGCGTGAGGATTGGAGACGTTGGACATTATGGTTCTTTTGTCGGTGTCTCTTTTCCAACGTACGAACTAGTCGCATCACATGTCTCGGGTAATTTTCAACAATATCAAGCTTGCTGTTGGGGCCTTTCCTACACAGATTACCAATAATAAAGTCTACACCTTTACAGATGGCGCTGAGAACGTCTGTATCGACCCAACGTGTAAACACAAAGTGATGCGACTAGTGCGTACGTGGGAAAAGAGACACCGACAAACAAACCATAATGTCCAACGTCTCCAATCCTCACGCAGGATGGTACTGCGACTAACAAAGTTACTTAGGTGGTATATCAGTAAGCGACCGTAAATGCATGACCAAGTCTAAACATTTATAAGTTGCGAAAAAAAATTTCTAGCTAAAATAGTGCTTATTACGTTTAGAGAAAACTAAAAAAAAAAAAAGAGCTCGTGATTTTGATCTCCCGTGAACCGAAATGTCCGTACACCGAAAAATCCGTGCACCGAAATGTCCGCACACCGAAAAGTCTCACACCGAAAAGTTCGTACATCGAAATGTCCGCGCACCGAAATGTCCGTGCACCAAAAAGTCCGTGCACCAAAAAGACCGCACCGAAACGCCCTACACCGAAGCGTTCTACACCTACACCGAAATGTCCGGATCCCCGTCGGCTGCAAGCCTCGCGAGAAGTAATACGGGAAAGTCGCCCGGCGCCGAGAGACCCCCAGCGAGGAAGGCTCACAGGGCCGTTTCAACCCCAGCGTGTCTGCATATCCACCGATCGCTTTTCGCATACTGAGCAAGGCAAGCACCTGGTAGCGTAAATCAAAGACAGCTTTTTTTCACCCACCTGACCTGGCGGCTTGGGTTACGAAGCTGCGTTCAGCGTGGCAACTGCCGTCTTTCCATGCAGTGTATTCTACACACATGGCGTATGCGTTGACGGGAATGCAGTCGTCGCGTTGCCTACACACTTTGCTACAAGATTATCCGCGCAAATTCGAGACGAGTTTCCGCCGTACGAGCGCTCTTGCAGCCGGGGTGTGATTCAACGCAAGTAGCTGACGCTTCTGATCTTGGCGGTTAGTGCATGTTAAGATGAGATGAAGTATAGCTCACCAGAAGGACGAGAGGATTTGGCGGGTGGGATGCGCTGCCAATTTGCGATTTTTCGAATGTAGATGTTCAAGGGTACTTGGCTCTTTATGCGTGCACCATATTATTTGATCCCCATGAAGTGATTCTTGTACAAGTGCGTGTGCGACGAAGACATAAAATTCACCATTGGACAACTGTTAATCCTCGCGCTTTTGTGTATGCACTCGTCGCATACTGCCGTGTCTAACACTATAGTAATCCAACAAAATCAATCGTAAGCCTTGCTCATTGTGGCACAAAAGTGGGGAAATTATTGTGCATTGCATTTATGTTTACGTGCTCAGAAGTTCTCGAGGGACCGTCACCAGACAAACGTCCGGCAAAACAATAATTTTTAGCACCACAAGAAAAAAAAAAAAAAGAATAAAACACTCTTTTCTTATTTTGCCGCTTATAGTTGAGGTATGTATAGTTACGCTAATGCTGTGGGTTCGAGTTAGATGTCTCAGTCAGGGACAGGTTGAGCATGACAGCGTTGACCGACGCCATAGGTAGGACAAGAAAAAATCCAAACTTCTACAAGGCCAAGCACTCGTGTTGACGGTGGCCATAGTCACGTGTCGGGACGCCACGCTTCTTGGCGTTCTTGATTGTTCGTTGCTAGAATCTTACGATGCATCTATAATTAAACAAAAAAAAAGATAGAGCGAGGCAGGAGCAAAGCAATCACCGGACTACAAGAAAATGTATGAGATACAGAAAGACGAATGGCCCCTTGAAGGAGAAAAACTGGGTTCCTTCCGTTCTCTCCCTTCGACCCAAGCTGAAAGCCAACGCACACAAAGCAGGGGGTAATTGGATATGAGGGAAGCGCGCTCAAAAACCACACGGCTTTCCCTGTTTCCATTTTCTGTTGTAGGGACAAATTCCCGGGGCGCCGCCACCACCGGCGCCCTGGGCCACGACCGCCCAATTTGCTGTACAGCTGCGCTCAACGTCCCCGACCCAGCGGGGTATCCGAGTTCCCCACAGGCGTCTCTAGAGGCGCGACCACAAACAAGCAATTATAAGAAAGAAACAGAACCCATAAAAAGGAGACCATGTCGGGAAACTTAAGACGTATCCTTCGTTCTAGCAAGCCCCCCACCCCCCTCCCCCGTCGCCCTCCTCCCGAACAGAGGCATTTTAAAAATAATCAAAAGCACGAGGAAAACGTTTCGAGAGAAGGAAAGAGATAGACAAGACTGGTCACCCGTAGTCGTCACAGAGACAGCGTGGCATCCCGACCTCGACGCCGGTCACCCCGAACTTTCAGCAGCCGGAGGCTGGGTTGGAGAGCGGATGGACGACATTCTGTGACAATAAATAAATATTAAATGCGGACGAGGAAAGCAGGACGCTGAGAAGAACATGCTAAAGTCATAAACGAGACGGCCCCCGACAGCCAGGCAGAAAAGAAACACTTAGGGGAACTGCTAGGCGGAAAAGAGCAGCAAAGCGTAAAAAGCGGAGCCGTGGGGACATAAGGCCCATCTGTTCCCCGTCAAAAGAGAGCACCGAAGAAAGGCCGTACATCCAGGAATGGGTGTCTCTTCTCTTTTTTATTGCTCGACGGTGGCTTTGACGGACGCCCAGAGTGGAATGAAATGGCTCCGATGAGAGATCGCTCTCCTGCGCCTCTCGAGTCATCCGACAACACCTCGAAGGTAGATTATGAGGCTAATATTGTGGCTGAAAGTAACAAAATCCTCAATGTTCCGTGCAAAATAAAAAAAAAAAAAATTTGGCACAGACATTTAAGATTGCTTACGTGTAGGAATGCGAAAGGGCATACCTACACGCAGTTCATTCTTACAAGCAGCTTGCCACGTCTTCCTATTGCATACGGCGCGGCGGCGGTGACATCACCCTCCACTGCGCAGGCGCGGCGAACCCATGCCGGCTTCACGACGGCTTCCATGACGAAGCATTGCGATGCTGTGCTTTTCTTTGTGCTTTATTTCTGAAGGGCGTCCGCTTTGACCTTTATTTTTTTAGCCCAACCAAGTAATGTGTGCATGGCGAAGTCTGCACAGTGACCTTAAACTGCATCGTCAAATGGGTATTTCATATTATTGGAGGTTGTACGTACACTATGCTCAAATTTTTGTTTTTCTTTCCTGAGGTGATAAAGAGCATATATGCTTCTTCCCGCTCCCCGTAGCCGAAAAATCTTGCCCTTTTTAAAGCATTCTGTTTGTGAAGTGTAAATGAGATAGACGCAAGTGTTTGATGTTCGAAGACATCAGTCGGGTGTGTCGCACATGGAGCTTTATTCTCTTCTCTGGAGCTTGTTCAAAAGATGCCCCCAATTCGAGATCTTTTATGTGACCGCTGAGGGGTTGTGTTTGTGCAACAATATTCAATTGAAATGTTTTTCACTTTGCTTACTGGCACTAGTGGGACTCAAGGTATACTCGCACACAACGCCACTGGCGGAGAAACTCCTTTGTTGCGGTGCAATCTTATGGACAAAAGCGAGCGTTTTCATTCAATCTCTCCTTCGCAAAACTTGATGACGTAGGTGTGTGGTAGCAGTAACGCCCAGTGACGATATTTGAATGCAGTTTATGAATTGGACCCGAGCATAACGGGCACTCGATTTGGGCTCGTGATAAGCAATAGCTGGAGAAGCATTCGGGTAGTGGCCCGTGTCCAATCTCTGCAATGACGACAATAGCCGAACCATAACAACGTCTGGAACTCAGCGCGTGTCCGGTGCCTTGCCAACCCCAGCGCGGGACAAGGATTAAAATTGATGGCGTAGAATTGGCTCCAGATCACGTGGCCGCTTGTTCTGCCTGCGTTTTGAGGAGGTCAACGCTGCTCATTTTTACAGCGGAGCTGTGCACACCAAATGGCGCGTTTTTCTACACGCGGAAACGCGACGCTCTATGAACGCTCGCGCGGAAGCTGACGCGGGGGCACCCGCATGCAGATAAAGCCAAGCACCGCCGGCCGCGCGTTTTCAGCGTTGCCACATAACAGAATTCTTAACACGCGATGTAAATGTTGACGCAAAAACTACAAAATGAGAATTAAATGAACAATTAAGTAAATAAAACGAGTTTGTGTGTCAAAAGAAACACCATTTCAATTTTTATCTGGAAAATAAATACACTTTTGAACACTTTGAAATGTGCTGAATACGAAACCGCATACTGTGCAGGATCACGTGATAGTCTGACCGACCCTCATTGGGCGAGAGCCGCTTCGACGCCTCGGCGCGCGCGTCTTGTTCTGGGTCGGCTAGAAACCAGCGCTCCCGCGAAAACGCGCTCCCGCGCGCAGGAAATGACATCAATTTGACGCCGACTCGCCTGAATCACGGGCAAAAACGCGCCATGCGGTCTGCGCTTTAAGGGCTAGTTACCCCAGGATCGTGTCGGGTACCAAACGAATGTCGACACAACCCTCTAATTCCCGTCGTCGCTCATAGATGGCGGTAGCTGTCCAGAGTGTGGTGTTTGCCGGTTGTCTGTTTGCCGCCGTCGCTGATAGATCGCTTCAACCTTTCAGATTTGGCAACCAGAAAACTGGTTGCTGCCGTCGCTCATAGTTGGCGGCAACATTTCTTCGGAGGAAAAAGAGCGGGAACGGAACGAGCGGCGATATGCGCAGCATCGCGAATGGTTCCGCAACCGCCGTGAGGCTGCTATCGCCTAAAGTTCCACTGCGTCGAGCGCTTCAGATTCCCTCGCGAAAGAAGAGCAGATCGCTCGCCTGGGTGGCTATGTTGCACGTTTTGGACTCCCAGGAGACTTGGGAGAAGGAAGTGACGTCAACGACTAGAGCAAACGCAGATTGGATGTTTACAGAAGAAAACAAAATCAACATCCAATCTGCATTTGCTGCGTTGTTGACGTCACTTCCTTCTCCCTAGTCTCCTGGGAGTCCAAAACGTGCAACATAACCCCCCTGGAAAGCCACCGCCGAGAACAGAATCTACAGCTTCGCTACTCTTCCTTCTTCAGCAGAGTAGAAAAGGCTGAAAGTTTTTCTTCAATTTTTCTGCGACTTGGATTATGTGCGATGAAAAACGAACGGGTGTTTCACAGGTCATTAACGCCAGGGATCCGTTCTATGTGGCATTTGCGCAAAGTACAAAAATCGTTGCTTCGCCCACTTCAACACCATCTTAACAAACAATTTTTTTATTGTTTTTTTTATTTCGTTTTGTCATCATTCATGGTGCCCAAAGAGTGATATTTTGTGCTATCTATTTCGACAGTAGTGATCGAATCCAGGACAGAACTCCTTCGAATTCTTCGTGTTCACTTCATATTTCTTTGGTATTGTAAAGCCGGGGCCGCACTGCTCATACATCATACAAAAGGCAGTCTGCAAACACGAGTCACTCCAATATCCGTTATTTGAATGCCGCGTGTCAAGTTTTCTCGTTGAACCTATACACCCTTTCTACGTGAACGCCGCCATCTTCAATTCTGGAACTTCCGGTATACGTGAAAACATTGCTTTCTTCTCGCCTCGTCAGTAGAACGTGTTGACATTTTAATTGCAACCGTCAGTCGTTCTTGTTTTGACCCTTCTACACTTTTTTACTTGTTCGGGGTTGTAATCTCTTGCTTTTTTTTCGGAACGCATACTGGATATGGGGACAACGTGGCTGGGTGCGAGGCTAAACGAAAAAGGTGTATTGCCAGCGGCATTTGAAGCATAGATCTCGCGGTGACTCGCGTTCTAATCTGTAGGCAGGCTGTCGTTTGTATGATGTATGAGAAGTGTGACCCCGGCTTAAAGGTTCTGGAGAAAACTGTGAGTTTCCATTGCGGTCGGAGGGCGGCAGCACTTTCTCGCGGTGCGTGAAATGCTTCCCCCCCTCCCCGACCATTTTGTTTAGTTTTGTTTGTTTTGTTTTCACTTGGCGAGGGACCGCGGGGGTCCTCCTCCGAGGCGCGTCTCGTTCGGGGGTATCTTTGTCCCCAGAGCGTCAGGGTCCTGCTTTCGCACGTGTACGTTTTTTGCTCTACCTGTTGCGTGTGGTTGCTGCCTCGTGCATTATAGGATGGCCTCTCGGGTTTCAACCTAAATCTAAGAGCTTTAGTCCGGCTCCGGTGCAGTGCTGGCGGCGATCAGGACCACTGCGCACCCCCTTCCTACCGCTCGATCTCGCACGCTCTGGAAAGAGCGCTCGAGAGCACCCAGAAAAAACCACTCGAATTCGCCGTTCCCGCTAGCAGAAAAACAACAACAACAAAAAGAACACTTACGCTACCCGTAAGGTGAAACACTGCGACAGCTGAGGTGTGACGTCGGAGCCGCAGATGTGTCATTTCGTAGAAGATAGACTGAATGAACGGTGTAGGTGCGAGCGCGCAACATAGAGTCTGCATAGGTGTTTCGTATTATACCGAGTAACACACCGGACAAAAGTTTCATAGCGTTTTGGAACCAAGAAGGGTGTATTAATGCCGGAATACCACTAGTGACTAGAGCGACAAACAGAAACAAACGACAGCGACAAGTCGGAACACTTGCTGCGTGCTCGCTATTAGCGGCGAGAAGTTTTGGTGGCGCCCTCCTATGGTTCCCCCTTGTGACGTCATTACCTTGTAAACAACGAGTTCGATGGTGTTTGTAAATAGCTTGGTGGAAGCTTGAAATCATTGCGCTCTCAAAGGAACACTGCCAACACCGTCAAAATTAAAGTTCTTTCGTGCCTCTTATTTCCGTCGATGATAAATCCTTTTCTGACGTCATAGTCAGCGTTCGGCCAATCGTGGAAGGCCGACCACAGCGACGATTTCGGTCGCGCACGTCGCCAATAGTACCTTTGCAAACGTTCAGCCTTTTGTTGCTCGTGAAGTAAGCATGAGTGATTGCGAGCCTGCCAAATATATCCTCCCGTGCATGATGCTCGTGTTTGAGCATAGCCAGCCGGCAACAGCCAGGCGGCGCCAGCAGAGTGAGAGCCCACGGTTATACCCTGTCTCGTTGTAACTTGGCAAAGGGTGAACGATAAGCCCCACATTGCGTGCCGAAGGCTTCGAAATGCGCGACGTGTACGAGCGCAACGCACACATATTGGAGCATGATGCAGCGAAAAGCCTGATACTTCTTCGGAGTAGAGGCGCGCTCCGGTGATACGCAGTCACTTTCCCATTGGCCCGCCAGGGTCGTAGCTTCCGCTGTACTGGCATGTTACGCGATCACGGCTTCCTGTGATACCCAGTATTTCTTGCTTCAGACACTAGGCTAAGCGGCGCCACCAGAGTAAAAGTTCACGTTTGAACAATGCAGCCGCCATTCCCAGGGGTACCCAATATATCTAGCTTCAGTCACTAGATGGCGCCAAACCAAACAGCATTGCAGGTTGCCTAAGCCTCCTTTATTAAACAAAGCATATCAAATCGCGAAAGCCTCTGGGAGGAGGCTTGTCACTGTCGTTTGTTTCTGTTTGTCGCTCTTGTGAAACTCGGCCGTAAGTAGGGAACATTTTGTGAACCTGTTAAACAATTTTATTAGGCACAAAGTAGGACTGCCTTGTGGCAATTGAATGACACTTGGAAAATCGAGAGCCGAAGTTTGAAATGCAAGGAATGACGGAACTGCATGTGTATGCATGAACCGTTCCCTGTCATTGGTGTAGCTCCACCTAATTTCACAACCGTGGTTTCGCCGGCTCAACGCCCACCTAGTTTTATTTATTTAATCGCCCGAGAACCTTTCTGGCATTATTAGCCAAAACGCTTTGTTTTTAATGTTTCCATTACCAGCAATCTCATGTTTATATTTCTACGTGCCGTCATGGTGTAATGGGACGAAGTATAGTCACGTGACGTCTGAGTATCATGTGACGTGAATGTGCCACGTAACGCCATGGCACCACTTGACTTACGGTGTCACCTGATGTCATTAAGCCGCGTGGCGTCACTGTCCAACGTGGCTTGACATGACAATGTTACGTCATCGTATCAGCTGACACCAGGTTTTAGGTTAGGTTACGTTACGTCAATGTTACGTCATCGTATCAGCTGACGCCAGGTCTTAGGTGACGTGATGCGCGGCGTGACGTCAATGTGGAATCGTTTGGCGGAGTGCCGAAAATGGCCCGCATCGATATGGAGCTCGGTCGACGGCTCGAAACCCGTAAAATGTCCCACTAACTGCTATCGTAGTAAACAAAAAAAAAGTGCTAATACGGTACGTTAGGCATGCTCAGTCTGTGCACTGTAGTCACGACTGCGCCCGTGGTCCTGGCGATTCCTGGGCAGCCGAAGTAGGCAAAGCTGGCGCGGATGCCAATTTGCGCCCTCCAGCCCCCACATGTGTGCCCAGTTTCGCGGCTGTCACGGGGAGTCCGTTGAAAACTTAACGAAGGACTGTCTGGACCGCCAGGCATTTGAAGGCGGACATCACATGGCTCCAAAGGATTTTTAAGTAATTGGCTGACCTTTCTCTGGGGGCAAGGAGGTCAGAGCCCTCAAAAGCCCGAGCGAGTGTTAGAGGCACGAAATTCTGGCTGCGATCTTGATCGCCTAACGGGTCACCCGATTTCCACTACTTCTTGCATGATGTGTGCACATTGCTTGTATCGAACGTTTTTGTGTATCACAGTCTAAATAAACAGTTTGCACTGTAGTGTCATGAAGACTTCATCGCACTCCTCCGACGCATCACCGGGGAAGACCTCATAGCAGTGTTGCGGAGTTGCCACTCCGGAGTTGGAATGATTCCGGAATCATTCCTCATTTTCGCGACCCCGGAATGGAATGGGAATGGAATGGCGACAACGTACAGGGGAATAGAATGGGAATGGAATTAGATGCCTTTGGCCCGTAATGGAATGGGAATGGAATGCGCCAGATGTTTTTTTTTTATTTTTTTTTTATTTTTTTTTACGTTCAGCTATACCAACCAAGCAAGTCAGCGAGTCGGTTGTTCAGAAATAAAATGAGCGGGAAACTGTTAACCCGCGTAAGGCCCTAACAGACTTATACTAAAAAAAATGCAATACAAAAAACAAGCGTCAAAGTAAAGAACAGAGGGGGGGGGGGGGGGGGCGGCGGTGGCGCTTTTCACCAGTGAAGTTCAACACATATCCGAATGCGTCTGCACCTGTAATATTGCATGGCTCAAGGGTACGTCATCAGCCGACGTGAACGTGACCCGCTGCTCTGGTGATTCGATGCCCAGGAAGGAGGCCAGACGTGGCCTCGCTGTGCGGACCCAGACTTCGTACATCCTGCGACTCCTCTCGAGCGCGCTGTTTCTCAGAAAGCTCGCATCTGTGCCGGCCATCTCAGGTCGCAATCCACGAGGTCTCTGTTTGTAGATGATAGGCGAAACTTGAGGACTGTCATTCATGCGTTGAAGGCAGAGGGTCGGCAGGTAGGACCGTCACAACAGGGATGCCACCGTATCGATTTTTCAACCGTAACAGAAGAGAAGACATGTGCTTCAGGATGCTTCAGGTGGTCTAATTTTCTCGAAAATTCCAAATGCAACTGCCTGCATGGTCTTCAACGAGGTCACCTACAACGAAAGTATGTATTGTCATTTCATACAGCAGCGTAGGTAAAGTTTCATGTTCAAGGCAACGCCTACAGATTCAAGAATACTATACTTTGTCTCATCCTACTATGGACTAAAGGCCAAAGCCACGGGCCGCCAGGTCCAGTCACGTTCCACGCTATACTATGACACGCTTAACATTGATTAGGGGTGGACGAATAATGCTCAAATCCAAAAGTGCCGCATCATTTCTATAGCTTCTACGCTGCAAAGAGCTTATTTGTCGTGGCTTTCTTTGCGATGTAAAATTGTTGAGTCAGTCAGTGCTCTTCGATTCGAACCACTGTCCACCCGTCCCCTCATCAGTGATCCGACACGCGGCCACCGATACGGTCATCGAAGCGAAATACCGCACAATTTCTAAGTGGATCGTGATTGGATCTGGCGGTCCGTAGCTTTGGCCTTTAGTCCATCATAGGATGAGACGAAGTATAGTTCGTCCCACCGTGACGTCATGTGATCAGAGCTGACAGGGGCGCCCTTATTGGACAGGGAAGTGGTGATGTTTTGAGGAAATTTATTAAGAGTTCGAAGTCTTTTTGCATGACTGGTCAGTCAGACAGGATGCCAGGGAAGGGACCGCGGTCAATCCTTGGTGAAACGTTTTTCAAACCCATTGAAGACTCTTCGTCCGGAATCACTACCTTCAAGGCGAAGTGCCAAGCCTGCGGGGAAGTAATTTCGGAACCAAAAAAGAACTTCCACTTCAAACTTAAAGCCTCATCTCAGTTGGCGCCTCAAAGAAATTTGAAAAATGCATTGCATTATTAGTATTTATATTTCTGCCCTCCCTAAAATGTATTCTTGTATTTGTATTTCCAAAGACGTTTTG
Source organism: Ixodes persulcatus (assembly GCA_013358835.2). Classification (NCBI taxonomy): domain Eukaryota; kingdom Metazoa; phylum Arthropoda; class Arachnida; order Ixodida; family Ixodidae; genus Ixodes; species Ixodes persulcatus. The sequence continues at coordinate 96,093 of JABSTQ010002929.1, forward strand.
CCTCTTTTTAAAATGTATTTCCGATACATATCGCGATACATTTTTACAGATATATTTGAAACTTGAGTATCAGTATCTTAGCAACTATTATATCTATCCCAGTATTTGTATTTCTAAATACATTTTTGAATATTTCTGCCCAACCCTGCAGCGTAATGCAGCTGTCAAGTGACACTTTTAACGTTTCGGAATTAGAGGAATGAAATGGAACGATTCAGCCATTCCAGGAGTGGGAATGAGCCCAGTGTCCCCACTCGTAGGAGTTGAAAGGAATGGAATTATCGAAAACTTCAATTCCCCGGAATGGAATTGGAATGGAATGGGGGTGCCCATTCCGCAACACTGCCTCATAGACCATCGATCCAGTAAACACCGCGGGCCTGAGCAACACCAACAACCTTTACTGGTATTACAAAGGCAAGCACGTAAGTATAGTATAAAAGCTTCGACCCCTAAAATTTCAAACGAGGCTTCATTTGTACCAGTTCATCGTGAAATGAAGTTTCTGCATTGGGCTGTCCGCGGATTATCGCGATATCCCGCTTCATAGAAAATAATTATTTTAGACGAAAGCAAGCCCTCAACTTGTATAGCTAAACACACAAGCATGCGAATACACAGAACGCTGTGCACTGAGGGAGAAGTTCGACTGAAAAACTAGCTGTGATTTGTAATTTTTTAATTAATCGCTTAATTGATATATTGCTGAAACTGATACAATTCAACAGGTATCGCAAAATTATAGATATCATTAACTTTCTACATTTGGGAAACACAATTTCTAGGATCCGTATTGCTTTAACGATGAAGGAATAATACGCTTTAATGAAGTTATTTAATTTTTTATTGACATTTTTGCATACATTCCTATACAGGTATGAGTGCACCGTTTGCTGATGTAAACTGCCAGCTACTAAGTACTCTGACTAATTTCGAAGCAGGGTGAAGATAAAGATCAATATGATTTGAATGGTGTTTTAAATTATGATCTAAATCCTGATATAAATCACAACGGTTTTACCATGAATAAAAAAATCAAACCTTTCCCTCAAAATAATTGCCAAAATATTATTTCATTTAATGTCTGTCTATTATTTTATGCTTTCTGTGTACATTTGTTTTATACTTAAATACCAAACAAGAAAGGTTTGTAGGTGGCTGAACACAAACAGAAATCGGTTCTATCAAGCGTTGAACTTCCTTCACACCATTCACTTTGTTCGTCAGTTGCGTAATGTCCTCGGCTAGCAGATCACAACGCGAAATAATAAAAAAAACAATAAAACATATTCAATTAAAAAAAATCAATCTGATTTTGTTTTAGTATAGTGTAGTTTATATAAATAAAGTTTGTTAAATAAATTGTACCTTAAAGGTCTAAATTTGCAGTCAATCTTTATTCCCTATGGTTTCCAGTGATCGGACAGATTTATGAACCAATCTGCAGTGTTTAAATACACGTCTAGTAATAAAGACTACTTTTACCAGGCTGTAGTGATTTAGATAAAATTAATAATATTTAAATCCAAAACCTCTGATTTAATTGATCTTTTTTAAAGAAGTCATGCATTTTCTTTTCGGAATTGTGATTGATATACGTGTCGTTTACTTCAAAGCTTGTATTTGTTTCAAATTTAAGATCGTGGAAAGAAGAGTGCGAAACGGTACCTTACTGATCTCTGACAACCTTACCATACAAGCGGCAGGAACACAGGAAGTAGCATATCACGCCAATAAGAAAAATACACCTCAGCTAAGAAAGTTGGCACAAATATATGTATCCACTTTCTAGAAAATTTACATAGAAAATAGTGTATAGAGGCTATATATATTCTAAAGAAACTTTAAGCACTTTTCTATTCAATGTCTATAGAATTTTGGCCCTTTTTTTGTAGACTTCATATAGAACTTAGTGAATCTATATTGGAGAGAAATAGTATAAAAATCCATAAAAAACGAATAAAAATTAAAAAAAAAACATTTCTATTGCTATTCTATTAACAGAAGGACAGTTTGTTATGAGCAAATAAATGCCTTTCTATTAACAGTAGGACAGTTTTTATGAGCAAATAAATAAATCAAAAACATTTAGTTTAGGTTTATTACAATGCACCCATAGAAACATGCATTCGCAACTTACCTTGTGGACATACGCAGACATCACAAATAAACACGTAACACTAGTAATTCAGTATTGCTGACTGTTCTATGGCCATATATGCCCCACACTTAAGAGGCAATCATTTCAGCGAGGACCACCCCAGAAGATAGAAAGATTACAAGCATGTTGCTTTTTTCTCAAAAATACTTTATACGAAATGTGCTGGCGAACTGTAGGTCCTGACTTAAGAAATTAGGAACAGCGCGCAAAAAGACGAGGACAACGGGAGAGGAGCACAGGACGAGCGCTGACTATCAGCTGAAGTTTTATTGAAAACGGCTCAAACAAGAAAAACACCAGAAAGCCAACCGATGCTGTAACAACCAATGGCGTGTCGCTCACCAAGCATCTATAAAATCTCTTTTTTTTTGGTGTAGATAAACCGAAGGCTGGCTGCCGCAGTGCACCGAGCCAGCTTTTTCTATTGCACGCTCCCCCAGCACCTCTCTTTGCACTTTTGTACGCCCCCTGCAAAGGAGGTTCCAACTGTGTGTGATGTCGCTTCTCCAGACTGCATCTTATTATTCTATCAAGTCGTCCATAGAAATGTTGTAGAAATATGATGACGGAACGTCTATTTAGACGTGGCGATGGGAATTATATAGCATTTATATCGCCTATCCTTTATAAACTTTGGTTGAAAGAAAGTGTGTAAAACGAATTTGAAAATTGTCGGTACGACGTGTCTGGATAGAAAGTTGAGACTTGTTAAAATGTGAACGAAATTTCTATAGACTGCCTGAGATATTTTTGTAAGAGAGAGCTCAAGAGGGCTGTTATGAATTGAACATGATTACAAATAACTCCGAGTCTGAGTCCCGACATGGAGTTCGTGTTTGTGCTGTCCTTCTTTGTCTTCAGTCTTGAGGTACTTTGTGCTTACGAAAATTTCACAGCGTGAAGCTGAGCAGCCAGTATACCCAATTTGACCGGTCAAACATTGAAAAAAGTTGTTGGGAATAACAAATCTCTGGAGATAAGACCGACAGTCACATCGGCGGCCGCGTTCCTGTCCGACACCAACACGTCCCCCAGATAGCATTTTCGGAAGAGCCCGCGCGCAGCGGGGCCCGACGCTCGACCCACCTGCATGCGGTTTGGGGACCAGTGCTCTCCCTTCGGCCGATGGAACGATATTCGCTGCGACGAGGCGCCGGGAGAGGACGACGCAAAGACGACCACGCAAAAGCCTGCGCGTTTTACATGCAGCGGCTCTGCGGCCAAAATCGCTGCCGCTAGCGGCGCCGCGGCGCAAATCGCAAGGTTTCATTTCACATGTGTCGTCCGTGAGCGGTTTCTGCCGCTGCGATGCCCAAGCTGTTTGTAGCAAGCGGACGTGCATAATGCATTTTAGCGGTCTGCAATAACAATATAAATGCCTCAAATTTCAGCTTTTCAGCGGAGCTGTTAAGAGCTAGTTTACCCAGGATCGTGTCCGTGAGGAAATAAATGTCGTCACAACACTCCGGACAGCTACCGCCCTCTATGAGCGACGGCGGCAACCTTTCCAACCTTTCCACCCTGGCTTGGCGGCTTGCGGCCAGCCATTACTTCATTCCCACCATAGTACAGCTTCTATGCTCTTCCTCTTCACCAAAGTGAAAAAGCTGAAATATATAGATATATATATTTTAAATATAACAAAATAACCTATTAAGACAAAAACACGAAAACAAGAGAAGAGTTCATTTTTATTTGTTCATCTACCTTTGAAAGTTCGTTGTCGTGGAGGGTGAAACCTCGGTTGGAAAGACTCCAACAAATATGGCCGCCTCCGAAATGTAGATATGGGAGATATGCAAGGATATATTGCCGCCCGCCCGCAGGGCCGAGCAAGCAACGCTCAGTCACGGGCTTCTAGAAGATTCGCGTTCTTTCTCGCACCAGACATAACTTTCCCCCTGCTTTCTTGTTCTTGGCGTCGAGGGTTTTGCGGCGTTGGATTGTCCCGTGAAATTCGTCGTCCTCAAGGACTGTTCGAGAGACGTCATCCTTGTCCACAGCAGGACTCTTGCACAGATACGAGAAAAATACTACTGGCCCAAGCTCCCGCGAAGACCGTACAGCTCTACGTCCGTTCCTGCCGCGAATGCCAACGACGCAAGAAACCACCGACGAAGCCGGCAAGTCTCCTGCATCCGATCGCGCCCCCGACTGCACCATTCCAGCAGATTGGAATGGATCTCCTTGGACTTTTACCGCCGTCGGCGCAGGGAAACCGTTGGATAATCGTGGCAACTGATTATCTCACCAAGTACGCCGAGACAAAAGCACTCCCGCCGGGAACCGCCGTGGAAGTAGCCAAGTTCTTTGTTGAATCTATTGTCCTCCGACACAGGCACTCTCCAAGGCCTGATTACGGACCGCGGCTCCTCGTTCATGGCGCAACTCACACAAGAGATACTCCGCCTGAGCCACACTGACCACCGCCGGATCACGGCATACCACCCGCAGAACAACGGGCTGACGGAGTGACTAAACAAGACCATTGCCGACATGATCTCGATGTACGTGGACCTGGAACACAAGACGTGGGATGAAGTGTTGCCCTACGTCACGTTTGCGTACGACACGGCGATCCAAGAAACCACTGGCATTACACCTTTTCAGCTGGTGCACGGCAGAAAGGTGAAGACGACGCTCGACGCCGTGCTGCCCCACGACCCGACGGACGACGGCACCGACGACGCCCAGCTGGTCACCCAACGAGCAGAAGAAGTACGCCAGCTAGCTTGCCTTCGAATAAAGAACCAGCAACGTTGCGACGCTGGCCGGTACAACCTTCGCCGCCGCGACGTGGAGTTCCAGCCCGGAGACAGGGTGTGGGTGTGGACGCCCTTTCGCCGCCGCGGCCTCAGCGAGAAACTGTTAAAACGCTACTTTGGACCCTACAAGGTCGTTCGCCGCCTTAAGGACTTGAACTACGAGGTGCTTCCGACGGAACCCGACCATCAGGACGCCGCAAGCCACGACCCGAAGTTGTCGACGTAGTTCGACTCAAGCCGTTCTACGCGCGTTAGGATTGGGACACTGCATGTTTATTTCGTTTCATCGTAAATATTTTTGCCATTTCAGGTTTCCTTTTGCGTTGCATCGGGACGATGCACTTTTTAAAGGGGGATAATGCCGCCCGCCCGCAGGGCCGAGCAAGCAACGCTCAGTCACGGGCTTCTAGAAGCTTCGCGTTCATTCTCGCACCAGACGTAACTTTCCCCCTGCTTTCTTGTTCTCGAAAGTGCCAGTTCATCCTCGCCTCGAGCGCGCGACGCTCGAACCTTCTGTGCCGAACTTTGGAGATAGTGACGCACTGTAGATAAGCAGCTACGCGCGACCTTGTCGAATCAGTCTCGCTCTCGCTCTCTGTCACGCCACCGAATCGCCGCCCGCTTTTCTGCTGACTCGACGCTCGTTCTTTACCTTTCGTTTGGCACAAGTTTGCCTATTAAACCTTTATTTTTCAGTTCGTTGTTCGTCTTCTCGTCACCTTCATTCTTGACAATATGTATTTATGAGGAGGCGAAACACGACGCCACAAGCGTCTCTCAAAAACTAAACACGAAAGTCTCAGGAATCCCAATATGGAGGGCGTATAATACAGAAGGGAAGGGCAAAGGGGAACTTGAACTTGCAAGCATATTTCCGAGGCCAGCGGTGTCGGAAGAGGAGGAGAGGGAGGGGAGGGGCAATCAGCCCTAAGGGCCGAGGTACACTTCGCGCTTTCCATTTATGCCCGCCTCCTTTTCTATATCCTCTCCACTTTTTACCGACCCCTAAGTTTGCTTTCCTCGCAGCTCACGAGAGAGGGAGCGCTAAGAGGATTATCTTCCCTGCAGAAACCCAAGGCTGTACGTCGGTCTTTAAACTAGGATATGGCCGGTCATTTCAGACATTTATTGTAAAATATTTAGACGGGAGAACCATCCCCTTTCCGGTTTCCCGAACCGTTCCGAAGCGACCACTGAAACTAAGAAAAGCTGAACCCACCAATGGAAATGAAAAATGAAAAAAAAAGGAACCGCAAACCAGTCGCCCGCGTAGTTTGTCTGCATGTCGTCTGCTTGAAAACCGTGAAAACGCCATCCTATGCGCCAGTGCTCCCGCTATGCTTCTCCTTCTGTCACGGGATCCTCCGCCGTGCTGTGAATCGCCAGCGCGGATGCTGCCACTCTGCCGTCGCGAAGCATTTTTCAACCTTCTGGAACCGCGCCGCTCTGCCGCTGCGGCTCGCCAAGCACCGCAGCGGCGGGAATTGCGCCGCTTCAGGAGCAAAATTGCTGCATGTAAAACGCGCATAAGGAGCCGACTATGGACCAGCGGAGGGGACAGACGCCGATATCGCCTCCTAACTTAAAGGGACAATGAAAACTATTTTATTTAATTTTTTAAATGGTGTTTTTCGGTTTCATGGGAACCTAGCACGCTGCCTAATTTTTTGTAGACATTTGTGACACGTATTTCTGTACCTACGAAAGAACTGAAGAAACCGAAACTGAACTATCTCTATTCTCATTTCTGGGCCTCCGAAAACGGAGGTGACGTAGGGAGTGACGTCAAGTGTGAATAGCCGGTATCGGTAGTATTTAGGAGATCGAGACTCGGGTTACCGCGGTGGGTTATAGCAGCGCGGTGGCGCGGTCGTTTCGTCGAATCTGTCAACATGGACGACAATGCCGCTCTCGCGTGCGAGTTCGGGCTTCCCTTCAGTGACCTAACACCAACGAAACGGAAGTACGTGTGTGGCGGCCTCCGCCATCACCCGACGGAGACCGCCAGCCCTCAACGAGCGGCCCGCGAACCAAGACGTGACCGAGGGCACGTCTCACGCTTCGACCAATCACTGACGCGTCTCTTGTGACGTCGCGCTTCTTGGCCCCGCAGCGGTCACGTGAGCTCCGCTTCTGGCTTCTCTCGGGGCGTCGCCCCAGTCAATCCCGGCACGATTATTACCGCGACTGTTTAATTGATTTGCGCGGCACACAAGCACCGGTTTCGGCTGAAATTTGGGCAACGTGGCCTGAGACGTGCCTGGAACCCAGTTCAATCGCCAAAAAAATATCCGAAATTGCCTTCATTGTCCCTTTAAGCATTGGCCGTGTAACGATCCCTTTAATAAACTATATATTAGTAGAAAACCGACTCACGTCCCTATGTGAACTCTATACATTAATCGATTTATATGTAGGTTAATCGATTAGATGCCTAACTTCAATATATGTGTACCAATCCTTGAGTGGAGTTCCCTGACTTCACTCCTGTGTCGTAGTTGTCCTATCTGTGCATTACAGCTCCTAGTCAATACGTGGAAGATGAAACTGAAATTCGTTCTCTGTTGCCATTTCCTCCCATCTGCCACCCGAATATTCATGCCGGCGTTGTATATATGTGATAAATTATATCGCGCGACTTAGAACGTTTGTAAGAACATAAAACTAAAAATGATGACATAATGAGAATGGTGGAAGAGTGTTTCTAAATCTATTTTTGCTTCCGCTGTAAAAATGAGTACGATACATATGCTTTAATTGCTAGTCAAAGGGGCGTGCCTATTAAATGGATTATTGTGATCGGTTCACCCTTTAGCATTTGATATCCAGAAGACGGATGCCACTTATGAGCTCCACCGTGAACTGAGAAAGCCAAACCATCAAAAGCACTTCTTATGTTTACATTCATAATGTTTCTATTGGACGTAGTGGGTGAAGAGATCCAACATCGGCAAGCTCTCCCTTCTAACAGCCTCCCTGGTCATCCCTCCATACATGCATAGAACCGCATTAGGCCGGCTCCAGACGGCTAAACTTTTTTAGACATTTTGGGGTTGCTGGCCGGTTGTTCCTTAGGTCAACACGAATTGCTGGTCCGGCTCGAAACATGCGAGCAACTTTAAGCAATTCGAAGACGTTTGAAGCGGCAGCAGGCCAATCAGGGACGCGATATTTTCATGTGATACTCCGTGCCGGTGATGATGACAACTATAGACTTAGTTCTGGTTTGAAGTCGGTCGTTGTTTTGGAAATAAAGCGTCTCAGAATGATGAAATAGTTTTCCCAATGACATTTAAATGTAAAAAAAAAAAAAAAAAAAAACGTTTATATCGCGTCACTGTGTGTCTAAATAGTGCAAGAAAAATAAAATTTAATGATGATGATATTAAATATTAGCAATTGGCTGCGGCGTGTGAACGCGGGAAAGCACCGTCGCTGGTTTTGGGACGTCTAGTTGATGGGAGAAATTGCCCCGTTCAAGCGGGCCTTATACCCCTGTCAAACGGTCAACTCCAATGCTATTTAGGCCAAAAGCCTTCAAGATTCCCAAAGGTCGTTCAAGCTTTCGGGTGTCAGACGTGTCGTAGAACATTGCGAATTCCATTTAGGAGATGCCTATTGCAATTGTAGTTTTCGATTTGCGGGAGACAACGGTCACCCATTTACTAAAATAAATGGCTTGATAAACAAAATTACTAATGAATTGCCAATGTTCTTGAAGATAATATTATCGGTTGTGTTTAAATTGATTTTTTTAACGATCACACGTGTTGTTTTTGTTAGCGAAGCAACTTTGCTTGGTACGGGCTGGTACGAGCCGCTCTGGAGGCAACAATGATGTTCCCGCGCGTGAAAACTCTCCATTGTTCCTGGGCTTCTGAGTTTGTTCTCTGTCTTGCTCCTCGTCTGCTCGGTCTGCTCTGCCTGCCCTACTGATTCCGGTAGTGTCGGCAATAGAGCCTTCGGAACCGCCAAAAGCTCAAATTGATGTTTTCTTTTTTTTTTTTTTTTTATGGGCGTGCAGCGGCAAAGTTTTTTTACTGCCATCTGAGCTGCCGTGTCATCAGCAAAAGATGAAGCCGATCGCTTGGAGGGCTAGATGAGGCCTTCCAAGCAAAATACAAGAGAACAGTGCAAAAGTAAAGTTAAGTTATGAAACGAAACCACAAGCGAAAAAGAATGGAGTACACAAAAACAAGATCACGAACGAAGAGCTAAGGAGAACGGAGAGCACAGTGACACAGTGATGAGCAGTGGTAAGCAATAACGAGTGTGAACAGGAAGGAACAGAGGAGGACACGATTGCTCTTGCGAGTATATATATATATATATATATATATATATATATATATATATATATATATATATATATATATTGGGTAGTTTCATCTCAAATCGGGCAGGCTAAAAGAATCTAATTTTTAATTTTCACGAAAAAAATATATGTTTTGGGGGCATTTCTCAAATGAAGGAGGGCGCAAACCGCATGTTCCCCAGATTTTTTGTTCTCGAGTTACGAAGCGTAGAAGCCGCAGTGGCAGAAACTAGTGTTTTTGCCTGCCGTCGCAGGTCGCGTGTTTGTCACCCTCTACTGGCGCTAGTGTTTTTTCTACACCCTTTTAACTTTTTTACCTCAATTAATAGGTACCATAAAGATACCTTGACGTATTCAAATACTTTTTATAAATTTAATTGTTTTCTAGAAAAAATGTCAAAATTGTCACTCCGGTCGCTTTTTGGTCAAATTTGACAGGTCATTACTTTGTCTCTACTTTAGGTAAATTTTTTTTCTTTGGCTCTCCAGAAAGCCCAAAGCAAGCCCATTATAGATATAATAATATCATTATGATCTGTTGAGTAGCCGCTCCGCCACCTTCACGTAAACCTTGTAAGAAATAACAAATGTTTAAAGTTTGAGGTCGATTTTCCCAAAAACCTCATTTTTGTAAATTTTTATTTTTTAAATTCTTTTAGATATATTAGTCAACTATAAGAAAAGACAATCTAGAAATGTAATATTTTGGTTGTATGTCTTCTATTTGAGCCGCAATCACGTGAAATGTGTGAACATTTGTTATTTTTCACAACATTTACGTGAAGGTAGCGGAGCGGCTACTCAGCAGATCATATAGTTATTACTATATCTATACTAGGCATGCTTAGGGCTTTCTATAGAGCTCAAGAAATAAAATGTACCTTAAGTACAGACAAAGTAATGACCTGTCAAATTTGACCAAAAATCAACCTGAGTGACGAGTTTGACATTTTTTTAGAGCACAATCAAATTAATATAAATATTTGAATACGCCAAGGTATCTTTATTAAACCTATTAAATTAGGGGGAAAATTTAAAAAGGTGTAGGGAAAACACTAGCGCCAGCAGAGGGTGTCAAACACGCGACCTGCGACGGCAGGCAAAAACACTAGTTTCTGCCACTGCGGTTTCTACGCTTCGTAACTCGAGAACTAAAAATCTGGAGAACATGCGGTTTGCGCCCTCCATCATTTGAGAAATTCCCCCAAAACATACATTTTTTTTGTGAAAATTAAAAATTAGACTCTTTTAGCCTTTCCAATTTGAGTTGAAACGTACCATACGGGCAGGCTGAAAGAGTCTAATTTTTAATTTTCACGAAAAAAATATATGTTTTGGGGGCATTTCTCAAATGAAGGAGGGCGCAAACCGCATGTTCTCCAGATTTTTTGTTCTCGAGTTACGATGCATAGAAGCGGCAGTGGCAGAAACTAGTGTTTTTGCCTGCCGTCGCAGGTCGCGTGTTTGACACCCTCTCCTGGCGCTAGTGTTTTTTCTACACCCTTTTAACTTTTCCCCTCATTTAATAAGTACTATAAAAATGCCTTGACGCATTAATTTATTTTTAATAATTTGATTGTTTTCTAAAACAAATGTCAAACTCGTCACTCAGGTCGATTTTTGGTCAACTTTGACAGGTCATTACTTTGTCTGTACTTAAGGTACATTTTATTTCTATAGCTCTATAGAAAGCCCTAAGCATGCCTAGTATAGATATAGTAATAGCATTATGATCTGCTGAGCAGCCGCTCCGCTACCTTCACGTAAATGTTGTGAAAAATAACAAATGTTCACACATTTCACGTGATTGCGGCTCAAATAGACGACATACAACCAAAATATTACATTTCTAGATTGTTTTTTCTTGTAGTTGACTAACATATCTAAAAGAATTAAAAAAATGAAAATTTACAAAAATGGGATTCTTGATAAAATCGACCTCAAACTTTAAACATTAGTTATTTCTTACAAGGTGTACGTGAAGGTAGCGGAGCGGCTACTCAACAGATCATAATGATATTATTATATCTATAATGGGCTTGCTTTGGGCTTTCTGTAGAGCCAAAGAAAAAAAATTTACCTCAAGTAGAGACAAAGTAATGACCTGTCAAATTTGACCAAAAAGCGACCGGAGTGACGAGTTTGACATTTGTTCTAGAAAACAATTAAATTTATAAAAGTATTTGAATACGTCAAAGTATCTTTATAGTACCTATTAATTGAGGTAAAAAAGTTAAAAGGGTGTAGAAAAAACACTAGCGCCAGCAGAGGGTGTCAAACACGCGACCTGCGACGGCAGGCAAAAACACTAGTTTCTGCCACTGCGGCTTCTACGCTTCGTAATTCGAGAACAAAAAATCTGGGGAGCATGCGGTTTGCGCCCTCCTTCATTTGAGAAATGCCCTCAAAACATATATTCTTTTCGTGAAAATTAAAAATTAGACCCTTTTAGCCTGCCCGATTTGAGATGAAACTACCCATATATATATATATATGTATATATATATATATATATATATATATCAGGGTTCTCCCCAGGAATTTGTGAGGGGTGGACATTATCCGGGGGGGACGGGGGGGAGGGGGGGGGTCGTCGCATTTGTTTATCACGCCCCCCCCCCCCCCCCCCCCCCCCGGGCACTGTCGGTGGCGCGCCGCTGAGATAGAGAAAGAAAAAAAAAAAGAAAGAAAAATGAAACACGATGAGCGCCCGCGGTCTTTGTTTGAAGCAGTGTGACAGTGGCGGAAGTCAGCGATGCAATAGCGAACGATAACGTGGCGGTGCGCGGACCTGCTAAGCACGACGGCGACGATCAGCAGCCATGTGCGAAAGCAAAGCGCATCGTCATCCCGCGGCACTAAAAAAACAATTGAGCGGTGGGGGGTCGGTTGGAGTGGTGGGCGGTCAGTCGGAGCGGTGGGCGGCCAGTCGGAGTGGTGGGCGGCAAAGCCACTGCCGCCCACCGTGGGGAGAACCCTGATATATATATATGTATATATCTGTATATAAAAAAGGACGCTAAGGCCGCTCTAATGTAAGCAGAGAGCTTCAAAAATTGTTTTAAAACTTATTCTAACTAAATAAGAGTATCTATTTTTTTATTATTTTCGTAGTCATCCGTTATCGCTGTCGACGAGGGTAGGCAGTTGAGGAGTTAACGAAGTTGCTGTTACTCAGTTGATCGTAAATGTCATTCAGCCCGAATGACATTTGACTTGCGCGTCTGACACCGCCTAAGTGAAATGGACTATACTCCAAAGGCCTTCAAGACGCCCGTCTGACAGGGGTATTAGACACATCGCGGTGCCGAAAACCGTTTCTCCCGACCCACAGCGCGAAGTCCCGCATCGCAAGACGCCGACGTTCTGCCCCTGCTAACGTGGGCTACGGTGGGGCCAGCTTGAAACCCTCTGGGACCTAGCGTAATCTGAAAAGTTACCATCCCTCCACCATGGCCTCCGAGATCCCGAGGCGTGCGCGCGACTCCACCTGCTTCATTCGCAAGACTCCCGCTTTTTTCGGGGAGGCGCTGGCGTCGCCCTTAGCACCGGCGGCGGTGGCTTTGACATCGGCGGCACGGCTCTGTCGGAGGCGCGTTCCCGCACTGAAAACAGAGGCCCCAGTGCGTGTCTCGGGGAGCAACGGCATCGGTGATCAAGGGCGGCTCGTTCTCCCGTCGTCCGTCGAACGCCACCGGCACGTGACGCTAACACCTTCCGTGTGCTTCATTGTCGATAGGGTCCTTCTCGGTGAGGAGGACAGCACGGGGCCTGCCGCTGTGCGTGTGTGCGCCACCCGTCGTGGCGAGCGTGGTGTGCGCGTGCGGTGCCGGCCATGGCACACCTGGACAGCCACCACCGGTGTTTCCTTTGGATAACGACGGCCTCCTGGATTATCGCGGCCGCGTTAGCCGCCCGCACCTTTGATGACGCCCGTGAGTCGATTAATTTTTTTATGTCTGCTTTCATTCGGTACATTTTAAGCTATCCTGCTTTTTCCTCAGTTTCGTTTTCGGTTCGCGCTTTGTGGAGCTCTCAATCCTGGGAGTTCTGTGGTTGTGTTTATTTAAAACGACGAGCGTTCAAACTGACGCATAGACGAACGCTTTTTTTTTTTCCCCTGGGAGAAACCAAGTTGACGGCGAACGTGAGCTCTAACATCATGAATGTTATTTCGACTCCTGTCCGGAGGCCTATGTTAGTAAAAAGAACGTAATAAAGTTCCGTAAAATTATACCGAGTCTTTACCTTTTTGTTGGTGGGGATCACAGTTTAGGTATTTTTTATCGTGTGGCAAAATCAATATCAGATTTCTTACCTCACGATTGTCAAGTGCGGTGACCAGTTGCTGAGGTTTCCTTTCCACAATAGTATGTTGGTACACAACGAACTAAATATTATAACACCGTCCGGTAATCACGCGACATTGTTATTCTTAACATTACATATATATTTGCCGCTTTTCGTACAGTGTAGTCATCTCTTCAAGTTCCCCATTAGCTCTCATTCCTTGTTTTCGCCCTTTGCATCACTCTGAAGGTGGTTTATTTACATAGACGGGGGGGGGGGGGGGGGGGGGGGTGTTCGACTGCATGATTCCTCTCAGAAAGCACCGGAGCGTTTTTTGAGAGATGGAATCTTCCGAGTCTTCGCCCGCGGAAATAGTCGCGTACTGTGCGATTATCTAGAAATCAATCACTGCATCAAAACCAGACGTCAACATCACGCATCGAGCTTCGTTTACCAAACAGTTATAGTTACTTCTTTCTTATAATTCCTATTTCAGGTTCTACCCGAAGATGTTGGCAGCCGCTGCTTTAAAGGTGCACTCAAGTGGATTCTGAGATCATCTATATTTATGATGATTATTCAATCTACGCGCTCTAAGCATCCTAAAAAAAACCAACCTTAAATTATACTCATGTGCGGCCGATTTCCCTATTAAAAATCTAATCAAAGATCGCGGAACGCCCCTCTTTCTGTACCTAAGAGCAGACACCAGGGGGCGCCGTCAGACGTCGTTTTCTAGAGCTGTTTATACAGATAAAGTGTGGCCTTAAAGAGGTTTTGACAGTCTGGCAACCACAGCAGCGTAGTCTGACAATCGGGGCTTGACTACTTCCGTGAGACATTTTTTGGCTATGAATTATAGGAACTCTATGCGATTTCTCAGGAATAAACAAGACAAAGTAGTAACGCCATTTTGTTTTATCGCAAAATCCACTGGTTCTAGCGGGCAACATGCTCCGCCCATTAGTCAAACTCTCTGTGTATAAACGGCTCTGGTGTTTTCAAACAATAGTTCCGGTATTACGTCTTCTACACCCAAAGATTCGACGTTTTTGCCAAAATGTATTGCACAACACTCCTAAAATGAGCGTTTATAGTAACGATCGAAATCTCCGCGCAATTAGCTATTTTCATTGGTGAAATTCTATGGAGGTGGTGGGGACCCCAGGATGGTTCTCCGAGAGAGAGCGCTGAATTCCGACTGGTGTATTGTAAAATGAAGAGAAAGACCAGGCATCAGAATTGAAACACACGCACCATAAAAAAAAGAGGAAAACCAGTCATACATGAATAAGTTTTACTGTAAAGGGAAGAGAAAGAGAAAAAGAAAACATACGGGAACTAGTTAAAGTCAAGAGAAAAAAATAAACAGAAAAGAAAAGAAAAAAAAGATCATAGACTAGGTCGGCCTAAATATATTGTTGTAAGCGTTGGCTAGAAAGGCTACTCCTTATCACTCAAAGAGAGCGAGGGGTGGCTTACACATCGCTGCCCAATCTTTTTAATGTGATAAGCCTCTAAATCCACTTTGCTTTGCTGATCTCGATATCTCCCTATCATTGTTTTCTTAGAAAAAACTTTGTGAGCACTTACACGTGAAACAGTGTAAAGGCAAGAAGCTTCCCGCCATGGAAATGATCTCGTTTCCAGTCTTTCCTATATAACAATCACCACATGATATGGAGATCTTGAATACCACTCCCTCTAAGAAAAGAACGAACCTGTGCTTGTGACTCTTTTGGCACCCGGGTGTTGAGCGATTGTCAGTTATGACTCCCCCCACCCTAGAACAAATTTTAGCCATATTTTGTGGAGCATTAAATACTACAGGGACTTCATGCCGGTTGGCAACTTAATTGTTTTAAATTACGTGAAACTTTGTGCAATTAGGGGACTACCACTGGCCGCCTCCTTTGTATATGTGGTATGCTTTTGTGAACACCTTTAACTTTCATCAACAGAGACCTTAAAACCTCTATAAGTACCTGTGGGGGAAACCTCGCCGCCCCCCCCCCCCCCTCCCCCTAGGCGCTCAAGCTATCTATATGACCGCAGGCACGTAGCCAGGGGGGGGGGGGGGGGGCATGAGGTCCGCCCCCTCTCCCCGAAATTTTACATTTTGCTGGGACCTCCTTCCCCCCTCCCCATCATACAGCATTTTGTCATGGGCGGGCCGCAGCCCCGAAACAAAATCCTGGCTACGTGCCCGTATGACCGTATGGTTACACGACCTTGCTAGGGCCAAACCTAGGATGGAAATGGCTATGCCGCTTTTTTCCAGCTTAGAATGAGAGGTCGAGTATGGAAGGATCTAAAGGACGCCTTTCTTTGATCCAGGAGAAAAATGCCAGCAAAAGTGATTTGTCTGGACAGATAGCAAAAGGTTCATGAAATGCAAGGTGCCATTCTTGAGTTGTCATCTTACCAACTAGCTCAAATCCCCCCTTTACCCGTGTATTTCCTTTGCAGTGAGTTTACAGTGTAGCTTTTCATCCGGAACTGGCCTTTTTTTATTGACTAAAGCCCGAGAAACATTATGTCATCAATAACAAGCTTCTAGAAGAAGCACACGAGTGCAGCTTTAACGTTTCCCGTTAATGAAAAACACACACAGACAAAAAAAAAAAAAAAGAAGCTCTACTTTATATGTCCGGAGGGATATCCTGCCATAATCCGACATCTAGTTAAACTGTCAATTAAAACCAGAATTAGATTGCAACAATCGCGCAAAACATACACTATTGTCTCTCCCCTTCACACATTGGTTGGGATCGAGCAGTGGAGTCGCAACGGAGGATTTATTCAGATCATACGTCGCGCACGCTATTTCTCGCTCCATCGACGCTGATGAACACAGGAGGAAAGGGAGGCAGTGAGTGAAAGCACAACACGGAGGAGCTCCTCCCCGTCGTTGTTTGGCGAGAAGGCTACGTGAAAACAAAGCAGGTTACTTTTCCCCGACGATCAAACAGCATCATTGCTTCTCGTCACCCCGTCTCAGAATCAACAGAGGAGACGGTCGAAATAAAAGGACACGAAAATATAATTCTATAGGTTCAACACGACCTGTGAAACCCCGCCGTCGCACGACGCGGCTGATCCCTCCAGCCAGGGGGTGACGCTCATTCACAAGCGCACGCAATCGGCGTTGTCGAGGAAGCGCCAAAAATCACCGTCGACAGGTGCGGCGGCGGATAGGAAGGAACATCTCTCCGCGAAACGGGCGTTTGACCTCCTACCTACACGAGTGCTGAAGGAGGGGGAGCATCTCCCGAATGCTTGGTGGCGGCGCGGAGAACGTCTTCATGCTGCGGTCGCGCGAACGCCGGGAGAGTTTGTTTACTGTCGGGGTTGGACCGCGTCGTTGTGTAGACGGGTCGACGCCATGTTAGGTTGCAAAGGTCGCAGCTGTGAAAGGGGAACCAGAATAGTGTGCTTGCTGGGGTGTCTAGCGCCCGGCTATCGGGAGGGTGGGCTGCCGCGGCGGACTGACATTATGACTTTCCTTTTATTCGGGGTCCCTGAGGAGATCTGCCAAAACGTCGCTCTGTATGTCGGGGTTTATGTGCATCTGCATTTACTCATCGTTCTTTGTTGGTAACGCTTTGCGCAGCCTTTAGAAAATCTCTTCGAAAGGGTTTTGTGCGGTACTTCAATTGTTGTTTTCTTTGAGTTGTTGGCGCATGCCCAAGAAGGGCGTTGGAATTTCCAAGCATCAATCATCAACGTGATATATAAACTTATGAAAATGACGGGAGTCAATGGTTAGAATCACGTTTGAATAGATTCCGCGTTTCCGTAAGCAGGCCCTCGGTTAACCTACCTCCAGTTTAAACGGGCGAATTGCTCTCGCAAATACATACGCGACACTCTTGTTAAGATCTGTAGCCGAATCCTTTGTTCGAACTGTGGGAGTGGGAGCCGCAAGGCAACTGGATGGAATGGTGGTCGCTGTATTGAGAGCGCCGGGAATGCGGGGGCTTCGTTTTCTTTTATGAGCGTTTCTCTGTTGTTTTTTTTTGTTTTTTGTTTTTTACGGTCTCTGGAGGCACGAACAACTCTCCTGGCAATCTTGCCTATTGTGCTAGCCTGAACAATCGCAATGATGCTCGAAGTCGAAGCACATTCGAACGGCCTGGCTACGACTCCGACTGGGTGACTTTTCATGGCGATTCCAACATCAACAATTTTAAAGGAAATGAGCACTTCGAAACCACGATTTGAAAATGTCGCAACTGAACGCAACACTTGTCTTTGAAGCCGAGGGAAATACAGTGAGCGTGGTGTAGTGAACAACGTGCGCATTTCACGAGACTTATGCCACACTCGGCCGTGTGGCATGCTGCGTTGCAACCGGCAGTTTCAGTGTACATGTTATTTTATACGTTTCGGTCTCGTAGCTCATAAATGTGACCAGAGGAAATCGTGTTATAAGGCGTCAATTGCTTTCTTCGGCCTATCTAACTGGAAATTATCCATGACATAAATGACGATAAGTGCTCAATATTAAAATGCCGATGCTAAAGAAAATTATTCGGAACAAAACCTGATCAGGGCTATTTTTTACTGTATGACCAATCTGCACCGCTATAACGCCTCCGCGGATTCATGCACCTATCTCACCGTTGTCGCGTTCACTGTCTTTGTTGTTGGAAATTAGGCGGAAGAAAATGAACACGCCCTAAAACGTCACAAATATATTTTCTTGATTTTTTATGTTTTGTTTATCTTTTGCAACCAGCAGCTCAACACAATATTAGCAAACCTTGTGCGGAAACCTCGTCTTTTTAACAATTAAAAGGTTTTTCATTCCATAAGTTTATTTAAACTACGCCATGTATGTACGCCTTTACCAACGCTATTCGGTAAGGCATGCAGTTCATTGGGGAGTTCATCTCAAATCAGGAAGCAAAAATACTCTGACCGTGACGACAACTTGTAATATACGCTCACACACGATTATCTTTTATTTCGGTCACTATAGTTCGTATTTTATTGATTTCCAGAAAAGCAGGAAACACTATAAAAAAAGTTAAGCCTTAATACTTTTACCCAGAGTGTCATTTGAGCTGGAGGATTTCTTGAAAGGTTGTCTTTTGAGTTATGCAGGGTATTTGTTTTAGGACGACAAATATTCCCAGCGAAACAGACAATAGAAATAAATAATTTATTTCTAAAAAAATAGCGCTATCGACCGCGGCGAACGTAAGGGAACGAGTGTACAGAAATAGTTATTGGCTTAATTGACAAAAATTCGATAACATTTTAACTGTGATTTTAGGTGGTATATTTCAATTGACGATTTGTAGCCCGTCGTTAATATATGTCAAATAAGTTATTAGATTTCAGAAGAAAAAAAAAGAAGCTATTTCTCAAGTTATTACGTGGAAGCTTACCTGGAATATAGTTGAAGAAAATAAGCTTCAAAATATAAGACAAAAAAGAAACAAAAACAAAACGTGGATGAAGAAAAGAACAAACACGACAGGGCGGTGCTCCGTACTGTCGTGTTTGTGCCTTTCTTCGTCCACATTTTTTGCAGCTGAACTTCATCAATCATAAACAATTATTACCAACTGGCCCACTTTACTCCTTTGTTACCTGGCCTATTTGTTTTTAATTTACAGTGTTTTTTGTTGTTGTTTTAAGTGTTTGTCGTCTTAAAAACAAACACCTTGTATATAGCACGACCAAAAACAAAATGACTGATGGAAACGTTGCACTGCTTTGGTCTCAATTTCTGGCGGTATTATATAACGCGAAGGGAGCTGAAACGAATCAAAAGCCGTCGGTTTCTTCTGGCGGGTAAATATTGCGATCGTACGGACCAGCGTCGTTGAACGGAATATGGCTTGCGTCCCGTTTAATTCTGCTGCAGTCCGTCCGTCGTAACTTCGTTCAGAATGAATGGCCCTGTCAGAAACAGACAGCTCGAAAGCTTTTTACTGAGGCGCCGCAAACCAGAAACACGTCGTTCAACAATCACTTGCGCCGCGTGGTGAGGCACGCAACGCTACTCCTGGTCGGATAGTTGCACACACGCGATCATTCCGATAATTGTATAGAGAAGCGGATTTTATTTTCCGGGTGAATAGCATATCCACAGTCCACACACGTTCGCATATCGTCGTTGATCATAACCGCTGCCGCGCCAGTTCTTGTCGCTCCTTCAACGGACGGAACACGACGCGTATAACAGTTCAAAATGAATGGCTATTCGCACACCCTTACTTTGTTTCACGCGCAGCGCTGCCAAAGCTAGTAGGGCGAACGTGTAGGGCGACTAAGTTGAACGAAAGAGTGTGCAAATGCAAAGCTTTGCGCAAAGTCACTCGTTCGCAAAGTAGCTCTGACAACGCTTTATGCTCTATTATGGGACGGGATGTACTATCGATGGATCGAGCCGCTCACGGGGAACACTTGTCTTCAACGTCCCGCGCTCGCAAGCAGAGTGCAGCGCGGTAGCGGTATAAGTCGCCTTTATACCTGTTTCTTTTTTAAATATAATTTGCAACAGGGCTATCTGTCACCGTAAAGGGATATATAATTATTTCCCTTCCCCTTACCTGACGTGAATGACGTGTTTGCCGTATAGATCTTGTCTTGTACTCACTTCACGATTGAACGCAACCTCTCAATCGACCTTTTTCAAAGGTCCATCTAGCAACATTGGCAGTCGCCGTTGCTTGGACATGAAGCGCGTGATTGGATCCGAGTTCTCGCCGAACGCTGACGTCAGCACTGGTGTCCAATACATGCTCAGACTACGTTATCACGCAATGTCAGACAGGCGTTGTCACGGACGTTTGAAGATTGCCTATTGCTTCTCATAAAGCGCCCCAATGAAAACGAGGTGTCCGGGTTTTCGACGCCTTTTGGCAGGCTTGATTTTTGCGACGCTTCGAGAAGGACGCATACGCAGAAAATATAGGGAAATTTAATTACTGCGAGAGTGGCATATGTAAGTACACGCCCGCTAACGCACACTGGTGAATTAAGAAGTGCCGAAAGTCGCTACGTCTTAGCGAAAAAGGCACAATGGCACTTCGGTGCATATCGCCCCATATATATCTGGGTTTCGTGCACAGTCATTGTCGACGGCCTTATATAATTAAAGACAGAGTTTTGTACAGTAAGAGTGCCACTTTTAAAGAAAGGAGCTCGCCCATCAAGAGATTGGCCTCGCCGTATCAACAACGTTCTTTACGGCGGCGAAGCGTGTCGCTGACTCGCTGTACGATCAGAAACGCGACCTCTCCGCCTCTTCATTATCCCCTACTATCTTTTGCAAACCTGCGGGACTTTCCACTACCCACTTTTAATCTACCACTCCGCTCCGGGCGCCGATAGGTTTTCGCCTATCCGCTTTCTGTCATAAGCTACATTAAAAAAAAATAATAATAAAAAAAAAAAAAACGTAGTCGAACAAACAAAATACAATAATCATGCCCTTCTGTGATCAGAAAACATCCCCCGCGATACTAAGATGTCCATTCCATGGATTCTTCTTTTTATACGGACGCAATGCCCTTGCTTCCTTCACTAGTCCACTCTTTTCGCTCTCCTTCCCGTCGTTGTTTGAAGCGATATGTTTATAGACCGAACAGGCGTAGACATATCACAACTTTCACAAGCAATGAAAACAGGGACAGCCCGTCCTCAGCTTAGACTGCCGGTGTTCGTTGCGCGCACGCCTCTCTCACTCTTGAGTGCGTGTTTCCCCGCCTCTTTCACTCTTCGTAAGCCATGTGCGATAGGGCAAATATAAATGCGCCTCATTAAATTTCAACCCCTTCCCGACGTTTTGACTCCTCCTGGAGACTCCGACGCGTTTAATCCCGTCATTTCGCGAAGACGACGATGCTCAAGAACCTTTCCGCTCGCCTCTGTCGCGATTTGGTTTGTTTTTCTTTCGGAGCGGAGCATCTGCCGTTAATTCACGACAAGGACGCCATCATGGGCTCCTCTTGGCGGGCAGAATCATATCCGAGTGTTCTCCTTATAATTTGTTTTTTCGTTTGTTTTCTTAAAGGGGGAGGGAGAGAATTCATTGCAGCGTTCTATTTACTCTCGTGGCAACGCTCGTTTTATTAGGGTGCGTCATAGTCGCACGCATGATTTTCTTCCCCATGATTCCGTGTTCCTTCTTTCACTGTCTCTTTCTCCCTCGCTCGTTTCCTGTTTCATTTTGACTATACTTCGTTTCTCCTTGAGATTGACCTCCGGGGACGCTAGAAGCCATTGTCGCCAATCCAGTGTCCGTGCGAGTGTCACGTGATCTTCGGTATGAGTGGGAGCAGCGATGCGCGAGGCCCGTAGTCACGTGATGCATTCGACGCACTGAATTGGCTTCGATGTGGCTCGGAGCGTCCGCTGCGATCAACCGTAAGGTAATGCCGGAGTATTGGTATGGTGCCTGGAACGCTTCTCCGTCTGGTGTGTTTACCGCGTCCAAAAAAATGGTCCCTCAATTTCCGCCTGATGACGTCATAGAAGTGTCACGCTTTTGCCGGTCCCGACCCTGGCGGCGTCCCAACAGCTGTGGTGTGTGCGGCAGACGCCTTTTCTGCAGCAGGTCGCTCTCCAATGTAGCAGCCCATGGAAGTTTCGGCAGCCAGAAGTTCGGGCGCCGCGACGACAGCGGCACTCACGTTCGCTCGTGCTTTCCGTTAGCATTTCTAAGATCAACCACTAGGATGGCTACATTAGACAGCATAGCTCTCTGGCTTTTATTACGTCATTTGTTGCCACTTCGGGACCACTTTTGATGTAGGGGGGGGGGGGGGGGGGGGGGCGGATGCGGAGGCTAGGACGCTAAACACACCAGTCGGAGACGTGTGTTTAGCGTGACGAAGTCACGCAAATACAGCTTCAGTTATCTCATCGTCATCTCTATTTTTTCATGGGGCTTCGTGGGAGGGCTTCGCGTGGATTCTGAGAGGCTTCGCGTTGATTGTTCTTGGAGGACTTGAACTAAACCGGGCGGCGCAGTATAGGTCTGTCAGCCTAACGATCTTCGCTTATCGCCACCTTCTCTCAAGAAGGTTCGTGCATACACCTCCTAGATAGCTATTTCAGGGTGCGGAATTCGCTGCGTCATCCGCAAGAGGTCAACGAGGGGCACCGAAAGGACATCAGTCCTGCGGCATTGTTTGACGGGGACTCCAGTTGCTGCGGTGTTTCAAAGTCCAGACGCTATTTCCACCATGAGCGATAGTCCTCTCTGCTTGTGCAGTTTCCACTGGGCGTTCGCTACGTCGTGGGGCCGTTGTCCGGCTGCCACCAGAGTAGCGCTGTCGTCACATAAGAAACAGTTCACGTTTTCCGTATAGGCTTGCTAAGACGACCTTTGCACCTTGCGGAGAAAGGGTTGTCTTAGGCAGGGTAATGTTTGAAACATAGTGAAAAACTGCGAATAAATATATTTATTTAATTTAGTTCCAATTGGTCATTACGCCACTAAATACACACGAAAAACACGAGTCTCTAGTACAGCAAGAATTTCAAGTCACGCTTTATAAATTACTTCGTCGGACACCTTAATTAATTATGCTGACGCGTAACGACCGTTGGTCTCTGGCTTCATTGGCACAGGCGGTGCACAGCTGCTGTGTTTCAAGAATGTCGGCCATCGAACAGGATTCTTTCGCCCAACTTCGAAGGCGCGATCAAGGGAGGCCCATGTGCTTAACGTCCTTTCCCCTATTAATCAGGGGCAGCTCCGAACTGTCAAATTATGCCGGCTCGTGACACTGACAAACGACGCCGACGTGGCAGGACTCAGGGACCCAGGCAGCCTCAAGCCCCGGAGCTGAGTTCATCGCGAAATTTCCATCACGGGTTTGATGAAAGGCTCCCGACGGTCGTTCGCGTGTGTGATTCGAGAGCGAGCTATTTTTGCTTGCTATCAAATCTGTGCTCACGTAAACGCTGGCACGTTCATCCCAACTCGGGACACGCCTACAAGATCACAACTAGGCATTCGGGCTTCGGGGGCCTTGGTTGTGATTACTCGCCGTTCTAACGGGGCGAATCAAAACAAGCTTTCTGGAGGGTTTTGTTTCGCGAGGGCAATGTGCGTAAAGACGTATGTGCCTCGGGAGAAGCGTTTTACTTTACTATGACTACAATATTTGTAACTTGCGTCACTCGCGGTCCAGAAAGGAGCTTGATCCAGTGGCGACGGAAGAAGGGGATGCGGGTAAGGAGGCGGTGACGGCGACAGAATGCACACGACCATATGGGTCTCATTTCAAGAAATTTTCGATCTCGCCATTTCATACTTTTATTTTAGAAAACGTGCCTTGCTCCACAGTATTGCACTATTTGTGCTGCCATGTGAACCATTCGAGTAGATTTGTAACATAGCCATGGTTAATAGTACATAATAGCAACCAAGGACTTTTTCCCCCTTTATTGGTAGCAACTCGCGGAACAGTTGGACGATCCGCAACTTCGCGGCCGATATATGATGCAAACCTTGATCGGTATCCAAGCGTGCGAAGGCACAAAGACGGAGCACTTCGCCGTGCCAAGGAAGCTTTGATCACGCCGCGAGCCCGGTGATACTTGCTTTTTACGAGTTGCGCCTTTTTCTTGCGGCGCTGAGCTTTCATAAAAAAATTCACGCGTTCTTCAAGGCAGGTTTCACCTTTTACACAAGGTTTTAAATAACCTCTTCAGCTTATTACGACGAACGAGTAGAAACAGTGTTTTCAACTCGCTACCGCCAGCCTCCGCAACGCTCCAGAAAGGAAATATTTCGAGATGAAAGATGGTCGTCCGGTGGCCGCACTCGCAGAGCGGGAAAGCGCGATTCAGGAATTGTCATTTTGTCACGGGGATCAGTGAACGCACCGGATGACGCGAAAGAGAGACGCTAGAGGAGACACTACGCTTGTTAGCCTGTTCGGTCGAGCAGCCGAGTCTCTCCAGTAATAATGGGCGGGGGACCACTGATATGCGGGCGGTGCTTAGAGCAGGCTCTGACATCCACCTAAATTACGTCTAACAGCGTAAACATTGCGCGAAGTTTTTTTTTTTTTTTGAAAAATGTATTTTATAAGTATACGTGTCCCATCTATGCCCTTAAAGAAAAATGTTTCCTTGTAGTGTTTTTTGAAGTGGGTTCACACGCAGAGACACTCCTCTTTTTTTCCTCAGAGCGCAGACTTCTTTTGAGTTGCATCGAACTCTTGCGAATCGCAAACCTCACAAACAAAAACTTGAAAAAATAAGTCTTTTTTTTTTTTGTAGTCAGCATTGCGGAACGCAGTTAGTGCAGCCGACGTAACGCCACTGTAATTTGTTGAATGGCAACGCACGGATCCGTCAAAAAAACAAACAAAACAAGTGTCTCCATCCTTTTCGAGTTCTTATATTGGGCGATTCCATTTCTAAGATCTTAGGACGAGTCCTCCGCGCTGTCTCGCAATTTACCGAGCAAATTTGAAGGACTCTTAAGGATGGAACCTTGCATTATTTGCACCCACCAATTTTCGGACATGGTTATGGCGAGTGAAGTTTTCATAGCGAATCAGTGAGAAAGTAATTTATTTAGTTTATTTTTAAGCTGCCATTATCACGGAAAGCTTCTTTCCCAAGAATAGTTTTTATGTAAACAAACAATCCCATCCACGTTGTTGTTTTCGATCGCCGTAACTTGGGCTACCATCGTGAAGAACTGAAACATGCCAGCGCTTCAGTGTGCATGCCCATTGAATGCAGGCTATTATCTAAGTATAAAAGACCGCTTTCTAAATCGCCTAATTTCCTCATTTTTCAATGCAAACAAAAAACGGCGTTATAACGCACGTATATTTTGTATATGTGAAATTATGAAATGTGAATACCGAGACAATTTTAAACATAAGGCGAAATCCCACGAGCCACATGTAGAAAGCAGTTCACTTCTCTTTGTCTTTTTGCCTGATATAACAAAAAGCCTCTGCTATATTCCGCTTTAACTTATGAAGGAACACAGGGGACCCTGCGAGCCATTCTAGCTAATCGAGTGCTTTCGGCGTAACACGTGATTACCCGTGCGACGCGTCGTTGACCCAGTCTCGAAGGAGTCGTCACACTGGCTCTTGTGCTTGACGATGTTCCCGCAGCAGCTTTCGAAAAGAACAAAACCTTTATCGCGCTCGTCTCTGACGTGTAGCACACGTTGGGACTCGGAAGGCAGTAAGAGAACGAAGAAAAGCAAGACTCGCTCTTGTCGAGAGCACACCTGTTTTCGTAACGCTCTAAGAAACTACAATCTAAAGAAAATGACCGCATCTCCACGTGGTGAATGATGTTGATTGGGGCGAAGCTCTGGTGGTGCTGATGATACTGATTTTATTGGTCATAAGTAGTGCTGATGGTGCTGATTTTTTTTTATTGCTCATAGGTAGTGCTGAGTTCCGGGTTGCGTTTCGACTTCACTATTACTGCTTTATGGTCGATGAAATGCAGAGCCATGCATGCAAAGCTTAACGCGATTATATACGCATTTGACCGCAGCGCCCTCTCCTGTATAGACGTTGAGCGGCTACATGCAACGTTTTGATCCATGACATACCCAGCTCTTGAGTTACTACCACATCTCAGAGCCCTCTACTCGTCCAGCAGTCGTGGCCGAGTGGGGTCTACCCGCACAGGTTCGAATCCTGTCGGCTGCGCAAACATTTTTTCTTTTCTTGTAAGCACGGACGCCGAACGGACGGACGGACGGACAAGGCTAGACCCTAAAGAGCTTCGCCCCTAAAAAAAGAAGGCGCTAGCAACAATATGAAACATACAAACGTTTTACGCGTGGACTCGAATGTTCCTCTGGCATGAAATTGGGTTGTGAAATGTATTTAAAAAGAAAGACGTTGGTGCTATCTTATCATTTATCTAAGTGCTTTGTTCATGCTTTTAAGACGGTTCGTTGAGCGAGCATTTTTGAGAAATTGCTAAAGTACGAAGCTTCAGGTACCTACTCATTCCCGCGCTGCATGCAATACTTTGGGCTACGTATAATTTATGCATCTTCTCAATACTTTGAATATTTTTTCGTAGATATTCGTGTCGCTTTAACTGGAACGGGTGATGAATCAGAAACGCATGAATTGGACAAACATTCAAGCGGAACGAAACTTTGCAAACTTGACAGCCCGCCATAGGTAACCCGCTCTGCATTGATGGTTTCAAGTACTATGTGCAATAATCACTGTCTTATGACAAATGACATTCCTTGTACAATAAAAAATAGAAAAAGTCGCTACAGATTCAAACAATGATCTTGATATTGCTAATATATAATTACAAATCAAAAAAGAGTCTGCAGACAAGCTTTAAGCATGCATATGTATGAAGTTAACCTCCTTTAACCTGCATGGGGCGTGTGTCTCCAGATGATTCTGTCATGTCTGCAGCCAGTACTGTTTTTTTTTTATAATATTTGACCAGTCTAATTGCGGCTTTGAAATTGATCGTCACGAAATCGTTCTACCCATTATAGTTCTTATGTCTAATTTGTACTTCTTTTTCTGTCTGATCTTGTGTGTCCATTGAACAGAATCTCTTCACAGGAGCGCACCACCGTGACGCGAAGCACTTCTCTGGAAGTCTTAAAGTTTTCTGAATGATGGGCATCAGGTTCGTATTGACAGAAGACTAGACCCTCGACACTTTATAGAGTAAACCAACAAATGCCACATTGCGTAATTATTGCACAAGGTCGAGGGCGCGCATGTATGGGTGTTCGGCATTCTGCCATTTTAGTGAAATATTTGATTACGACTAAAATGAATCCAGATTGGGGAAAAAAAAGGTAAGTGTGTTGTGTATTTGTCGAGAGAGTGGAAGTTAATCGTCCCCCAGTGGGCGCCTTGTGTCTCCGCTGTAGATGAGAAATTTTGCCATTGCGGTACCATTGCTAGCCTGGGGGTCTTTAACGTGGCATCACGCAGTTGTGATACACTGTCGCACGCCTTTACGATGCTCACCTAGGTCAAAACAGGCTAAGGAGGGGATTGAATCCAGCATCCTTGCAAGTTATGGAGCGCGAGCTTTCGCTCCATATGCTCGAAGCTGCGGTACATTAACAAACTCGGCCACCGAACACCCCCCCCCCCCCCCCCCCCATTCAGATTGGCGTGTGATTATAAACTATGACAAGAAGAAAAAACTTTCAGCCTTTCCACTCTGGTGAAGAAGGAAGACCAGCGGAGCTGTACAATGGAAACTAATGACCAGCCTCAAATCGGCAGGCCAGAGTGAAAAGGCTGCCGCATCTATGAGCGACGGCGGCAACCAGATACGTGGCTTGCCGCCGTCGCTCATAGATGGCGGTAGGTGTCCAGAGTTCGGTGTCTTCATTTCTTTGCGGGGGACACGATCCTGGGGAACCTAGCCCTTAACAGCTCCGCTGTAAACAAAAATTTGCACGCTTTCTTTTTCTTTTAGAAGAACGAGGCAAACGGTCGAGCAATCTGTCAACCTTAAATCAGCCCGATTTGTTCAGGCAAAAGCTACTTTAGTCCCGAACGAAAGGCATTTGGCAATGCACTGAGCAAACAAAAAAGCGTCAGCGTTAACCCGATCGATGTCAACAAGCATCGCAGCTTTTTGCTCGCCCTGAAGGCCCGTTCACACTTGCGACTTAGGACAGTCGCTGGAGCGACCAGCGACAAGCGACTGGCGACCATCAGTGTTCACACCTGATTGAGCGACCGACGAGTCGCCAGGCTCGCTGCCAACCTAAACAGATAATAATCAACACCTTTTCGAGCCGGCTGAAAGGTTTTTTCTGATCAAAGGTGCCGGCAGGAAAACACAAAAAAACGTAATGGTGCTTCGGAACGTAAAACAACGGCTATACGTGCGCTCCGTCAACCGTGATATTGCACACCCGCCGGATGAAGGTGAACAGCTTACCTGGTTTCTTGCCTGTTTTACGGCTCCCTAAAGCTATATTAACTCAACGTCTCAAATGGTACGTGGCCAAGGGTCCAAACTTTGCGTTCTAGCCCTCTTCTGGAACAGAGCTTGTTCCAAAACTTGCAGGAGCGTTAAAAACAAGGGGAGGGCTGTTCACCTTCATATCGCTCACGGGTGTACAAACTGCTATGCCGAAAATGTCGCCGATCTCGTTCCAGGCCTGCAGCTTTTTGCCCCGTTCCTGGTCGGGGTGCCGCTTATTGTAAAGAAACAAATAGTC
Source organism: Ixodes persulcatus (assembly GCA_013358835.2). Lineage (NCBI taxonomy): Eukaryota > Metazoa > Arthropoda > Arachnida > Ixodida > Ixodidae > Ixodes > Ixodes persulcatus. Next base: position 124,814 of record JABSTQ010002929.1, read on the forward strand.
TTTGACAGCATTAATAAGAGCTTCCGCGGAGAACTCCATGCCAGTGACCGCAGCCGTGCGCGCGTCGCTATTTCCCGCGGGAAGCAGTGCCGGATGTTAACAAACGCACGTATCACTTCCTACGAGACTCTGATTGGCTCCGCCGTCCAGCGACTCGGTTTTGCGACTTGAGAAATCGGTCGGGGAGCGACTGCTCAAAATCGGTCGCTACCGACCTGTTTTGGTCGCTCCGCGACCAAAAACCAGTCGCTAGTCGCTGGTCGCTCCAGCGACTGTCGCAAGTGTGAACGGGCCTTGATGCTCGCATTCACGCACGTCAAATGTCCCCCAGAGCGTTGCAGCCCTCATCTCCGTCAAGAGGGGTCCGGGTCACCCGCACTGCCTAATGAACATCCTCCGCAGCGGCTACACCGCCGTCGCTGCCACGGGTCTTAACGAGTGCTTCGGTGCGTCTAACGTGGACACAATTACCGCGCCCCCCATCCCACCAGACGCGACTGCCGGATGGCTCTGGGCGCCCGACTTTCCAACATTGCATCGAGAACATTCTCGAGCTGGCATTAGCTGTAGCGGTCGACGGCTTTGCCTGCACGGCACGGGTTCGTGGGCCGAAGCCGGGGGGCGCAGTGGGCGCATTCATCACGGGATGCCCTGGCGCGGACAGGCAGGCAGGCGCGCTGCAGCAGCGCCAGCCCCGCGCATTTTGGCGCGGCGCTCAATTAGAAAAAAACAGGCCGGGAGCAGCAGCTTTCGCCGCCCCACCGTCTGTTGAGCGTCACGCCGGTGCGTGCCGCTGCCTGAGGCATCTCAAACCGCGTTCATTACTCTAATTACGGCCAGGGGGACAGTGTATCCACCACTGCTCGTTCAGCCTGGGAAGGCTGGGAGCCGGCCCGCAGTCGGTAGCTAGATTTCGCCCCGATGTTACGTTTCTTGAGAAGGTTCTGCCCTCAAAAGGCCCCAATGTCCACGCCAAATGGGGAACGGGTACGCTCATAACGACACCCACCTCCCCCCGAACATTTAATGCGCCGAAAGAGAAACGAGAAAAATCCTCCCTTGCACGTAGCAACCTGAATTTTGTTTCTTCGGAGTGTTTTAAAACTCGGTTTTACTATGTGAAAGTTTTGGGAGAAATTATCCGAATGCACAAATTATAGTACTCCCTTCATTTTTAGAGGTGTTCTTGACACTCACGAATCCGTAAGTACGTTTAGCGAAGACCCTCTTGTGCATCTAAATTTGACGAGATATGTGCGACCGTTGAAGCTACTTTCGAAAGCAACTGAGGCCTTCAAGGTCGGGATGCCGAAATTAAGAAACTATTCGACGAAGAATTATAAATAAATGAAGCTTTCTAAGCACCGAGAACTCGTCTTTTTTGTCACACTTAAAGCATTTTGAGAACGAATTGACTCATTCTTCATAGAAGCCGAAAACGAATTTTTCCAGTATATGTACGCCAGTACTTCTCGGTGGAATGGGGTAAACAATTCTTTTATTGATTTATTGAACCTCAAATGCCCCTTATATGGGGTATCACATAAGGGTAGTACAATACATCAGAACAAAATTTCTTCGTTGAATGCCTTGAAATGGGCGGGGTTAGAGTGGAGCACGGCGGCGGTGGGCAGGTCGTTCCAACCCTTTGCTGTCTGTCAGAAAAATGAAAAAAGATGCGCAGTGCAGCGGGCATGGGGGATAGACAGCTTCCTGATGACTAATGCGACATGAAACGCGGTGAGCTGGTGCGATAACAGAGCTGCCAAGTGATAAGTGATAAAACTTGTCAAAAAGGCAGAGCCTGTATAGCCGTCATTCCTGCTATACTTTGTCCTCGTACTATACATCATTTCACTGCGAGCTTACTAATACGGTGGACGCCGCACGTGTGAAGGTTTTGTGAACATTGGGGAGCTTTTGGGAAGCGTTCATCAGTAGACTGCTGGATTGCATCTACGATAGTGTTGCACTCTTTGGTGCAACACTGCGGCAAGAAGCGACGGTGTCTGGCTGAGTGTGGTCGAATGGATTGTCTAGGTTCATGAAGATTCTACCCAGGAAATCGCCATTTGCTCACTCGAAACGTTCGACAAGCCTCTACTTCGAGATCCAACGCGCGAAATTATTTCTCGTTTTAAGTATTTTGGCACTGCTTCGTGCCCGCCTCCGAGTCAAAAGTCGTGACACCGAAGCAGTAAAGTGCAAAAAAGAAAAAAAGAAGAAAAGAAACAGTAACAAGAGCGACGTGGGACAAAGTAGAAATCTCGAAATCAGTTCCCGATAGCCGGCGCATTCGGACGAGTCGCAGCACTCAGTGCGGCGTGCATATCAGTGCTCCCCGCTCCTTTGCCAACAACTTCACGGAAACTCAAAAGTTTGTTGCGAATTTAGCGCAAATCTTTTCGTGTTTTGTTTTCGTTTTTTTTTGTATATTTATCTTTTATCGAAAACAAAAATATACATGTTTATATATTTTAGCTCGACCGTGCGCGATAATCAGAAACTTCCCCGGTTGCAGAAGACAATCGGGGTACTCTTGCCAAAAGTTTCATCTCTTATCAGCAGCCCAAGCTCGGCTACGATATTGCTCCCCCAAATTCAAAAAAGCAAACCAAGGGGCTATTTAAACTCCGTGGCTTTTTCCCTCAAGACTCACGTACACAAACACAAACGCACATTCCTTAAAAAAAAAAAGAAATAAAGCAAATAACGACGATTGTTTTCCCGGTGTTGCCTTCAGATTGCGGTGGCACGCAGCAGTGCTGCGTCTGCCCCGTCAGAGTGCACCTCGTGCGATTTGGGTGTATGTGCTCCGGCGCTAGGAACAGAACCAGAGGCGTCTCCTCCCCAGCGTGAAGCTTGCTCATGCCTTATCGCAGAGCGGGGTCGACACGACGCTCTGGCCAGCGCTTCTTCGGGCCCGAGCGATGGAGTCTGAGGCCGCGCTGAGCGTTTGAGCACGTACGCGTGCACGAGGAACCTCTGCCGTCGTTCGGCACAACGTGAGCACCCCAATCTAAAGCGGAGGCGGCGTAGCGGAAGAAGCTGCGCTCGTTGTCCCCAAAACATACCGGTGGTCGCTTTTGGGATGGAATTGCCAGGTGGGAAGAAAGAAAAGGAATAAAATAAGAACACATATACCTAAAACATCTGTTAACAACTAGCGGCTGTCCGTTCGTCGTAGCGATAACAACAACGACGTCGCAAAAAAAAAAAAAAAACGGCAGTTTGGGCGTACCGGCGTTTTCATGCCAGTCACGTTCTTGTGGCGGCGGCAGCCGCTTCGGTGGAGCGAGCGCTGGCTTTGCGGCGGAGTCCCCGACGATATCTGCGGCTCTGACGCCGTATGTTATTACTTGAAGAACTGAAAAAAAAGACGTCGCACAGCATTACCTTTAGAATGCATTACTTTTTATTTTTGCGTGAAATTATATAGGAGTGCTTGCTACTATAAGACTTTATTGAAAATGACATTAAAAATGCTTATTATATTGTGCAGCTCAGAAGCGAAGAAATACTTCATGTATTATATCTGCTACGCGATGCTTTGGTGCCTCATGGGTTGTGAATGCGGCGAAAGCAGTTTTGGCCTTTGTTCGAGCAGAGCGCAACAGCAAATTTCTCGCAGTTTTCAAACATCAGGCATACACAGCCTGGAAGTTAGGAGGGTTGCCTGCAAGTTGGGCTTTCCCCGACAATAGTGCAATAGCTGCAAGCCGTGCATCTGATCACCGGGAAGCCAAATGGCTCTATTTTGGGTGGTATTTGTGAGACAAGTTTTACGAAACATGTATCGGATGTGATTCAGTGTGCATTCGCGTTTCCTTTCTGGTCTGATTTAGTGGAAGGCGCTTTTACGGGAGTATATCATATCAGATTCACCATGCATTGTATAATTAAAACGTTTTTGTTTTTAGTTTTTTTTTTTTTTACTTTTTTGATAGATAAATTGGAAATTGGGGTGAACGTTTTAAATTTTTTGGCCCGCACAGTTAATTGTTTGTATGAAGACCAGCGTTTCGCAGGGACTCAATACAAAAAATGAAAGACGTTTAAAAATCTCTGTCATGCAATATTAGAGCGCAGCTCTTGAGGAGCAAGAGGGGAGGGTACGGAGGGGAGGATATGCTACTCCTACTCCTCCATATCATCTGCCCCTCCCCTCCTCTTCTTTGTCCTCCATCCCCTCCTCTCCCCCCCCCCCCCCCTACCAATTGTGTTTCCCCGCTAAATTTAGCGGGGAAAATGACGTTACATGACTTGGATTCACCTCACCTATGAAGAAATTCTGTTTCTCCTTTAGATTTAGCGGGAAAATGGACGCCACGTGACATCAACACCAATTCAATACCTCGCTAAGGGAATTAAATTGGTGTTGATGTCACGTGACATCAACTAATATATCGCGACAGTATTACGCTGCTATCCTCCTCTTAACGAAAATATGAAAGTTTTTCGCGAAAGCAAATATAAATTCTAGAACTTTCGTGTTATGTTTGTCACAATACATCCGTGGGAACTTGCGTTCGCCACTTGCCGTTTGCACATACACAGACATCACAAATACACACGCTACGAAGCTCTCATAACACTAGAAATTCAGTTATGTTGCCTGCTTCACCTTTATATACCCTACACTTGAACGGCAATTATTTCAACGAGGGACATCTGAGGAAATAAAGAAAAAAGTATATATATATATGTATATTTTTTACCGATGATTTATGCGAAATGTGGTTAAGAAACATTGATGAACTGTGTCTCTAAATATAAAGCACTGTAAAAGTCCGTGATTATGTCACACACTGCAAAAAGGCAGCCAAAGCAAGGAGGATGCCACTGGGTGTGATGTCAGTTCTCCGCGCTGCATCCTATTATTCCATCGAGTCTAGTCAATACAAAATTCAGTACAAATATTGAGAGAGGAAGTGTATTGAGAGGGCGTAATAGAAACTGTGTAGCATTCATTTCCTCTGTACTCTATAGACTTTGGTTGAAAGAAGCTCCATAGAACGTCGATTCAAAATGGTGGATACGACGTGACTGGTTAGAAAGTTGAAAGAGTCGTTAAAATGTTAATAGAATTTCTACAAATTGCCTGAAACATCTTTTGTATGGCCGGAGAGCTACATTATCGTACTTGTGCCTTTGGACACCGCTTCATGCTATGGACACATGCGTTTAATTTTTCACTGATACCAATGAATCGTGCGACACCTTCCCGTGCTCTTACAGCAGGCACCTTCTCGTAATCTCACAGCACTGGAAAGGTTAGAAATGCGGGTCTCAGCCTTCGCACGACCAAAACCTTCCAACTTAAATCTCTCGAGCCCAATCTCCACTGTGCTTCACAGTCGGCTATGCCTTCCGGAATACCTGTCGTCGCCGCAGCGTGTTTACCAAACACTTCAAAGGAATCGACTCTGGATAAGTGTATTGCGGTGCGCTTGCGTTTTGCACGCACATTTAGTCGGTCGCGATAAGGTCACGAAGATCACAAACGCACTATGATTGGACTTTAATTCTCAGCTTGAGCTGCGATATTTGTAACCGATGAATCGGTACATAATATATAAAATATAGCTCGAGCATCACGTTTTCTAAAAAAAGTCTGTCAATATATACATATATATATGTTTCATTATAATGGTATTTACTCTTTGGGGAATCGCCGATAGAACACCACGATAAGCCCCACGACCCACACAACATAAATACGATAGTAGAGTCAGAGACGGCACGCACACCCATCCCCCGATGGCAACCATGGCGCGACGCCCCAGATGCCGGCAGTCACCACCGGAGGAAGCGAATGGGCAAGCAAGCAAGGAGGGAAGCGATCATGCGCAACCTTCATCGCCGATTTCCTGCCGCCAAAAACGACTATCGAGATCGTGACTGATCGGGCAGACGTGCTCCTTTCAACCCCTCCACTCTGCGGAGCGTGACGCAGTCGGTTGTCACCTCCGCGCCCGAAGGCCGCCCTCTTCGCCGCCACTGCTTTCTTCCTGGTCGGCGGTGGCTACACGCTTCTTCCATTTGTTCTAATTCAATGTTCCCGGGGCCCCTCTTTCCCGATCCCGGCCGGAGGCTTCCGCTGCGTGGCAGAGGGTGCTGCATTCCGCCGCTGGGGGGGATTTATGGGACCCGAGGAGCCCCGTTATTATAGTCCACGACGCGACCGCGAAAGGCCGCCCATGTGCCCCGTTTTCGCCATTTTCTTACGCCGGATCATTGTCTTATGAAAAACGATGTAGGCTTAGACCGGGAAGCACGTCCGTTGAGCGTGAGGAACAGGTGCGGGGAGCGTACGCTGAAACTATACTGCTTTTTTTTTGTTCACACTTTCGCGGAAGTTCAGGGGAAAACTTTGAACCAAGAGCTACAAAATATAACATGGCGTGACTAGCGTCTTATATACCGCCTTAATTTTTTGTTTTAATTTATCGTATGTTTTCTGAAAACCCATCAGCACGTAACTGCGTGTATCAACTCAAGATACACGCAGTGTCGTAAAAGGGGCACAGACACGAGCGCGTAGCATTAGAAAAAAACTGCGTGAGCGTGCTCATGTAAACATATCATTTTTCTACACTGGGAGGCTCCTGTACAAGGAAATTATAATTTTAATGCTTTTTTTCCTCTATACATTATATTAGAAATTTCTATACTACGAACAGTACATTGTGTTACTGCATATCGAAGAAGACATATGGGAGTGTTTGGACGGATGGCGCGGATCCAAATTTTCAACGCCGATACAATGAGCTACATATTCGTTTACGAGCAACTCACACCTCGTAATCACATCAGGAAGATATAGCTGACAACCGGTGGCAATTACATAACATTAAAAAAGCATAATCAACATAAGGAGCGCAAAGAGGGAACAGTAAAACTGTTTATTAGTGCAACATTTTGTTTTCACTTTATTACTGCTTTTCATTTTTTTTTTATCTGACAGTTTTTTTTTTCTTCTTTGTTTTTGTTACTATAAAGCCTCCGTGCAGTAACGGGCTTCATGATTAGAAGAGCATAACTGCAAAACTAAAAGCTGCCACCAAAATAAATGCATGACTCGTGACCGGATAATCTGCAAGCCCCCAATTACACTCCGCGATGGGTGCTAAAAGCTCGTCGTTGTTTCCGCAGGCCTTCGACGTGCTATTTTGATTACGACCATTAAACAGGCCTCACAGCCCGCCTTATTATGGTGGGCTCCCTCGCCTTCGCCCGAGTGGCTGCTCGTCGTGTTTGTGAGAAGCGGTGTGTCCGTCTGTCTGTTGTCTCATCTCCGCTTTTCAGCTGCCATGGCTCTACTAAGGCAGCTCGGAGAATCGCCTAATATTGAGATTCGAAATAGGAATAGCTGTGTTTCGCCGCTGAGACTATTCGAGGACGTTGATAATATGTAATTGTGTAATCAGCTTGAGAAGCATTTGAATGCCACGGAATGAGTCATAACCGGTACTCGAAACTCGGAGACTCGTTTCGAAATATAATTGAGTTGAACCCTTGTTTCGAATGCAAGGGCCCCTGTGACCGTTACAAATTAACACCTACGCGGGATTGCTGTGGCATAGATTTTTGGTGATAGCGGCGATTCGGGGGGTAACGCATATTAATCGAAAGAAATGATGCTAATTGTACACAAAAAAGTAGCAAAAATACAGTGTCATTATTCAGACGCACGAAGATAACAGCAAATCTAGAGGTTAGGATACAGTCGACCAACGATCAGGTAAACCAGATGATCGCTAAAAGTCATATGGTCAAATCATACTCAGGTACTCCACCTTATGCGCGTCTCTACTTTTTTTTCCTCCTAAATTTCTTTATTGCTGTTTTTTTGCATCGTCCCAGTCGCGCGGTGGAACGATAGATAGGCTCATATTTTATGAAACTCTAAGTCCAAAACGAGACAGGAATGATGGACTTAAATAGGTGTGAAACACTATGTGTCCGTCGGGGAGCGTTTAATAGGAGGCATTCAACTCGACATTGTGAAACGATTCTTCTTCTTCGAAACTGTCGTCCCTACTATTGATCGCTTCACGAACAAACGAACCTGTATCCTATACCACACGTCGACACTGGCAAGAATATCCACTTGGGGATGGATCACGGGCAACTACCATGCGTGAATTTATCGGGATTCCCCGCACACTGTAACCAACGAGACGGCGTCCCGACATCCCAGACAATCTATCGAGCCAATCGGGCCCTCTGCTCCGCGTAGCCGACCACTCCACCACTCCACTGAACCGAGAGATCCACCCGAGTCGGTCACATTATAAAGTTGCGACAACAAGAGCTGTCACTCAACCGACACAATGCATCGACAGATCTTCGAACACACAAAGCCCCAAAACCAGTCTAATCCGTCACGTGCATGACCCCGTTCTCTTTAAACCCGCACGGCAAAAAGAATAACAAGAAACTCGGTTAATAGCCATGACACGCGCGATGAAAGTTTCCAGTTCTTTTTTTATTTTGGTGATTGAAGCAGGCTTCTTGGGAAATGTGCCCCTCGCGGCACCGGCTGCAGCAGCGACCATGCTCTACGGTGTCTAAAAGCCTTGTCGTAAAAGTTACCAGGCCCGCATCCGTAAACATATGCGCGGGTAGCTGCAAAAAGCTGCTCAGAGTTTATCTGGAAGGCTTCGCTGCCGTGCTGGTCTGTTTCCCACTCCGCGGCTGAGGGGACCTCGGCTAACCTTCTGAGGGAATAAAGTGGGCCTTCTCTACAACGTGTGCGGCCATCTGCACACAGGTCTCTGTTAAAGCTCAGCTGAACGCCAGCTTAAGTCCGTGTGTTCCATATCACAGAAACGTCTCCGTACACAGAGGCGGCATGAATGCCCGTTTGTTTGACGCGATAGCGTTAAGGTGCTCGTGTCGCAGAAAACCATGGCGTCGGCGTCGGCAACGGTGGGACCGCAAAATCCAGATTTTCGATAGGTCATGACGTGATAGCCACGTGTGACGTCACACGTGACTGTGACGTAATGATCCTGTCGACCCTCTAAATTTGACGGGAAACTTTTCCGCTCAATTTAGCGGGTACATTTTACTCTAAATTTAGAGGAAAAGTTTACAGCCAATTTTAGCGGAAAAAGGGTTAACCAATATTCAAATATTATTTTTGTGTCGTTTAAGCTCATCCTGGCGCAGGTGTGGCACAATTTGGAGCAATAATGAAATGTCGGTGCGACATGTAGCAGATTTTTGTTCATGCCGCAGTTTGGCGCAAATGTCGCAGCACTCCCATCACCGCGCCGAAATATTGTTAATTAAAGAGGTGATGCCAACGTGCTCGAAGAATTTTGTGTTTGATCCGGCTCTTCTTTTTACACGTTGCGAAAAGAAAAAAAAAAAAAAAACATTTGGAGGACAAAAAAAAATCATTTGAGAGCTCTTCTACGCTTTTCACTGCTTTTTCTGCGGCGGTTTCGGCGCAGGTATGTAGCGCTACATCGTCGATTGTTTAAAACAAAACTTCATGACTTATTGGCTACCGCACACTTGATATAACAATAGCAAAACATGCTCGAATAAATACCCAGGCTAGGGAGTCATCCATCTCCTAGGATCAGATGTTACATAAGTGAGCGAAAAATTTTACACCCTTACTGGATCAAATCACGGTCATGGAGCAGGCAGGAGCGGAGCGTCTCAAACGAGGCATGACGGAATGTCGGCGAATATTTGCCCGCAGCTCCGGAGAGGATGAAGCCGAAGGCAGCGAGCCATGGTCACGGTGGACATGGTTTACTAGGGACTCGGGAAGATATCCTTTCCTCTCCACGGCTAACGTCGTTCCCGTCGCGCGATGACTACTAGCGGGGCGGGCATGTGCTCGCTGACGATGAGGCGCATCTCTCAACGAGTGTGGCTTGCTCGAGAGTCGGGGTTGAATGCCCGATGTCGATGTCGACGCCGTATTTTAAGTTGCTAGCGTGGCTTTGCTATTGTCTCCTCGTACGCGTCATTTCACGAGAGAAAAACAGGTCTCTTAACTCGAGACGAGAGTTAAGACGGCGGCTAGTTGGCGAGAAACAAATGCGGTAAAGAAAAAAAAATTAAGAGCAGTAGTTATGCTTGCGTTGCAACAAAAGATCGCTCCGTCTGCATCTTTCTTGTTACGGCGTGCTCAATTGTGGTTGGGATTCGCCACTGTAATAAGTCATTGACACCGTGTCCAAAAATTAACTGGCGTTTCTTCCGCTCTACAATGACTGAAGAGCTGACCGCTATTTCCCTGGTCACGTGACCCCCCCCCCCCCTCCGCGCCTTCCCCCCCTCCTCAAGAGCTGCGCTCTAATTCGGCGTTACAGGGAGTTGTAAACGGCTTTCATTTTTTTTTATTGGAAAAATATGTTGTTTTTTTGACAAAGTTGAGTCATATTTTAGAGGCTGTGCTGTTATAAGTATATTTTAGCGGATGGGCTCTTAAGCATGATTAAAACAACAGTCAATTAAATTCGAGGGAGCTTTGTCAAGAGATAGCATTTTTCTCAAAAGCACTGTGTCATCAAAGTTTCAGCATATCTTTATTTGTGTGCTGTGGAATAAATATTTTTGTAACCTTTTAGTTTGTTGCACGGTTTAAAGGTTACAACTAATGGCAAACAGTAAAAGCATACAATGTAACTTCTAAAACACCTGAAGCATGTATACCTATACTAAAGGTTACAGCGTTATAGGTTACAATGTACCTTATAAAATAAAAGTATACTAAAATTTGAAAACGTGCACCTATAATAAGGGTTACCGAGCTTAGAGTGTACTTGGCAGTTGTGCACCTCTTTGAGAGGCTCGTGCCTGAGTAAATGGCCCCTAAGTCATACCGGCAGGAAGCGAGTCGAAACTCGTGCTACCATTTGAAATGAACGTCGGCGTGTGGGGGCCCAAAGAAATACTCCAAATAAAAGGCAGCGCGACGTGATGATGCACGTCACTCGTGCAGACTTTCACGAAGAACGCGGATGAGCACGCAGGGACGCCGAACCGTCATTGGGGTTTGGGGGTGTTTAGTTCCGACTCGGCAGAGCAGACAGGGCGAGCTGCCGAACCCGACTCATCTTCTCCACGAAGCGCTGGAAATGAACTGGAAAAGCCTAAATCCTTGATGGGTGAAAATATTAGTACAGAAATTACTTTCCCCGGCGTGTCTACAACTCCAAGATGAGAAACCGCATTTCCATTTCCAGCTCATGCCGGAGAGTGAGACGCGGATAACGAGTTAAAGGGAAGGGGGGGGGGGGGGGGGCGGATTTAGGATTGGAGAAAACCGACATATAACTCTGCTCGTCCGCCTGCATACTTTCCACTTTCCTCCGAGCACATCCTTTCTTTCGGAGCTGCCTCGTTGCAAGCGGGCGTATTTCGGTCCATAGCTCAGCGTTTTGAGCGAGTCTAAGCAAGATTTCGCAACGTTTGAGGCCTCTGTGCGTAGACGAGGGAAATATATGTGAGTGCTTTCCTCACGAGGTATTGGCGATTTTTACCGCGTGTTTTCGAACTTACTTTCACGGTTTCGTTTTAAGAGCTCTAGGTGCTACGAATATATGATTCGCTCTGGAAGGCTGGCGGGCGAACCTGCCAGCAAAGCGTTTTCTTTTATTCGCTCGGGGCCGTCGAATTAACTGGAGTCGTCAATACCTCGGAGAGCCTGCGATGCTCTAATAGTAGCGCGTGCGATTACTGTCGTCTTTCCCACGAGCAACGTGGATGCTGAGCGTCGAGTTGGCAAAGCTTTCCTTACTACTGCCAAAGCAATGCTAATTTTTTTTTTTTCATTGCAGCTCACACCCATGCAATTACCCATTTACTTACACTTTTTTCTTTTTTATCGGGCGAAAGTTTTATTTGTTAAATTGCGCGGAAAAGCATTTGCGTTGTGCCCGAAAGATGCTGATAGAAATCCGTCATCAAGCACGCGGCGCTCAAGGTCAAAGCGGACCCGCCTCAGAAATAAAACACGAAGAAACCCACAGCAACGCAGATGCTTCGTCCCGGAAGCCGTCGTAGAGCCGGCGGGGTTCGTCGCGCCTGTGCAGTGACGGAGCGTGATTTTACCGCCGGAGCGCCTTGTGAAAAAGTAACACGTGGCGCGCTGCTTGTAGGAAGGCGCCGCGTGTAGGAATGCTTTCGCATTCCTACACGTAAGCAGTCTTAAGTGTCTCTACCGAATTTTTTTGTTGATTCGGTACCTTGATTTTTATCACGGGGGGTGCGGAAGCCTTCGACGGGACGCTACATTTGCGTCGAATGAAATGGTGCCAACGGCACTTCGTATTTTGTGCTGAACGATTTTGAGTTTTACTCGACAGCCTACTGGCTGGCTCTTAAACAAGTGCTTCCAACAGTCATTAAGTCAGCGTCCATTGGTTGTACCGCGATTGGCCCGAGTATTACGCGACTCTAACTGTCAGTGAACCCCTAATGACACTTAGCTCAACCGAGCTGGTTAATCTCAGTTGAACTGATTGGTAGGACCTCGCTAACAGAGTTCAAGATGGCGGCCGCTGCGCATCATCACCGACGGGAAGTGGTAGCGGAGCGCTTATTTGCAGCTTTAGAAAGTTGGGGGATGGTAGGTCGCAAAACGAGAGGAAAGCACGCGCTTCGTCACGTTCGATCAGAGTTGTAGGCGTTACCGACAAAAAGTAACGAAACACGATACTCATTATTTGTGAATAAAAGGAAAGTGTTACCGACCTACGTTATTTCAAGATAAAACGGGTGCAATCCCGTTACCGTTACCGATCAAAAGTAGCGCACGCTACTTTTGCGTTATCTTTTTAAATTATGAATTTACACGTTTCACTGTTTTGACGTTACGGGTATGCATAAGCGCCATATTTTAAGAAACAATATGTCCATGCGAAAACTGAACATAATTAACTGATCTTCTTTTTTATGGTTTCATAAAATACTCGCAAACAAAAACGCAAAAATAAAAAACTAAAACTCAAAAGATTGCAAGGTCTGGCGCCTAGAAACACGGAACTATTTAGCTCGTATTTTTTTTTTTTTTTTTTGTCTTGGGAAAAAACTAACGTGTAACGACACTACGTCACTTGTTACTCAATATAAGTAACGTAAGCAACCCGTTACTGGTTTGAAAAAATAAGGACTACCCGCAAAAAGTAACGGGTTATAGGTAACGCCGTTACTAGTCACGCGTTACCGCATACACTACTCTCGATACATTTAAAAAGCCAAGCTGCGCGTCCTATCGTTTCGGAAAACGTCGTGTCTTACCGTTTAAAGATGTGCATTTCCTTTCTCGCTTAAATGAGCTGTGCAACGATATTCAATTGGAATGTTTTTCACTTTACACGAGCTTACTGGCACTAGTGGAACTCAAGGATACTCGCATGCAATGCCACTGGCCAAGAAACTCCTTTGTTGCGGTGTAATTTCAAGGAGAAAATCGATCATTTTCATTCAATCTCTCCTTTGCAAAATTTGATGACGTAACGTGGAGATCGCAGTACACCCATATGACGATATTTGAATGCGGTTCATAGATTGGACCCGAGCATTGCGCGGGCACTCGATTTGGGCTCGTGATAATTGATAGCTCGAGAAGCATTCGGGTAGTGGCCCGTGTCCAATCGCTGCAACGACGACAATAGCCGAGCCAGAACAATGACTGGAACTCAGCGCGTGTCCTGTGCTTTTCCAACCCCAGCGCGTGGCTATGATCAACATTGGCGGCATATAATCGGCTCCAGATCACGTGGCCGCTTGTTCTGGCTGCGAGTTGAGGGCGTGAACGCTGCTCGTTTTTCTTTCATTTTTTTCTGGGACTTCTATTGCGTGGGGTGAAAAACGAAGGCGTGTTTCATAGGTCATTAACGTCAGGGATCCGTTCTAAACGGTATTTGCGCAAAGTAAAACAATTGTTGCATAGCCCCTTTAAAGTTCCTGTATAAACTTCCTGCGGGAGCCAGAGTTGCGCGTTCACCCCCTAGCGCCGTCTTTCCTTCACGGCAGGTTGATCCTGCTCCTCACGTGACTGAATTCGTAGAATTGCGGCGCCGCATGTTCAAAAGCAAGGGAACGTACGCCGGGGCGCGTGCATTGTCTACTTTCCTGGGCGGCATTTGATCCGACTCCTGACGTGATCGGATCTGGGCGAATCACGGCGCGGCGGCACGTGGTTCGCCGCGTTCAATCCCCACCCCTGCCCGTTTCGATCTGGATGAGCATCGTACCGGCGTGCGGTCGTGTATCACTACTGCGTGATGCACGTTAAAGACCACAGGCTAGTGGTTGCACTGCACTGGCTAAATTTCTCATCTACAGCTAGGAGACTCGTTGCCCGTTGAGGCAGACCAAGTTCGAGGCTGTAGAAACATACACACAACCGAATTAGTTCGAGTAGGGAGCATATACAGGACCTCTATCCACGCCTAAGTAGAAAGATTTCCGAACGTGGTTGCTTTCACCGTGCGAGCGATTTTTTTAAACTTGAGATAGCGGCGAGATGTTTTGGTGGCGCCCTCCTATGGTTCCCCTTTATGACGTCATTACCTTGCAAACTACAAGTTCGATGGTGTTTGTAAATAGCATGGTGGAAGCTTGAAATCATTGCGCTCTCAGAGGAACACTGCCAACGCCGTCAAAATGAAAGTTCTTTCATTCCTCTTATTTCCGTCGATGATAAATCCTTTTCTGACGCCATAGTCAGCGTTCGGCCAATCGTGGAAGGCCGACCACACGACGCTTGTGTTCGCTCTCGGGGCTAATATTTACAATTCCTCAGCCGAGCGTGCAATCTTCTAAGCCCAGCACGCGCATGTTCGTCACTTGGGAAAGGGAACGAATCACGCGCCAAGCGCACGAACACTGAAAATGGAACCGGCGCAGGAGCCCCTTTTAAGACAATCGATCTTTTGCTATTAGCCCCGAGAGCGAACACAAGCGTCGCTGTGGTCGGCCTTCCACGATTGGCCGAACGCTGACTATGACGTAAGAAAGGGGATTATCATCGACGGAAATAAGAGGAATGAAAGAACTTTAATTTTGACGGTGTTGGCAGTGTTCCTTTAAGAGCGCAATGATTTCAAGCTTCCACCATGCTATTTACAAACACCATCGAACTTGTTGTTTGCAAGGTAATGACGTAACAAGGGGGAACCATAAGAGGGCGCCACCACAACTTCTCGCCGCTAATATTACCCAAGCATCAAAGAGAATGCAGGGATTGGTGTTCCACGCGCCGCACGTGCTGGCCTCAGAAGTAGTAACTTTTCTAAAACAAATACCTAAAACAAATGGGAACTTGCACACGCGTTCGTCAACACTTTATTTTGGTAATTTACTTCAAATCTTTTATACGGGGAAGGCGTGCGCGTGTGGCGCGGGAAACCCCAATCCCTGCATTCTCCTTGATGCTTGGATAATAAAGCAATAGGGAGTATTCGCTGGCGGCCATATCTGTGTGCGCTGCTGCTGAGCGCGTGCTGACGGCGAGCTTCCGCAGTCCTTTTAAAGCGTGCATTTAGCACCATCAAAGTCGCCGGTCTTAGCAGGCTATTAATGTGAGCCCGTTCTGAGCATGCGCTCTAAACATCGCCCTCAAATATGGCGTCCAGTGAATACCTCCTATAGGAAGTATTCACTGGCGGCCATAGCTGTGTGTACGACTGCTGAGCGCGTGCTGATGGCGAGCTTCCACAGTTATTTTGTAACGTGCATTTTGCACCCTCAAGATTGCCGGTCTTAGCAGCCTATTAATGTGGGCTCGTTCAGAGCATGCGCTCTAGACATTACCCACAAATATGGCGCCCAGTGAATACTCCTTATAGCCAATTGCAAGCATGGCGCCACAACTGGTGCCCCATGCGTGCAAGCGCGTGCAACGCGCGGGTGAATGTAGCTTTGGCAAGCTCGTAATCGCACGGGCGTGCCTGCTCGAGCAGAGACATGGCGGCGGCCAGTCGCCCAGCTTGCAATCGTCTATAGGTCTATTGCAAGTGATGTGACAGGCCGCCTCAATGTCTCTGCTCGTGCGGACGAGTCCGAGCAAATGCAAGAACACTGTAAATGCAAGCTTGCCAAAGCTACACTCACGCGCACGCTTCACGTGCTTGCACACAGGGTGCACCAGTCGCGGCGCCACGCTCGCAATATACCTTGTCCGAAATTAAGTCTAACCACCCTGTGCAGAGCCAAACACAACTCTCAAACGGAGGCACTGCAGAGCTTCTTCACACCAGAAAAAGCGAATGTTTTCGGAAGCTGAGAGCAGAAGGAGGAAACGATTTTGGTTTTTTTACGTCATCTTGGATTCACGAAATCGAGGGTGCTTGATTTCGCAGAGCATGATCTCCTATCACCGCCATTAAAGCGACAATATTGGAGCTTTAGGGACTGCCACAAAGTGACTGACTTTTAAAAAGAGGTCAATGGACCTTTTGTAGAAATACGCGGTGCGCATGCGCGGAGTATTTCATGCGCCTGGGTTCGAGAGTATCTAGTTCCAAACAATCCGCCATCTTGCATTTCTCGCCTTTGAGCGGTTTCGTTGTGTCGACCTTGGGGCGGAAGATTACGCACGATGGGTACAAAGGTGAGCTTGGGGGAGCCGTATCTGGGTCACATCGCCTCAATGGGTGAACAGGATGTAGCTGAAGTTTTGGGTGTGGAACGGGTGGGAGAGGCCTTGGGCGCGCGTTGTTTTCCAGTCACCTAGTCTCCAACCGATTCGCGTGTCTAGGTGGCAGCACACATTCGCCAAGAGGTCCATTGTCTATGCTAAGGGCAAGTCGCCGGCTCCTTGCGCAGGGTTTGCGGTGACGTCAGAACGACGCCGAGCTCGGATTGGCTTTGATTGAAAGGATAATGGGTAGACCTTAATGCTAAATGCCTTGAGGTCTACCCACTATTTTTTTTTCTATCAATCAACAAGAGCTTGGCGTCCTGACATCATTGAAATCCATGTAAAAGAAGCAGACAAAGAGAGAGAGAGAGAGAAGTGTTAAAAAAAAGGAAGCCTGGAACTTACAGCAGACGAACTTGCGCTCCCACACGCTGTTTCCAAACAATCCCTCACGGGGTGTGGGAAAACCCGCAGTTTCCGTACAAGATGTGGGCACTACGCGTGCGCAGGAACCAGATTTCCTAAAGTGGAGCTTCTGCGCGTGCGCCCTGCCAACAGCAGCGCCACGGCAGCGGTGCAACGCCAGCGCCGGGTATTGGTCCATACACATGGCCAAAAATGCTGCGCTGAACGGGGCACAACGTAACCATTCAATCTAATTGACCAATCAGCTAAACAGCGTCAGCGCCCGCGCAAAGAATCGGTTGATCTCACCAGACGCCACCGCTGCCGCAATGCATCGTCACTCAAGCTGATTTCCCCGCACCGATTGTGGTCAGGCACTTGTAGAGGCGCCTTTCATCCTCCACTTGACTGGAACTTGGGGCCCCGGGGTTTCGCCTTTATCAATCATGGGGCCAAAGATGACGGTTCCCTCGGATGGAGGGAGACGGAAAGATGCAAAGGCTCAAAACCCGCGTGGGCGGCCTAAAGGCTGAACTCCATGGGACGAATTATGTGACGAATAACTGGCGAACGCCGCCCGGCGGCTTTTGCTCTGCGCGTGGAATCAACACAGTGGCAGGTATACGTCGCGCGCAAAGCGAGCGTGCCGTCGGGCGGCGTTCGCCAGTTATTCGTCACATAATTCGTCCCATGGAGTTCAGCCTTAACGAGAAGTGTCGCCCTTTGCACCAAATACCGCTGGTGTCAATGTATTGAATGTATTAGGTGGTCGAAGGTATTAGGTGGCGAAGGACAAACATTGGATTGCGTGCATCGAAAGCAGGTATTTTATATTTGTTATCTTATTTTTAATGTATTGTTTTACAACGGGATCTGTTAGTGCCCCTTCCGGCGAATTCCGGCGTTCTTCGAAAGCAAACACCCATGTGATTGGGGAGAGAGGGGCGGCGACGAGAGAGAAAAAGTGTAAGCGTGGCGGAGCGCGGTCACTCTCTCTTTTAGCATCGCCCCTCTCTCCGCGATCACGTCGGTTTTTGCGTTCGAACAACGCCACCATACGCCGGAAAGTAGATAGTTTTCTGTCGAGTAAGTATTAATGGAGTGGTTTCGAATATTTTGTTCACAGTTGTGCGGGCTTTATTTGCGGCCTTTGAAAGGGGGGTAGGGCACCTGCGCCCATTAGACTTGAAAACATACAGTGTCAGCTCCGTAGCGTTGTTAAAAAATATCTCCATTTTGATCCCGACTTATGCTAAAACCAACTCCTTCCTTACCTTTTCAATACGTGTAGTATTGTGCACGCGTCTATTTCGGTGACGGCTTACAGAGGCTACTGATCTTACACATTTTCTTCCAGCACCGACCTAATTGTTAGTACGCCTCAAGAGTGGCGTTAGTTTTTAAAAAGGGCCTACTTAATCTTTAACCTCCCGAAACGCGGAAACTACGCACCGGCCACCGACTGACATATACACCACAAGCACAGCAAGCATTCGAGCAAATCTCGGGGGGCGCGGCCGGACCAACCTCTCGACCCACTCGTGTCGCAGGCACACAGCGCGGCTTCCGGCCAACCACCCTAAATGGAAGCACTCGACAAAGCGCGAAAAGCCCGTTCCATCAGTTTTGGGCTAACTCACGCGCGAACCCAGAACAAACAGCTCGTACGCGCTCGGAGCAATCTCTAGCCCCCGTGCCACGCTCCACGTCTTAGCAGAGCAAGCGCGCGAAGTCGATAAGCCTTGCTTGGTGCTGGTTCGGTCGGCGGGGCGTGACTTCCCGAAAGTACGTGGTGCATCGCTGACTGCGTTATCGGCTTCCATCGTCTTTGTGGGAGAAACAGCTACGAGAGGGGCCGTATTGGATTCCAAAGAGGAAGGACTAGGGTGCCTACATGTTTCCACTCCGCTTTAGGCTGGCGCAAACTTCCTGTTATCCTTTCCCAGATCCTCTCTTACCGCCATGTTTTCCCACTTCTTATTTCGCTAAACGTAAGCAACGTTGAGTTGCTGTAGTCTCGAAACACCGGCAACACTGTGAGGCCACTTCCGTTTCCGTTCATAAGAGGAGGCTCAGCGGGATGCCGCGGTCGTCGTGGCTGTCGCTCTCTTTATTCGTGTGTTTCATATGTTAAAGTTGCGAGCAGGAAGTGTGCGTTGCTTTTAACGAAACGCGAGTTCACGCGACAAAATGGAACGCAACAGATAGGCATTGAACGCCGAAACCTCGCCGTCGGTAGGAGAGCGTTGAGCGCTCCTTAGCCCTAACGAGGTTAGCGGCGTAGTGCGAGCGCACGACCGGCGAGTGTGACAAAATGGTCGACGAAAACAGCGGAGGTTGCCTTGGTGACGATGTAGGCAACACTGGTTTGTCGGCAACAGGTATCACAAACGTTGTCGCCACCCTAAACAGCGGAGCGGCGAAAACATGTAGGCACCCTAGGAAGGACGGGCACGTCAGCGTTTAAATAGAGCCGTCACATGCAGGGTTAGGCTCTTGCAGATCACCGGCAGTTGGGATCTGAAACTGGAACGACGTTATGCACAGGGGCTTGCAGCTCTGCGGGTTTGGGAATGAGTAGAGTGCCTCAATGTCCTTCTGTTTAGGGTGATGCCATCATTTGTAGTACCCGATGCCGACAGCGCGCGCTCACAGGAAAAATACAAAGAAATCGCAGGAAACAAAATGTCGCCGTAGCACAGTCAGTGCCACGAGCGCGTTCTGGGACACGCTCTTTCACGCGCTTCACAACAAAAAATAAAAATAAGCGTTCGAAACAAAATGGCCAGATGTCATCACCCCAAGCAAAGCGCACATAAAGGCACCCTAGGAATGAGTTCTCTTTCGCGCGCGCTCTCTTAATGAGGACTCCGTTCATTCCTTCGGGACGATCGTTGCTGGCTTGGCTTTCTGCCGCAATAGACAGATCTCACCAAGTGTTCGACGCATGCGTCACGCTGCCATAACTTTAGTTTACAGGAGGCAAACGGCATTGCACGAGAGGGCTCGTGCCGTCTCGTGCTTAACGCGCGCAGAGCTCCAGCAAGGTTGTCGCACGTTCAGAAAGACTAAAGTTCCCTGGATGCATTGCGGCAGCGGTGGCGTAGTCAAACTGGCTGGTGAGATCGGTGTATTGCTATCGCTAGTGCTCTTTCTTTTTTTTTTTCTCTCCTGTATATTGTTTGTACCGAGCGGAATCGCTTTTAAATCTACTGTTCGTTTGTTAGTAGCGGCGTAGTGGTAACGGTAGAATACGATTAATCAAACTCCCAGAAAATAATGGTTGACTGGTTAGCTAACAGCTACTGGAAGTTACTAGACCCGTAGCGAACTGAGAAGTTATTTGCACAACGTAATGAACAAAGTACCTAATTCACCGCGTTTATTCTACCCTCTCTTGAACTACATGTTTAACTATGGGAGGCGTACCACCGTTTATGGGTGCAGTCATTGGGGTTCCTAGGCTTTCTATTGGAGCATGAGGGAACGCACTGACACTGAAATTGGCATTTGAAGGATAATGCGGTGTGTCCAGCTTGTATCTCGTTCCTTTTAATGAATTTTTGTTTCTTTTGCTTTTAGAGGATTATTCACATTTGTCAGGTGGCGCCTTTGTATTCCTATTTTTGCCGTTTTCTTTTCTTTCTAAGAAAAAAATGGAAAAAAATATATGTACATATATGTCTGCTGTTGGCAGCGTTTTCATTTATGTATTAAGCTCCTTAAACAGACCATCCTGCTCTTACTATACACGCAAGTCCCTGCACGATGATGCATCGCGTTATCTAACAACTTCTTGTAGAATATTTTATGCTCAGAACTGGCGACTCCAGTGATATTGACGGCACTTAGTGGCCAAAACAGAAAGCTGTGAGACAGGATCGCTCGTCAGCCATCTCCTGCGAAGCAGATATTCTCAGCACACGGCGATCGAAAGACGAAGCCGTGAAAGTAGGTTCGAAACCTCGCGAATAAAATCGCCAATAGTCCTGCCTTTTACCATAGCTTTATAAAAGTATCCAATAACGTTTACTAGAGCCCTACCAGAGCGGCGATAACAAGACGAAAGAGCAACTGGTTCGTATTACGCAATTTTACTTACAATAGAACCATGTACTGTTCTGGTATGTGTTTTCAAACGACTCATTAGAACTTACGAATAATCAAAATGTGTTCCCTACTCTTTACTCGAAAAGTTAAGCGTAACGGCGGCGCCTCTTTTTGTCATTTCTGTCTGTTTCCGATATCATCGAAATGTCTTCTATGGCTCTTTTTTTTTGTGTCAAATGTCGGTCTAGCTTTAAAACACTATAAAATTCTATAATAAAGTCAGTGGTCTGATCAATTATTCATTGATTCGCGCACTTTCATTAAGTGCGGCGTACCTAAATAAATGACAAAGTAGTTTTCTCGACTCGTCACTTGGTCTCTCTCGCCAATTGCCATATTTATTTATTTCGCGGCGCTCACTGGGAGGAACTTGATGATTAGTCGCAGCAGCTCTAGTTTTCTTTTCTCGGGTCCAGAACCTCCGGAAAAAGTCAATTCCCGCCTACCGTTGCCTCCTTCCGGGACCCTGGGGGGCACAGCGAGCTGAGCTTCGTGTGTCACCGCAGTCAAAATTCCCGACCGAATCCCTTCCGCCGTTGCCCTTCCGTTTCGGTCGCGTCGAGGAGGGGTTGCGGAGGTTTTCCATCCGTCACCAACCAAAGAAACAAATCGCAGACGAAAGGAGAGGGAGAGAGATAGAGACAGAGAGAGTATCCCGGAGAAGGTCACCAACTTTCCCGATTCCTGTCTCCCGTTTTAATTTAGCTCGATTTCCGTCGCCAAGCTTCCTGTTCACGAGAAAACCTCGTTACCAGCTGGTTCCCCGTGGGGAATTTTCGTCCCACGTCACCTGAAATCGTTCCATTCATGGCGGGATAGCAGGGACCGAGCTTTCTTTCTTCTGTCAGTTCAAATTCATTTCGATGATGTTATTTTCCAGAGGGGGGGAAAAGGTGTGTGTCTGTGTTTAGGGGGGGGGGGGGGGGAGTTCTATGCGCAAATGCGCGCTAAGCAGACGTTTTGCTCGAATGTGCGAAAATATTTCATGCGCGCTTATCTCTTGGTTTCGACATTCGCTGTTACGATCAGTCAGCCACTTTCGAGGCACTCTTGATTTTTTGGCTTGCCAGGGGACTCGTATTTTCAATATTTTAGAGCGCAGCTCTTAGGCGCCCGTTTCCGGCTTGAGCGGCGTCGCCGTCGGCGTCAGCGTCGGCGCCGCCGTCGGCGTAACCGCGCGCGTCGGATTATGGGAATAATGCGAGCGGGCATAACTGCGAGTCGCATTATGAGAAAATTTCCCCGTTAAATTTAGAGGCGAAACTCCGCACTAAGTTTGGCTGAACATTTTCCGCGATAAATTTAGCTGGAAAATTTCCCCGCTGAATTCAGCGGGATATTTTACCCGCTAAATTTGGCCAACATTTTTCGGAAAATTGGAGGAAAGCTGGAGAGGGGGAGGGGAGGGTACGGAGGGGGAGGAGGCGCATACCCTCACCTCCGTACCGTCCCATCCTCCTCCTCAAGACCTGCGCTCCATTTCGGCATTACAAAGAATTATAAACGTCTTTCATTTTCTTTTTATACTTCCGAAAGTTTACTCTGTAAGAATGTGAGCTTTATTTGTTCAGATGAATTCATGAAGCCCATATACGACACTGGGTAGAAGCCGTTGTGACAGAAATGTGAACCAGTGTGCGATCGCCTTTAGTACGAGGATTAGTGCGATAGCCTTGACCTATAGGCACCTCCAGCGCCTTGAACTAGTGGTTTGTTATTGCTAATGAGTATTATGTTAGAGCACAAACAGGTTAGATTAAATAGAAATGAGAAAATCGGCAGGCCATTAAAGGCCGGGCTGAACGCGGTGATCCGGAATACCGAACTTATATTCGTTGAATCTTTCGACTGCCTTCGCTGAAATATGCCTTTATCATCCTCATTTCTTTTAACTCTGCGTTTCTTTTTGTAGCGTGAGCTACACTGGCCGAGGTTGAGCAGTTTCGCGTGGCTCGCATAATGAGCCGTGCTCTGTGCTGCGCAAGTGCGAGGAGCAGTGACGTCACACGGCGCACAGCTGGCGTGCCTGAGCCGCCGCCGCCGTGGGCTCCGCTGCCACCGCGCGCGCTTCGCCGGTCTTCGCAATCCAGAGGAGTGACGTCATAGCCGCGGTAGACGCACTGGCGCCGCCGCGTGCCCAGCTGTGTGCCTCCGTTGCGCTGTAGCCAAGTCTGACGCTGCACCGGGGCTGCTTGATAGCGCCTCTCATTTTGTGCGCATCAGCTCACGCTACGTATATCCTGGCATAGCCGAGCTAAGCCACTAGCAATTTTTTCCTCATCGCTGTGACATTTGTTCCTTCATTTATCCCCAGCTCAATATAAGCACGTTGAAATCGACCTCTCTGTACTTTATTTACATATTATTTGCATCAATACTCTGTTTAAAATGCACGTGGGACAGAATAATTCCGCAGAAATAGCAGCGTCGTGGAAGCAATGCACGTGACATTTAGAAGACGTCGCTTCTGTTGTACCAAGTCTCTCACCGACACTGAGATGTTTGCATCCGGTTGTTTTATAGATCGCAAGTCCCGAGTCACCGGGAAGAAAACGTCGGTGTCTCTTGTACCCAAGCGATTCATCACGCCCCGTTTTGTCGCTGGCTGCCGCGGGAAGGACGCTAAAAAGGGAAGAGGAGGCGACAAATAAGAGCACAGCACCCACACCCGTCCTAACGGGCGCCCCTTTTCGTTCTCCGACGTGCTTCTCACACCGCGTGGACACTGCAATCGCTCCCTCTGTCCAGTTGTTATTTTTTTTGTTTTTTTTTTTAATTTTGCCATCACCTTTTAGACGACATCCCACGATTCGGGTTTGTGTATGCATAGCTTGCATGTGACGTAATTCGTGGCCATGCCCGTCTTTTATGCACCGCAAGCGTGCGGGTCACCGCGTTCGTTTGACACCGCAGAAATTGTGGTACAAAAGAATCAGCAAGTAGAAATAACCGTCAGTACCAAGCAAGGGCGACACTTTCTAAGCTATGTATTGTCTTCATTTTTCGCGTTGTTTGTGGGCTCATCTTTCTGACGTAAATGTAAATTTCCCCAGGTATACCTGGACGTGAATCGAACCTCTCTTCCAAACCTGCAGGGCGCTGCAGGTTGACATACCACGTGTGAACCTTATGCAATAGGTCACGTGAACGTGAGGCCGAGTATGTGGAGGCTGGTGCATTGTATCCTGTGATAGCCAATCTCTGTATCAGCTGATAGTGTGCTTTGACTTTCAACTATAGCTTATATGTTTCTCTCTGCGAAAGTCATCTATATCAATATGAAAATGTCACTCAATCCTTGTACGATAGAGAATTTATGCTACCAGGCGCCGGCAGGTTCAAAAAAAGCACGGGCGTCTTTGTTGTCCTCCACCTCCGAGGGTGGAGGAGACGGCCGAATGCCTACCGATATTCTCGTTTTCGAACTCGCGGGAATGCAGAGGGAACTGAGAGGAGCGAGTGGTCGCGTATATGCAAGCACGAGACCCCTGATGAAACCAGCTACATGTTGGCACTTTCTACTTTCTACAGTCGCGTGAGGTGTGGTGATATGCTCGGAAGCTAAGAACGAGTAAATTACTCTCTCTGCGTTCACTTCGTGTCAGTGAACGTAGTGTACTGAAGTCGATTCATTTCACTTCAACAAAAAGTATCCTGAAAGCAACGAAATAAAAAAAATGGAAGTGTCGATATAATTCATGCTGTGATTGAGTCAATGTAATGAATGCTGAAACGAAGACATTTTGATGCGACGCGACGGCTAACCTGGGGCCATGAACGTATATCAAGCAAGTAAATACGCGAAAGCAGGCCGGTACGACGCTTATTCACATTGAAACGTACATAGGCGCGGACTAAGCCGAGGATTTCTGGGTTCAGCCCACACCACCTAGATAAGCAAGAGGCTTCCGCACCGCTTCCGCACCGTGATCGCACCGTCATCACAGTCAGATCAATCGAGGTCTGAGATTGGGCGGGAGTGCTGCGTCAGTGTTCGGCCGGGGCTCGTGTTCAATCAGTGCGTCCAAGGTAGGACTCGGGCCCAATAGCCGAGTTAGCGCGATCCGACTCTGACTGATGTTTCATGAAGGGAGAGGAGGCGATGCGGAGGTTTTGGTCATTGTAGGTGGTGTTGGTTCAGTAGCGTAAGATTTCGTTATGCATTCTGCGAGCTGCAGTAGCGGAAAGTTATTACGATCAAATATTGTCCACTTTTTAAATAATCGCCCCACTTTAAATTGCTTAAACGTTCATCCGTGCATCTACGCTTCAACTTTCGCATTAGTGAATAGCACTGATTACGAGAATAGCCCTTTGTCAAGACGAAAGTGTAATTTGAGCAAGAAGGATTGCCCGGTATTAAACGAGTACCGCAGTCGTTTAAGGAAAATTGCCTTTTTAAAACAGATTTGCTAGTGCAACTTGCCAGGTCACGCATTTCATGCAAAAACTAATTCGACTGAACCTTCAATAACAATGGCACGCCTTGAGCCCGATTCACGTGATGCGATTTTACATGCGATTTCGCAAGTGCGGCAATGAGCACCGAAGCTTCCGCCAAGCTTCTTTTTTTTTTTTTTTGCCGCACGATTGACGTCACAACTGCGAAATCGCAAGAAAAATCGCATCATGTAAATCGGTATTTAGGTCTGATTCACCTGGTGCGAAGTTTCATGCGATTGCCTGCAGCATTGAGCACGTCAGCCTCTATCACGTTCTTTTTGCCACACGAGCGACGTCAGAACTCTGAAATTGCAAGTAAAATTGCACCTTGTGAATCGGGCATGAGGAAATAATGCGGAAACTCTCAAAGCCACGAACGTCCATTCGTGTTTATTTTTTTCTAAAAAAAAATTATAAAATCGTTTTGTTCTTATTTCTTATTTAGACTAACGACATTCTGCACGTGTTTCCTCTTCCATGAGCGTGTACGCTGACGATTGTAATATTTATAAAGAATTTCTTAACGATTCTGACATCTCCGTTTTTGCAACTGAGATTAATAATGCCATTATTGGTGTGCAGATTAGCTCACGAAAATTAACATTTCTAAATGCTGATCTATGAGAGTGTCCCGTCAAAATAACACTTGTCCTTCCTGCTACTTCAGTAATTCAATTCTGCTTTCTGCTTCCTCTTATAAATATTTTGGTGTTCATCTGTATTCCGTTCACCCATAAGATGAGACTGGAAGCTCCGCCTTCAGCGCGAGCTCGCAGGCTTCCGCAATGCTTTTGTTGCGTGTTCCTGCGCGTTCACACTCTTGTTAGCAAGGGCAGAAAGCTCGCTTCAAGGTGGTGCTTCTAATCTCAGCTTAGGGGTGAAGGGAATATAGCCAATAACTTCTCCGGGAATATCCATGTAGATTTTGTCACTATACAGGCGCTAATAAATTACTAGGCTACCTTAACATTTTTTCCGCTACCTAATGGGTTTTTAAAGCTTATTTTATCCAAAACTTCAGTTAGCTCTATAACTGGAATCTGCAGCCCCTTTCTGTGACCCCGGTATCACCCTCGCATCTGCTGTTGAGGCCATTCAAAATCATTGCGCTCGTTTCATTCTTTCAAACAATCATTGCACAGCTAGCGTCACCTCTATGAAAGCATCTGTATCCTTACCTAACCTTTATTTTCGTAGAAAATGATCTCGTTTATGTCTTTTTCACTACATTTATCGTTCTAATCCCACACTTCGTGAAACATTGTTCATAGAACCATCTTACATATAATCACGAACAAATCACCAGATAAATTTGGGCATCCCCCATCATAAGACCTGCTCATTTAATGTCTATTTTCTTTCCCAAACCTCAATAGATTGAAATCGCATTCCTGCACCCATAAAGCTAATGACTGATTGCGCTGATTTTAAAATTGCAATTACTAATTTTCTTGTTGTTTCTTAGCCGTTGTTTCTATTTTTGCCTTGTTCATCGATATACTTATGTTTTCGTTAAATCTCACCACTCTCTGTAATGCATTCGTGCCCTGAGAAAAAAAAAAATGAACTAAAATGAAATTTTTTTTTTTTTTTTTTTGAAAAGGCTACGTAGCGCAGAAACCATTATATACCACGTTGGCTCAGTTAACTCCTCAGCGCCTATCCCATACTGCATCGCGATGTCATCAAATCTTAACGAGCATGGCTGCGAGGAACGGGTTGCGAACAGCTCGGTGCCTGTCTCACGGTACGCGAAGCAAGGTGAACCACATACGTATGCATATGTATGAGGAAACACTTAAAATAGACATTGGCGACTGTCATAAATCACTCGACCGGACGTTGACCGAGAAACCATATGCGCGCAAGCACATGACGACAGAACGCTTATGTTCAGGGCTCAAAATCGAGATCGAATTCGCGGAGGAATTCCCCAACTTACCTCCCCGGGTCACTTGTAAAATTTTGCTTTCGGATGATTTGTTAGATGACTCTCCTCTTAGAAATTCTTCACTAAAGATGTGTCCTGTCATGTGCATGATCAGGTGCTTCCAGCGGTGTGATCTGGGAAATTCATGAGGAACGTGATTCTCCCTTTTTTTTGTTTCTCGACCTTATACAAATGTTCTAAGTCAGCCTGTGCCCAAAATAATTTCGATGCACAATAAAAAAACAAAAAAAAAACAATTGGTGGACGGCTCGAATTAAAGGGGTCATGAGACAATATTGGGTTGGAATGTTCATGACTTTACAAAGGCGTACTGGTCCTAGTCTGGCCCAAGTATATTCGCACGGACCGCAACTGATTCAGAAGCTTCTTGGTCGCGGTGGCGACCCCAGCGCGTGGCTGGGGTCGCCACGCGCTGGGGTCGCCACCGCTTCAACATATGCCTCGGGGTCGCCACCACTCCAACATATGCCTCGGGCTCATCACGCGTTTTCTACTTTGCCGACCCCAGCGCGTGGCTATGATGAACGTTGGCGGCATAGGATAGACACCAGGCCACGTGGCAGCTAGTTCTGGCTCCGAGTTGAGGAAATGAACGATGCGCATATTTTTCGAAATTATTTTCCCACTTCCATTGTTTAAAAAAAGAGCAAGTTTATTTGGGTATTAACGTTGAGGAGTGCTTCTGAATAGTATTCACAGAAAGTATAAAATCGTTTCATGGCCCCTTTAATTTCTGCGTTGCTTACTTTGACGACTGAAATTTTTATGGTATATTCTATTTTTACTTCGACTCTAGCAAGCTTTTTTGATCGATTAATTGTGTATGAGCTCCGGAAAACTTTTATTGAAACGAGCACACGGGCGGTAATAAGCATGAACTGAATGTATCTAAACAGGTACCGCCGAATCCACAAACCTCCAAGTGAGGCGCCCCTCCACTTCCTCAAGAAAGGCGCCAGGGCCGGCGCTGGCCAATCGCGACGACGGATAGGCGACCGGCTCCTCACGATTGGCCAGCGCCGGTCCTCGCGCCTTCCTTGAGGAAGTGGAGGGGCGCCTGAAGTGGAGTGAGGTTTGTGAATTCGGCGGTTAGGCTGAACTCAAAAGAACGGCAACGGCGAGACAATGGCAATGAAAAAGAAGGATAAAGAAATCCAGCAAGTGTTACTTGTTCATTTCAACCTATAGCACTGGGTTGTCTTATTTTCCCCGATGTACACCAGGATTTTTGGCATAAGGGTGACATTACTCTGCGGCACATTCCAAGGGTCACTCTATTGTACTTTTAGGACAAAAATAAAATACAGCACCATAAAAAGGCGGTGCACTGCTCGAACGCGTCTGCAAGCATCTGTCGGAGAGTGGCGCATGAACGGCAGCCCCGAGCTAGTCGCTAGCACCCACGGCACAAGACTAGATTAACGATGACGAATCGGGGCCCCAGTGCGTATCTCGCCTGCCGCCGGCTTCCCAAGAAGGAGCTCGCAGACGTGCCCCGGGACCCTGAGCAGTGCCGGTCCCGCGGCCGTCCCTCCCTGTTGGTCCGCGCAACGAGCGCACGTTTCCGCCGCTCCTCGGCGATGGCGGCTCCGCTGCAGGAAGGGGAGAAGAAAAGCACAAAAGGCGCCAGTAGGCGCGAATACAACTCCCAAGCCGCGTAGTACGAGTCTGACGGCAGCAGCGACAGATGTCACGGGTACGCTGTGCTGCGAGCGCTGCGGGCCTCCCGGCCGACAGGAGACGCTGTAAATCAGGGCCTTACCCTTTCCCACAAGGCAGCGGTATGCCGCAGGCGGCAGGAGCCCGCCGCTCCCTCTGTGGAGTTTCAATGTGGAGATGTGGCGGCGACGGCAGTTTTCGTTTCTAATATCACTTCGCCGACGTCGGGCCAGGGGAGCCGGTCATAGAGGGGTTGGTGTTCATCTTGCCGTCGTTTGCCGTTGCGTCCCCGTGGGTGTGCAAGCACTCGTCTCCAGAAGGTTGCGGGCTCATACGTCGTGACGGGTGAGATGGTCGGCGACAATGCCTGATCAGAGCTATTCACTACGATGTGTCTTAAATTAATTGTCTCAAGGAGCCCCTCTAGTAAGGAAGCAATGAGTTCACCTGCGCTTTTGAAGCAAGCGTTTGAACAGGGTCGATGTTGTGCACTGGTGGTGCAGGTTCGAGTGCTAGAGAAACTGTCCAATGTTTTTCTTCTTTTTTTACATCTATATACTGAACGCCTGCTTCGCACGAACAGCGCCTTAGCTAAAACAGATTGAAAAGAGCGACTGTTTTTCGGTGCTGGTTTAGTTTTATTTAGATATGGGTTAAGTACACTACATACAAATATGTAATGTTACCTCGTCGTCTTCTGTGGCCGATACCTTTAAAAACATCTGAACAGAATGAGAACGTAGAATAGGGCGACAAAAAAGATAAACGGCAAGGAAAAAAAGGTAGTATGCAGCATAATGGGAATGAGTTAAAGTCCGTAAGGAGCTGCCAAGCTAAATAGTATCCCAGAATTCATTTTGATATTCAATGTGAATATCAGACACGCAGTGCACTAATGTCTAACCAGTTATGATGGATCAAACAAAGGAAAATTATTTAGATGAGACACTGGGTGATTCCACGAGAGATAGAACCAGCAGGTGTACTCAACATTTTTATTTTTTCTGGCTTTTTTATATGTGATGGGCACACAAATGAATCGCACGAAACGGAACTTTTTGTCTCGAAATTGAGTTTTCCCTACGAGAAAAAAAATGTTTCAAGATTGCGTGACGGCCCGCTCCCACCGCGGACTGCATTAGATGCCAAATTTGCGGTCCTGTGGAAGGCAGGCGAAGAGAGGTACACCAAAAATGTTTCGTGTTTCATGTAACACACCAAAGTTTAAGTCAACTGCATGCAAATATTGTATCCTTTATGATTTAAAAAACTATATAAAAAATTCCTAACTTTCGACCAGGTGCAACAAACACACCAACTTTCAGGCCTTCTACCTCAATCTGTATGGTATTAACGAGTTCGAAAGCTACAGATGATATAGGCCAGGGCATCTAAATTATTCGTAAAAAATATGAGCTTCCGATAAAAATATGAACATAACAAAAAATTATTTTGAATAAACACATTTTTAAAAAGATACCCATATTGAAAAAAAAAAACAAAATAAAAAAAACCCGGTCTCGATTTCATTAAAACTCTGGGGCACAACTCTACTCAGGCCAGGCAAAACGGAAGTGGAGAAACATGTTGCATCATTTGCTTGGTACAATATTTGTAACCGGTCAAAGTGGCGGTTGCAAAGTGTTTTGACTCCGGCGTTTTTCGTTTCTCCCCGCTGCTAACTTTTTTTTTTTGTTTTTCAAAAAAATTGCAACTTTCTTTTTTCTTGTCCCAAATAAGAACATTTATGTGTTGTAGCTTGCTGTCCGAGAAGATATCTTTCCAGATTTTCTTTTTCTTGTGACTGTCTACGGGCACTCATGAAAGTTTACGATGGGTGATTCCACGACAGATCGAACCTGCAAGTGCACTCGACATTTTTCTTTTTATGCGATGTAAACACAAATGAATCACACGAAGCTAAACTTTGTTTATCGAGAAAGCGTTTTTACTTCGAGAAAAAAAAATGCTTTAATTAAGATTGTGTGACGGCCCTGCTTCCACCGCGGACTGCAATAGTTGCCAAATTACGGCAGGCTAAAAGTGGTACGACAAAAATGCTTTTGTTTCTTATAATGCATCAAAGTTTAAGTCAACTGCATGCAATTATTATTTTATCTATAAAATAAAAAAATATATAAAAAATGCATAACTTAGACTAGGCAAAACAAATACACTAACTTTGTGGCCTTCTACCACAATACGCATGACGTTAACGAGCTTGAAAACTATACACAATATAGGCCAATGCATCCAAAATATACTTACAAATTATAATTCTTTGGTAAAAATATAAACATTAAAAAATAATTTTTGAACAACACATTAAAAAAATACACATATTGAAAAAAAAAAAAAACGTTTTTGATTCTATTAAAACTTTGGGGTACAACTCTCCTTAGGCCAGGCAAAAAAAAACGTACAAAAACATTGTACCATTTGCTCGGTACAAAAGTTCTAACCGGTCAAAGTGGCTGTTGCAAAGCGTCTTGACTCCGGCGCTTTCGCTTCTCCCCGCCGCTGGTCTCTCTTTGCACTCTTTGAAAAAGTTCACTTTTTTTACCGCTCCATACAAGAAGTTCAGTCTGATAGTATGTATTTACACGAAACACCACAAAAGTTAGCGATGCTTCTGTCGCTTAGAACGGGCACACATAAAATTAATTTTTGTTGGCCTTCCTGGCTGCCTTGCGAGTTCAAACCAATGTCAAGATGGCACATTCGCTATAAGCAGATTTAAAAAGGTTTAATTGCAGTGAGCTCGGTTGCAGCGATTCCCGCCGCCAAGAGGACATGACCGCACTGCTCATCTTATGTGCCTTTCCTGCACACACGCACAAACACACAGCTGTCAAAATGATATCACTGCCGCGAAGACATCAATTCTGCCGCCGCGCATTCTAAAAGAGTCTAGATTAACTGTCACAGTAATCCACCTTGATGCGATCAGAGTTCAGTGGATTCTCCAAATTTCCTTCAAGTGGAAGAGTTGACGAGCCGTCATCTTTAGGTAGCTGTTACGTTTTTAGACGCAGGGAAGGAAGCGCATGAACGCTCGTGCCGGAGTCAGGCTGAAGACTGCTCGAGTTTCGTTTATTAGAACAGTAGAGAATAAAAGAGCGACGCCTCAGGTAAAGGACTACGGTGCGCTTATGTTACCGCGGAAGCAGGGCGGATGTGTATGTTTGCCCAGTGGTAAACGCGAGCTCAAATATCTTACCAGCTCCTGACAGCGAGAGCGACCGCGAACCACGTATACCGCGCGGCAAACGTAAACTTTCTCCTTGGCTCCGCCGTAATAAGCGTCCCGTACCCTTGTACCCGAAGCTTCGTTATTCTATTATCTACAGTTCTAATAAACGAGACATGCGAAGTCCAAGCGCGATCAAGTTCAAGAAGTCCTGCCTTGCCCAGCCTCCTCCGCCCCCCCCCCCCCCCCCACCTCTTTTTTTCCAAACACACACTGCAGAGGTTCACCGAGTAGGAGCTCGTATTTCGCTCACGGCGCGCGCCGAAACAGGAATCATCGTTTCGTTTTTGTATGTTCTTCACAAGTGCCCGGGGCAGCTACAAAACTGATGCGAACACAGAAGTGTGATATGCTGGTTCTCCACCAGAACCTTGCACCAGTGGCGTCACTAGGGTCAGCGGCTCCGGGGCGGTGGCCCCCCCCCCCCCCCCCCTCCCGACTCGCTGCCCGCCTCCACTCTCCACCCCCCCCCCCCTCCTCGCCGCCCGCCGCGACGGTCCCCCCCCCCCCCCCCCCACCTCTCGTGGCCCGCCGCGACACCCCCCGGAGCGCTGCACCCGGGGCGGTCCGCCCCCCCTCGTGACGCCACTGCCTTGCACGCATGAGCGTAAACTTTCATGAGTGCCCGTAGACAGCCACAAGCAAAAGAAAATCTGGCAAAATATCTTCTCTGACAGCAAGCTACAACACATAAATTTTCTGATTTGTGACAAAAAAAAAAAAAAAGAAAGTTACAATTTTTTTAGAAAAAAAAAGTTAGCAGCGGGGAGAAACGAAAAACGCCGGAGTCAAGACGCTTTGCAACCGCCACTTTGACCGGTTACAATTTTCGTACCAAGCAAATGATGCAACATGTTTTTGCACTTTCTTTTTCCCTGGCCTAAGGAGAGTTGTACCCCAGAGTTTTAATGAAATCGAGACCGGGTTTTTTTATTTTGTTTTTTCAATATGGGTGTTTTTTGAACATGTGATTTTCAAATTAATGTTTTGTTATGTTTATATTTTTAACGGAAGCTCATATTTTTGACCAATAATTTAGATGCCCTGGCCTATATTATGTGTAGCTTTCGAACTCGTTAATGCAATACAGATTGAGGTAGAAGGCCTGAAAGTAAAGGCCCGTTCACACTCTTGCGACCTCTTAAACCTGGGTTCCTTAAAACGTCTTAAAGGACACATGCAAAGAAAAAAAACATTTTTTTTAAACAGCTTAGATGGAAAAAGGATATTATAAAATGATTTTACAACAAAGAAAAAAAATTTTAGAGCTATATTTACGGCGCTATACGAATTTGTAGTTGGCGCCCGCTGGGGCCGCCGCTGGTCACGTGGTAGGCCCGCGCGCCGCCGCCCTGCGTCGCCGGAGCCGTAAAGCGACGCCGCCGCCGCACGCTGAGCGTTGTGCGAACGCCGCTTCAACGCGTTTCTCCACGCCGCCGTCGCCGCCGCCGCACAAGTTCGTCTGGTTCGGGGCGCCGCCGCCGTCATCTGACCGGCGCACAGGTCGATCATGTCTGCTTGCGCTTTTTCAGGAGTTTCCTTTGGGCTCTAAAAGTTACTTATTAATCTTAGTTTTTTGTTATACTTCAAACAAAGATGAATAAGTTACTTTTAGAGGCCATAGGAAGCTTCCGAAAGAGCGCGAGCACCACGTGACAAATATGGGCCCGTCACGTGATAAATAAGGGCCACTTTTCCGCGGCGCCCGCGGGCGCCAACTACAAATTCGTATAGCGCCGTAAATATAGCTCTAAAAATTTTTTTTCTTCGTTGTAAAATCGTTTTATGATATCCTTTTTCCATCTAAGCTGTTTAAAAAAAATGTTTTTTTTCTTTGCATGTGTCCTTTAAACCAGAGGACACACTGGTGCCATCTATTGGGTGCTGTGTAAACTTGGCGGTCCGGCATATTTTTTTATTTCTCTCGCGCATTATCCTTTCGTTCTTGGCTCGAAAAACTTTTGTCATAGTCATAAACGAGCCTTTCTATGGGTATTACGCACATTTGACCTCGGAAATCCCACAAAACCTTCGCTCTTGTGAAATGCAGTTCCAGGGTCACCGCATAGATGGCGCCACAATGCCAGTGCGTTCCCTCGTTCTAAAAACATTTAAGAAGTTTAAAGAGATCTCGTCTCTCTCAGTCGTACTCGGTCGCAAGGTGTGAACGGGCCTTTAGTGTGTTTGTTGCACCCGGTCTAAAGTTAGGAATTTTTTATAAATTTTTTTATTTCATAAAGCACGCAATATTTGCATGCAGTTGACTTAAACTTTGGTGTGTTACATGAAACAGGAAACATTTTTGGTGTACCGCTCTTTGCCTACCTTCCACAGGACCGCAAAGTTGGCACCTAATGTAGTGCGGTGGGAGCGGGGCCGTCGCGCAAACTTGAAACATTTTTTTCTCGTAGTGAAAACGCGGTTTCGAGACCAAAAATTCCGTTTCGTGCGATTCATTTGAGTGCACATCACATATCAAAAAACAGAAAAAAATAAAAATGTTGAGTGAATCTGCTAGCTGGTTCGATCTCTCGTGGAATCGTTCCTCAACGAGCACTCGAAACAGCTCTTGCGCAACAGTTATAAGCGATCCGTTTAAGAATGCACACAAGTAAAACAGCGCCGAAGTAATACTAGGACCAAGGGAAGGGGGACAAGACAAGGCACTCGAAGAAAGAGCGCCGAACTACAGAAGCACCAAGACAAGAGGGACAGGACAAGGCGCTCAAGGAAAACAACGCCGAAGTAATACAAAAAAAGAAAGCAAGAGGGACTAGACAAGGCGTTCAAGGAAAATAACTCCGAAATAACATGGGTACCAAGGCAAGAGGAGCAAGACAAGGCGCTAGAAAAAAAGCGCCGAAATAACACCACGACAAAGCACGAAGGACAAGACAAGGCGCTCAAGAAAAACAACGCCGAAATAATACTAGGAACAGAGCTAAAGGAAAGAGCCCAGACGCTCAAGAAAAACAATGTCGAA
Organism: Ixodes persulcatus; assembly: GCA_013358835.2. Taxonomy (NCBI): domain Eukaryota; kingdom Metazoa; phylum Arthropoda; class Arachnida; order Ixodida; family Ixodidae; genus Ixodes; species Ixodes persulcatus. The sequence goes on from JABSTQ010002929.1 coordinate 160,236, forward strand.
AAAACACAACCACGAAGGCAAGATGGACAAGACAAGGTGAGAAAGCAGCGCTGAAATAACACAATGACAGAAGAAAGAGGGACAAGGCAAGGCGCTCCAGGAAATTAACGCCGAAATTACACAAGAATCAAGGCAAGAGGGATAAAACAAGGCGCTCAAGGAAAACAATGCCAAAATAACACAACACCAACACGCGACACTCAAGAAAAACAGCGCCGAAATATCACAAGACCAAGGCAAGAGGGACAAGATAAGGCGCTCAAGGAAAACAACGCCGAAATAGCACAAGGACCAAAGCAAGAGGAGCAAGATAAGGCGCTAAAAAAAGCAGGGCCAAAAGGATACCATGACTGAGGAATGAGGGATAAGAAAGGCGCCCAAGGAAAAGAAAGCCCAAAATAACACAGAAAAAGGAAAAGAGAAAAGACAAGACGCTCATAAAAACAAGGCCGAAATAACATGAGGGTCAGAACAAAAGGGACGAGAAAAGGTGCTAAAAACTGTGCCGAAACTACCCAAGGACCAAGACAAGAGGGACAAGGCAAGGCGCTCCAGGAAAACAGCGGCGCAATAACACAAAGATTAAGGCCAGAGGGACAAGACAAGGTGCTTAAGGCGGCGGTCCCACGGCCCCAACTATAATACCGGTAGCAGCTCTGCTAACGCTCCTGTTTGCTGTGCAAATGTCGCGTCTGTGTGCGTGTTACGTATTTCGTTCTTTTTGCAAATAAATAGCCAATTCATCATCACTCTTTTAGTGCAAAATATGATACGCATTTTTCAAAACTTAACGCACAATAAGAAAACAAAAAGTGCAAGTTTTGATATTTTCAAAGACATACCTCTACGCATTCCAAGTTTCTAGACTTACAATGCATCCAAGACGCGTTCTTATTTTTTTATTGAATAGAAGAAGGACTCGTCTAGTTCCGTGCATACGTGTTTTTGTTAATTAGCACGCTCACATTTTTTAATATTTATTCAAAAAGAGCCTTTTTTATGTGATTTTGAAGTCTAGTAACTCAGTTTCACATCATAACGCAGCAACGATTAAGGGCATGCTTGTGGTAAGCATAGGAACTCAGAATACAAAATATTAGAAGTGCAATGCCAGCCGTTTTCTTGTAAACACAACTTGAAAATGGTAAAATTTCTAAAAATTCCCTTAACGCGTTCTTGGTTTTCTCAGACAGCGTTCTGGCATCTGACCTAATTTGTTTTTAATTGTATGCTAGAGGAACTGAGCTGGTTCACTAGAAGCGTGATTTTTTCGTATTCATATTCAGATTTGTTTAAAATATGTTTAAATCATGGGACTATTTTGAAGCTCGACTCTGTACGCAAGAAACCGGTTTCAAAGAAGAGGGCAGCTATTTAAGCAACAATTCTTCAATTAGTGCTTTTCTCGTTTTAATTAAAATCACTTTCTATGATTGTAATTTTTTTAAAGCATACTAATTGTCCTAAATAATAAAAAGAACCTATGCTGTAGCAGACGTCGCGCACTTGCGCCATCTTTTGAAAGGTGGCTGAAATTCGAGGTTGAGAAGTTCAGGAAAAGTGGCGCTGGGGGGATTCTGTCCCTTATGCAGAGGATTCTTTTCTCAAATATTTCCTCGCGCTACTTCCTCGTTCTTGCAATGAGTAAATAATCTTGCAAGAAAAAGAAGAAAAAAACAAGGGTCACGAGCAAGTTCTCGAAAACATCTAGTACCTATAAATAAGCTATTCAATGCTCCCTGCCATGTTCCGACACCACGAAAGGTGCGTATATTGAGCTCCATATGATGGTGACGACAAAGGGGAATTTCTTTTCCTTCACTCCAAGATTTTTACCCGACATTTTTCTTTTTAAGGTTCCTGCTTTCCAACCGCTCTGGTTCTGTTTTGTTCGGCATCGTGCAGGAATTTTAGATTTTTAGTTTTAACGTTACTCTACTTGTAGAAACCTTACGGAGAGTGTTATGTGTAAACCGCAGTGACTGGTCCTCATGGTAAGGCAACAAACAGCCAGTCATCGTGGTTCAAATCTGAGGCTCAGGAAAAGGGTCTAATAAACCCCCTTTCCATGCAGTGCCCTATCAAAAGCGTTGCACATGTGCGAAACCCTCACTACGGTCGTCTTTCTTTGGATTAATTTTTATTTCATTTTTTCAAATAAGAACAATGTCAGACGATCAACTTTCATGGTGTTCGTTTAATAATGCAACGACTCCAGGCTTCCACTTTGCGTTTACACCAACCACGACTCTTGTCCTTTGCAACTAATTATAAGCAGCCAGGTCAGACTTGCTAGAAACAGCGTCCCAGCTGAGACTTTGCAAAAAAAAGCAATGCCAAAACCAGCGCTCGAGCTGAGCGGGACTCAAGCCGCGTCTCAAGACAGTCGTGCGCCCAACCTTTTGCAGTGCTTTCTTTCACTCAGTCTCAGCTGAGACGCAAGCCGGTCCAGGATCACAACTCGTGAAGTTTCCTCGCGCTTCTCTTTCGTTTTTCAGAGTCCCCGCAATGAGTATTGCGAAATAAAATCAAGCGAGATGCTGAGTGCTGCCCTGCCATGTTCTTCCATGACCGGGCTAGAGAGCGGTTTCCTTGTGGCCTTCACTCTCGCCGAGGAGCAATGGAACTTCTTTAGCCGCGTAGGGGTGCGACCACACAACCATGCCCAACGCCGCCTGAGCCATCCTGAACAACTGTTCCCTGACCAATGCGATTGAAAATGTGTGCAATTATACTTGCTTGAAATAACTGTAGTGAGCAGATTGAAATAAGTTTCGGCTTACAATAATTAAATTCTTGTCTATACAAACTTGTTTCTTAAGGAAACGAAGAGAAAGACGTGTTCCGCATAAGTCCCTGAAGGCAGCTTCGCCTCACGACCTGTAGGTCCAATTACTCTAGAAACTTATCCAACTCAACCCCCGAGCAAAGAGGACAACACGGTGAAAAGGACGTGCCTCTCAGAAGGAATTAAAGCACTGTAGAAGTGGTAGGGTTACAGCGACCCCTCCAAGCTGCCGCCGCAGGGAGCTACTACTCCCGGTGCAATGGCCGTAAGAGATCATGCCTGTTCACTCTAGCCTAGGTTGCCTACATGTCTGTCTGTCTCAGGGTGAAGACATCCATTGTTGCTCTGGATGTGCCAGCGCGTGACGCTCTCGCGCACTCGGTGCGTGATTTGGGCGGTAAAATAGCGTCTATGCACTATCCAAAGCTTCGGGCTCGAGCTGAGTGACACCGGATTGCGCGCACTTCAAAATGCATAAAAAAACGTTTGGGCGGAAAAATGGCTGAGTTGTCACCACTTCATGTGGTCTTCGGTTCAGGCACGTAGCCAGGATTTTGTTTCGGGGGGGGGGGCATGACAAAATGCTGTATGAGGTGGAGGGGGGAGAGGGGGTCTCAGCAAAATGGAAGATTTCGGGGGAAGGCCGGGCCCCATGCCCCCCCCCCCCCCCCCCTGGCTACGTGCCTGCTTCGGTTCGTTGTCATTTGAAAAGAGAAGACGGTCGACGGTGTTTTTCCATTTGAACGTGCACGTGCAGACGGCTATAGGAACGTGAAGACACACAGATGTTTAGATGGTCCAGACCACTTGGCGGTTCTCCCGTGAACATGTTGTAAAAATAAAAATAAATATTGTGTGCGTGAGTTAATAATAATAATAATAATAATCCTTATTTCCAGACATATATGTGTCTGAGGGGCTGCGGCAAAAGAATACAAAAGAAAACTCCGCACAGACACTTTTCATTGCTTACGTGTGGGAATATGAAAGCATTGCAGTCCTTTCGGTGAAAAGTTTTCGATTTATTTTTTCGACATGCGTTATTTTTGCTGATTCGGTGTGTGACGCGCGGGAAACAACGCGCTCGTGTTATACACTCATGACGTGGCGCCACCTTCTCCCCATTGGCTGCACCGTTACGTGCCCAATGACGCACGCACTTGGACACACCTTTAGTCAGCCAGATGGTTGTGACGGGACGTGTGCAATGTCGCACGCACACCTTAGTCAGCCAGGACCTTGGAGTCGCCGTGGAGTCGGGGAAGCGTGCCCGTCTCGCACCCCGGAGGCCCGGATTCGATTCCCATCCAGACCGAAATGTACTAAAGTTTGTTTCGAAAGTCGTTCATTTACTTTGCTTATAGGAACTTGGGCTACAAAATACACTTTTACTCTTTTCTTGGGCATGCAGAGTCTTCGACCTCGGCGTACTATTTCAACAATATTAGGGTGGTTACTTATAAGGTCAGATAATTGGTATTCACGTTTAATCAAACTAACATCAAAATGATGAGTTATATAAAGCGCCCTTTTGAACACCCGTCTTGAAAAAAAAAAAGGTCTGCTATTGCTTGTTTTATTATAGATCAAAATGCAGTGAAAGACTATAAGATACACAAGCACAAACACGCATACTAAAAGCGCAAGGCCATAGTGGATGGTTTGCGCTTGATTGGTTTGACCGGTGACAACAAACGCACTATAGGTTGTTGAGCTCCGTGACATAGTGTTTTTTGGTTCTGCTTTATTGGCCTCATTGACCTGTTATGTCGGCTGCGCTCTGACTTACAGCGAAAATGAATTTAAACGTTTTTGTCGTGCAAAAGATCTTTCATTAACGAAATGCTGACATGGCATGTCTTATATATTTTCTTTAACGTTTGATACCATTCTTCAGTGATTGATTGACTATGTTTTTAATTCTTGAATAGTTAAAACGATAGCTACTGGCTTGTGAGCCTCTCGATCTCAAGAGGCACTCTCGATCGGGTCGATGAGCTAGCTGGGCTCCGCTTCTGTGCGAACTGGGCACTGCTACCACCACTGGCACGTTTGCTGGCATTTGTGTCAGCGGGAGCACGCGCTGAGCGCTGAACGTGCACGGGCGAGCAGCAGAAAGGAGGAAATTAAGAGCAGAGGAGGAACATCACTGCCACGAGCTTGTTTTCTGGCCACACGGATGAGTGCCGCCATCTAGTGGTTGAACTAATGGCTTGTTCAAGATGGCCGCCGTGGGACCGCCGCCTTAAGGAAAACAACGCCGAAATAACACAAAGACTAAGGCAAGAGGGGCAAGACAAGGCGCTCATGGAAAACAACGCCGCCGAAATTACACGAGGTACAGAGCAAGAGGGACAAGATAAGGCGCTCAAGGAAACCAACTACGAAATAACACAAGTACGAAGGCAAGAGGAGCAAGACAAGGCACTAGAAAAGCAACGCCAAAATAACACCATCACCAAGGCGCAAGGGACAAGACGAGGCGCTAAAGAAAAACAACCTCAAAATAATACGGAAAAAGCGAGAGGGAAAAGACAACACGCTCAAGGAAAACAACGCCGAAATAACTCAAGATCCAAGGCAACAGGGACAAGACAACGCGCCCAAGGAAAATAACGCCGAAGTAGATCAAGGAACATAACAAGGGGAACAAGACAATGCGCTCAAGGAAGACAACTCTGAAATAACACAAGTACCAAGGCAAGAGGAGCAAAACAAGGCGCTAAAAAAGCAACGCCAAAATAACACCATGACCAAGGCACAAAGCACACGACGAGGCACCCAGGGAATCAACGCTGAAACAACACAGAACAAAGCTAGAGGGAAAAGACAAGACGCTTAATAAAAACAACGCCGAAATAACACAAGGACCAAGGCAAGAAGGACAAGACAAGGCGACCCAGAAAAACAGTGCCGAAATAACTCAAAGATGAAGGCCACGCGGAGGGCAAGTTCGTCTGCTTCTTGCCCAGGGGTTGCGATGATGTCAGAACGCCGAGCTCATATTGGCTGATTGAAAAAAAAAATAGTGGGTAGACCTCAAGGCATCTAGCAGTGAGGTCTACCCACTATCCTTTCAATCAAAACCAATCAGAGGTCGGCGTCGTTTTGACGTCACCGCAACTCTTGCGCAAGAAGCAGACGACTTGCTCTCAAGCAGACATGTACGTAACGCGTTACAAGTAACGAGCTACTTCTACCTAGTTACTATTTTAGGTAACGAGTAACGTATTTAGTTACTTTACTAGAAAAGGAACAAGTAATGTATTTAGTTACTTTTAAGGCCAAGTAACGAGTAACGGTATTTCGTTACTTTTGAGGAGTAACGTGTACAACACCACTTAAACGGCCTTGTTTTTATTCTAACATGAGTATGCGTCTATTGCGAGAAAGACAAATGGTCAACCCGAAAAACTACTAGACAGTATGACAGTACAGCAAAGTATATCCCTGAACACGTCAGTCGGACACTTCGAGTGACGTGTCCAGCGATAAATGTTGCTGTACTGAACTCTACAGCTGGGAATGTCCTTCACCCGGCGAACACAATAAGGTTCGTTGGTTGAACCTTCTAGAACCGGGTACGGACCGAATGTAAACTCGGAGGTTGCGAAGACGGGAAGCCACATAACCCAATAGCGCTGTCCTCAATGAAGGCGCAGTTCCCGAAGATTCACCAGCTGTTCCTGAAGCACAACACTGCTGTTTCTTTGAGCGCGTCGGTAGAACGACTCTTCAGCGTCGCCGGAGATGTATTTTCAAGGAAGCGGGGAAACGTAACTGATGAAAACTTAGAGAGGCAGCTGCTGCTTAAGTGCAACGACTACTAAAAAGAAAACAATAAACCATGAAACAAAAACAGTTGTGGTCGTCAAAGTAACGTAAAAAGTAACTCGTTACTTTTGAGGTAACTCACGCGTTTCTTTTGAAAATCGGTAACGAGTAACGTATTTAGTTACTTTTTGAGCAAGTAATGAGTAACGGTATTTAGTTACTTTTTGAGGGTAACGTCTACATGTCTGCAGTCTCAAGACAAGGCGCTCAAGGAAAAACAACGCCGAAATAACACAAGGACCAAGGCAAGACGTACAAGCTCAGGGAAACAGCGCCAAAATAACAGAAGGACTAGGCAAGGGAGCCAAGTAAAAGCGCATTGTCTTTTTCCTTTTGCCTTGGTTCTTTTTTTACCTCGGTGCTGTTTTCTCTAGTTTCATGGAGAAAGAGGGAATCACATTCGAATCGGACGGGCAGACGGGCAGTTGAGAATTTGCATCCCTGAGGAGGAGAGGGTAACACACAGAAAACGGAGAAGGGGGATTTTTGAATTTTTTAAATTTGTTGATCAACAGTAGTGGCCTCCCGTTACTCGAGTACGGGAGGCCACTACTTCTACTGCGTCTTGGAACTTGGTTTTCTTTATCTATGCGCTCCCTTAACTACTTGCCCAGTTCGCGCCCTTTGGTTTGGTATTTGAAGGGATGCTGCACTAAATTTTGAAATAAACCTCTCATGTTCATGAATAGGTTAATTATAATCAGAAATATCTGTAAATATTTTTTTTTATTGGATCGCTTTAAATGTTGTTCTGGCCGGCCGATTCTTGCGAGCGCTGAAAAAGCAGCCATCGGTTGAGCCCAATGCATCATGGGAGATTCGGTGCATTCGTGACCTCGATTTTCGGCAAGGGCAAGAGTACAGAGGAGCTCGCGTAATTTTGAGCTTCGCCAATTGGTGGCGTAAACACGTTATAACCTAGCCGTTCGAGATGCCCGTGTACTGGTTGGTCAACGGGAGCGGAGGAAAAAAACTGACTCACCTGCACCTAAACTCCACTTACCTCCTCCTCTCCTCGGTGTCTACCATATGTATTGGATAGGCACGGGAGAGAAGAAAAATTCGGTTCGACCAAGTTCGACAGGGAGTGCGTGCCCTTAGCTTGCTACCGTATTTCCGCGGAGAGGCGCTATTTTCCAGAAATATAAATGTTATGACATTCGAAGTACCCGTGGGAACATCCACCAGGTGCATTCTAGAAATCGTTTTATTATCTTCAAATGAAGGTTTTGAGTCTTTCTAAACACAAAATTGGTATCCCTGTAGTGTTGTCACAGCAGAGGCGACATTTATACAATAAAACAGGCGCTAGAAGTTTGTTTCAGTACCCCTTTCAAAGCGCGTCGGAAAGAAGGTATTTCCAAAAAACAAGACTTGCACTGGTGTTATTATTTTTACAGATCTTTGTTTGTTTAAGTACGCTTTTCAAGTTATTGGCGCCAAGTTGAACAAAGTGAGCGGAGAAAAAGTGAGCAAACGTATCGCAGAGAGGCACACCTCTCTGAGCGACTCAATTGTCTGCATCTGGTCGTGTTTACGCTGGCAGAAGCGTTCCCGACGGGAAATCTAGAGAGTAGTTGTTCTACCGCTTCATTTATGCCGCGCTTTTTTGTTTCTTCTTTGATTTCGACAAAAAAGTAAAACAGAGACGGATTCACGATACAAAACGCATTCTGCTCTGTTTAAATAAACTATTTCGCACGACTTTCTTGCGTCACACCATCTCCAATACATATTTCCGTATGCGTTGACGTGTACGCTAATGTAGATTGAGTCTAGTACAAAACAAAAGCTGCCCTAAAAATAAAATGCAGAGTACTTAGATTTAAAACACCCCGTCTTTAGGGTGCAACCTGACTGGCACGAAGAAGGCAACAGTTAAGTTCGCCCCATGCCCTCGGGGGCACTTGAAACGGGCACATTTATCCATTCTAACTTGTTTAGATTATTCAAAGACCGAGCTCCCAATAAAACTAGCACACTACTTAATGGGCCTTGGTAAATTTTAATCTTAATTTCTGTGGTTAAAACACTTATCACAAGATCTCTAAGATTACCGTCGTTCGAGACGCGGTATCGCTAGGGGCAGTGGCTTTAGGCTGCAATATTAATTTGAAGATGGGAAAACTGGATTACTTGCACGATTTCACAAAAAAGCTAGCAAAAATTAAAGGCATGATTTCGCTGCGCATTATAGATGGCAGAAGTCGAAATTTATTTATTTATTTATTTATTTATTCTTTTACCCTCAAAGTACATAGTGCATTTCAGAGGGAAGTGAACACACGCAAAAATGATGGCAACAAAATCAATGAACTAAGGGTGCTGTTACTAAGTGTTTGTTTAAAAAGAACAACTTCAGTGATGAAGGCAATTGAAGCGGGAAGGAGGTTCCAATCTGTTCACGTGCGAGGTTTGAATGACACACTGAATGCGTTAGTAATGATACTTGGTATTCCAACCTTATGGACGTGATTGAGGCGAGCGGAGCGATAAGGTGGTTCATGTATAAGTGCAGAAAATGAGTTGTGATGGTATATTGTATGAAACAAGCAGAGACTAGCACATTGATGCCGGAAAGATAGGTCGGGCAATGATAGAGTTATTTTCATATTTGTTACACTGGACGTGCGATAGTTAGATGAGATGAAACGAGCTGCTCGATTTTTAATGCTTTCCAATGCAGTGACAAGGCAATGTTGGCCGGGATCCCAAACGAATGAAGCGTACTCTAATTTGGAACGGACTAAGCACTTGTACATTATTAGTTTCAGCGATGAAGGTGCTTGAAGAAAATCGCATTTCCAGCAACATACTCAATATGGATATTCCATGAGAGATTGAAGGTAATAAGGACGCCGAGGTACTTGTAAACGGAAACAGGTGATAGGGTGTATTGTTAACGGGATATGAAGGAAAGCTAGTGTTAGTGCGTGACACTCTCGTAGACTTGCATTCATTGGTATTTAATTCCATCAGCCAAGCACCGCACCAGTCAGCTATGTGGTTAAGATCCGGTTGGAGATGATCAATATCAGGTTGGTCAGTGATGTTGCTATAGAGAACGCAATCGAACAGAGAACAAGCAAATTGATGAAGAAATGTTAGATACTAGATGGTTAGATATAAATGAGAAACAGAAAAGGGCCAATTACGGAACCTTGGGGCACCCCTGAATGAACAGACGCTATAGAGGAAATATTGATGTTAACACTGACAAATCGTACACCAGTGGCGTAGCCAGGGGGGGTGTTAGGGTGTCAGAACACCCCCCGAAATTCCGACCGACCTCCCCCCTCCCCCCCCCCCCCCCCCCCCCTCCGCGGCCTTCTCTCTTTCGGGCGCCAGGTCGCTCGGTCGCGTCCTCGTCATGTCGGCTCAAATGGCACAAATAACGCCATCCACGTTGCTGTCTGTCGTTCTAGTGGGACGCGGCTATTATAGCCGCGTCCCACTAGAACGACAGACAGCAACAAACGACAGCGACACACGACAACGAGCGACAGACGACACCGACAGACAGCCTGTTTGTCGGAGTCCGCCGTCCCACTTGGCGGACACGACGCAGAACACGGGGACAAGGACACTTGTCTTTTAGTGGGACTGGAGTTGTCAACAAAACACTTCAAAATACACAGACAAACGGAGTCTGGCGACGCGGTTTTCGTGTTTTGCTCTTTGGGCATAAAACGCGCCGACAAACACGGTGAAAGTGGAGACGATTACTTTATTTCTTGATTAAAGCTTCCGCTTGTCTTCATTTGCCGTTGGCGACTTTCCACAAACAGTCGTGACAATCGACACCAAACTTTTTCCGAACTAGAATACCCGAATAGTTCCTTTTTTAGGTCGTTCAAGGAATTCTAGCTGAGCGCCACGGAATTTCACGCCGATTTTGAGGATGCTTAAAACTTCATATCCGAATGATCGAGGGCAGGCGTTTTTCGGAGGACATTACGGCATACTGATATCACAGAGCGTGATGACAAGTCTCTCGTCTGCCGGAATGGCTTGCCGCGGAACGTCGTGTCCTACTTCGTGGTGAGCGGTCTTACTTTGGTCAGTCCTCGAACATGAGTGTATCCATCCTGATGCAGGGGCGCACGTAGACCTCGGCGTCTTGAAGCACCACCTCGCGCACCAAGTTTTGCGAGCAAAACCAGCCACAGCAAATTCCTTTTCGCTACACGACCGCCCGGCGCCAGCAAGCAAGCCGCGCCCGCGACCACTACGAGGAATCGAGGGACCGGAACTGCGGGAACGAGGAGTGGCCGCCAAGGGCTTCTCTGAAGGTCGAGCGGCGGAGCGAACCACGGGGGGAACGGGAGGAAGGGTAGAAGGGAGGGAAGGGAGGCACCAGAAGGCACAAGCGGGCGAGGAGGTTAAGTTTGTCTCCGAGACATGTTCCTCAGTGGGACTGCTTGCTGCGCTTCAAGTCCAACGACAGACAAGAACTCGTCCGTCGTCGATCGTTTGTCGGCGCTTGTCGGCGATTGTCGCGGGCGTTGGTCGTTGCAGTGGGACAGCATCGGCGACACGGAACTTTGTGGTGTCGTCGGACAAAAATCAGTGTTTGTCGCTCTAGTGGGACGAGGCTATAAGTCTCTACCTAAATCGCAGTGTTGAAAGACCATGAGCAAGCACAAACACACACAGAGGATAATTGTTCCGCCGATTCTTTTTGTAATAAGTTATGTGGCTATTCTTCTGAATTCCACGTCGAGGTGACCCCCAGAAGGTCATTCCCGAACGTTCAGGCACCGCCTACGAGCACGCACAAACAGGATAATTACTTCTGTTGACTCCAACAGGGCACGAACGCTTAGAGGATACCATCCCCCTTCTTAATCCGGACGAGAAGGACCTCGGAAGCCCATAAGTGGGCAATTATAGTTGACAGTCCATCTTCCTCTTTAGCGCCGGACGCCTGAAGAAGGTATCGATGACAGCTCGTTTCCCTCGTTTGTCGACGTTACGGGTGAAAGCCATTCACCTTATCTACCGGGGGCAGATAATCGTGACTCAAGGTTGTCAGCGGAAGTCGTGCCCTTGGAACGCCGGAGAAGGGGTCGCTCTACGCGAGAATCCGCTTCCACCTCCAGGTGCGGCCGCGAAGGACGTTCTTTACAGCGCCCAGAAGCGTTGCGTGGTTAGTGTCGCAGGTTCAAACGCCACCGCGTGGCGTTTGAACTTTGAATACAAAACGATGGCAGAGCGGCCGCAAGGGGAGAGCGAGTCCCCTGACAGGCTTATAAAGTAAAGGAGGCGTTGGTCCTAGGAAGACCACGAACCTGCGCAGCTGAGTGGATGAACCAACTTTCGAGTAATTTTAGTCATTGATTTTAAGTGCGTGTTCCGTGTGCCTCGATGCCATGTCTCTGTTCTGAAAATGAGCACGCCTAAACGAGTCAAGCTGACCATAGACAACTTTTTTAACAAGAAAGAAACTTCGTCAAGTGCACCATCAAAGTCTCCAGCAGAGCCGACACCTTCAGGTCAGACACCCCCATCCCCCTGCCTGAGCGAGAGCAATGTTCCTGAAAACGACATCGGACTTTATGTCACATCTATCCCAAGGAATTCAGAACTCAAGAATGATGAGACAAGGCGAAAGCTGCTACTGAATCCATGGACACCCGGCGCTAACTACGTTTTCCCTGTTGGAGGCAAGCGGAGGCTGAAGTTCCAGCCGCACTGGCTAAAGTCATATTTCTGGCTCCAGTACTCGGAATGCCAGAAAGGAGCTTCCTGTGGTGTCTGCGTGCTCTTCGGACAAGAGAAAGCGGGAAAGGGCGGTAATCAACGGCTTGGTGCTCTGGTGCGTACGCCGTTCACACGATGGCAATGCGCGCTGGAGACCTTCAAGTCCCACAGCGAAGCGGAGTACCACAAAGCCGCCGTTCTGTTTGCAAGCAACTTCCTGCAAGCAGTTGAAGGAGAATCGGTTCACGAACAGCTGTGCTCGGCGAATCGCCGTGAACGAGAGAAAAATCGCAAGAAGCTTCTCTCGATAATCGACGTTGTTCTTGTCTGTGGAAGGCAAGGGATTCCTTTGAGAGGACACCGCGACGCGGGCCGCCTGGAACTGGACCAACCAGTTGAAAACGATGGGAACTTTCGTGCACTCCTACGTATGAAAGTGCACAGCGGTGACGAGGTCCTCAGGGAGCACATCGAATCTGGACCTGGGAATGCGACTTACCTCAGCCCTCAAATTCAAAATGAGATCATCGCCGCGAGTGGGAGAATCATTCAGGACACAATTGTGAACCAAGTGAACAATGCGAAGTGCTTCACATTGCTGGCGGACGAGACAACTGACATATCAGGTAGGTTTGACCTTCATCTCTCGGTCTAATAACGTCTTAAAAACAAGTTATTTTAGGCGGTCAATAAGTTTCAGCAACATGGAACTTGCATTAGGACACTTAGCTTTTCAATTAGTTTGCTTGGCTTGGTGGACACCAGAAAGGGGCATTTAGGCGGCTAATTAGGAAAACTATCTTTATTAAATTTTAATTATTACAATATATCTTGGAATGATCAGAAACCATTAAATCAGTCGATTTCAAAAATATTTGGAGCATCTGAGAAAAGTGCAAAAATTACCGCTTGTGATAAATTGGGGCGGGCGCATGTGGGCGCATCTTCAAAACCTCCCCCCCCCCCAAAAAAAAAAAAAAAGAAAAAGAAAAAGAAAAAAAGAAAGATGCGTTTGACGATGCCAAGCAAGTTTTCAGTTTGAACTGTGTGTGTATTTTTATTAATTAAAAGGTTAATAAACTTTCAAATGATTAGCCGCTTAATTGCACCAGCAAGCTTGTTCCCACTGGCCGCCCAGCCGGGAAAACTAATGGTAATACCAAAAAGGTCCTAACACGAGTTCCCTTGATTTAAAGTTGTGGACCTTCTAAAACAATACACTCCGTTTATATCCACAGTATGGGCTATACTCGGTCTCATTAGTTGTGTGCAGCTTTGTGAAAGACACGGACGCTAGGTGCGGCATCGGAAAGGAAGTGTTTTACGCGGCTTCGTGAGAACAGAATACCGTTAAAAGGTGTGTGTGTGTGTGTGGGGGGGGGGGGGGGGTGCAATGATTTCCGGACTTCGGTCAGGAAGTTGCCCTCTGACTCTTCTAAAGTAAAGAACAGAAAACAGATTTCGCCTGCGTGTCCTTGTTGGTGTGTAAAAAAAAAGATAAATATTGGCATTTCTGGCACCCGTCAACTCACTCCCAGTCTTCAGGGTCACACCTGGTCCCCCTCCTAGTTACGTAATTCGGGGTGCCGTGTAGCTTCCCGTGTGCTTTCTCGGAGGACTCTTCCTCTCCCTTTCTCTGCTGACATTAGCGGGCGTTATGCTGCAGCTTAGAGCCGACCGAGCTCACGTAATCTTTTCGACGTAATTCCTTCGTCTGCCACTCGCCGCTGCAGGTGGGGGAAAAAGCTCGACTTTTGCTTTGCGATTATGCAGCGGAATCGCGACATTTTTGAATAAAGGAGAATTTTTCTCTATCCTCCAGGACACGATAAACAATGTAAAAATGAAGAGATGCAAATTTTTTTAATCTTAAAATCGTTGCAACCCCCCCCCCCCCCCCCTTTCTAATCAACGCTTGCCTGGATAAGCCTTTGAGAGCGCTACCCACAACGTAACTAGCGCGCTGTTTACGAACAAGATCACCTTGCTCACATCGGCTGTGGGCATTGCACATACGCGTCAAGTGGTATTCAGAGAAGACAAGCGGCTGCACGTGCGCCGTGCCGAAGACGTTGGCGCACGCGCAGCCGCTGGCGCCAGTCGCCGTGGCTCCGGAGTGACGTCAGAGCCGTTCTAATCGTGGCTTATTTTCTTCTCAGGCAAGGAGCAGATGTCAGTGTGCGTCCGCTACCTTCAAGACGGCTCCATGAGAGAAGACTTCTTGGAGTTCGTGGAGGTCGACAACTTGAGTGGCCGATCGTTGGCGTCTGTGCTCATGGGGGTGCTCAGAGAAAGAGGCATTGACACGACGTACCTGTGCGGGCAAGGGTACGATGGTGCCGCTAACATGGCTGGACGCTTGAATGGAGTCCAGGCAGTCATTCAGGAAAAGCATCCCGCGGCACTGTATACTCACTGTTCCAGCCACTGCCTGAACCTTGCGCTCTGCGACTCATGTGCCCTGCCAGATATCCGCAATGCCGTTGGAACAGTTCGAGAGGTGTGCACATTTTTTCGAAAGTCTGCGCACAGAACAGCTGTGCTAAAAAGAATTATTGCACAAAAGCACTCTGGGAGCAGAAAAGAACGACTGCACGCGTTCTGTGAAACTCGATGGGTGGAGCGGCACGAAGCCATTCAAACATTTGTCGAATTCTTTCCTGCAGTCATCGCAGCTCTCGAGACCCTTCAAGACGAAGGAAACGCAGAGACGGCCACTAAGGCACACCAGCTGCTGACGTGTGTCCTCACGTCATCATTCATCGTGACGATTGTAATTTGCGGCAAACTTCTGTCACTGACACTTCAGTTGTCAAGGCAGCTTCAGTGCCCGACAGCAGACTTAGTGCAGGCAATCGCCCACATCGATGATGTCGAGGCTGCTGTCATCCAGCTGCGGGAGTCGGGGTTCCCAGCGCTTCTTCAGACGGCGCAACAGCTCTGCGAAGAAGTAAATCTGGAAATAGAGATACCTCGCGCCCGTCAACGACAAGTGAACAACATCCCCTCATGCACTGTGGAGGATTATTTCAGGGTGTTCGTATATCTTCCGTTTCTTGATCATTTCCGTGCGCAACTCTCCGAGCGCTTCCGACGTCAGAAGGGGACCATTAAGTTGCTTTCTGCTTTTCTGACACAGAACATCGCCCAAGCAGAAAAAGACATCGACATCGATCAAATTGTCACCCTCTACGGAGGGCTCGTTTTCTTCAGCGACCTTCCTGGTGAAGTGGTCATCTGGGCACAGAAGTGGAGAAGTGGCCCCATCCAGCCCGTTTCCGCGGTACAGGCAACTTGCCTTTGCCCGAGCGCTTTATACCCAAACATCTACCGCTTGCTGCAGATCCTGGCCACCATGCCCGTCAGCACCGCAGAAGCAGAACGTTCGTTCTCAACGCTCCGTAGGCTGAAGTCGTACCTTAGAGCCTCAACATCACAGCAGCGCTTGCTAGGGCTCGCGCTTTTAAACGTTCACCGCGATGTTGATGTCAGCCCAGAGAGGGTCCTCTCGCTCCTTTCTATTGATCGCCGGCGGCTTCGCCTGAATGTATAGTTCGTGCGAGAAAGCGGGATAAGAGCAATCGCCTGGGGAAATTTCCCAAGAAGTAGTAACCAAAGCTATCTACTGTTATTGTCGCACTTGATATACAGGGTCCGAGCGAGAAAAGTAAACCCTCCTTTTCGACCCGAATAAAATAACTACGCATCGCCGAACGCTGAAACTCCGCCAGAATGTAACCCTATTAGTTCGAGCAAGATATCAAAGTTTCAGAACGTAGCGTCACCGAATTCAAAAGTTATGACTAATTATCGAAACTTTTCAATGGGAGATTTGTGGCAGACGGCGGTTCACGGAGCTCGCGTGTACATGGAGATGAATGGGAGACGCATCCGGGCCGCGGCCCCATTTTCTCATTGAGATTTTCAAAAATTCCTTATAACTTTTGAATTCGATGATGCTACGTTCTAAAACTTTGGCATCTTGCTCGGACCGCTAGGGTTACATTCTGGCGGAGTTTCACGGTTCAGCGACGCGTAGTCGTTTTATTCGCGCCGAAAAGGGGGGTTTACTTTTCTCGTTTGGACCCTGTAGATATGGCAGTCTTTCATTTTCCATGTTATGTTTAAATCATTGTCTACAGAAATTGTTGTGCTTTCATGTATTAAAACTTTTTCTCTTTGTACCTGAATGTACTGAGTCTCCTGCACTTTCTTATGTAGGTAGGGGTGATAGTGGAAATAAGAAGTGAGTCTTTGTCTTCATAACAGCAGAGGAATAACCAAAAGTATGCTCTTATGTTCGTAAAGAGTACATATGTGAGCCCTCTCTTCTCTTCCGGGTTCACCGAGGAAGTAAAACATCCCCTGAAAAATATTTCTGGCTACGCCACTGTCGTACACGATTAGTCAAACAAGCATTTATCCAATCGAGTATGTGAGGGTCAATATTCAAGGTGCGGAGTTTTCGAATTACTAGAAGATGAGACTCTTTATCAAATGCCTTCAAAAAATCTAGAAAAACACAGTCAGTGTAAGAGCCAGAGTCAGGAAAGCGACGAAGAACATGGGCAAAAAGAAAGGAGTTGAGTTTCACACGAGAATGATTTTCTGAAGCCGTGTTGTGCTGACGTAAAAAAGTTGTTAGATTCTAATACGGTAGTCAGATGAGAGCAGATGATATGTTCTAAGATTTTGCATGATATACTTGTTAATAAGATAGGAGGATAAATGCATCGATCGTGTTTGACACCTGACTTGTGCAACGGAACCACCTTCCCGATCTTCCAGCCATTAAGCAGTATACCTGTTTCTAGTAACTATGAAAATAGCTGATGAAGTATAATAGACAAATACATTTTGGTGTTCTTTTAAAATTTTTTAATTAATCTCGTCAACACCTATAGATGATGAAATCTTAAGCCTATCTGTTACACTTTAAGTACCAAAAACAACGAAAACGACGTTGTTCATTGGTAAGAAATCATGCAGAGGTAGTGGAGGTACAGTGCGCCTGAAACTTAACGCCGCCACGGCATATGCCGTTTCTGACATTTCCTGCGGCAGCCGATTGAACAATCGGAGGAATGTTTGGGTTCCCGATTTCTATCTCATCCTGAGAAGGCATCCCGAACTTTTTAATGACAAATTTAACAGTAAGTAGCCCACGCGATCTATATTATTGGGAACCCAGTGGCGGCGTCAAGTTTCGGGAGCACTGTATTTTATACTCTGAACAGAAAATGATTTGACGAAAACCTCATTTAACGCAGAAGCACACTCGTTGGCGTCTATGGTTGTCCCATCAGGAAAGATCAGATATATAATTCTGCTATCACTGCTGTTAACAGTGTTGCAGAACTGCTTTGGATTATTCAAAATGTTTCAAGAAAGTGTGGTATTAAAAAAGAAAATAATGTTTCGCTTTCTTAATTGCTTTGTCATATTCGAACGCGGCAGTAAGATATGCCGCCCAGCAGACTTCTGTGGAATTAAATTTTGCTGCACGTAATAATCTCTTCTTCTTTTCGTTGGAGAGTCTTTTTGGAGTTGTATTGTATACCATGGCGCATTTACAGGATTCCGAATTACTTTAGAGGATAAATACGTATTCGTTTAGAAAGTGACAAATGTTTTAAACATATTCCGATTTTTTTCAACTGAACGATTAAGAAAACCTACTCAGTAGCCTTCAAGAAATTGTCGGGGTGCACGCGACAATTGACCCCAAAGGAGACATAAGACCGTCGGAGGAGTCCCAACACTCTCATTCCAACGTGAATATTTCTTTCTTGTGTGACATCCAACCAGACATGTACGTAACGCGTTGCTATGGCCAACGAGTTACTTCTACCTAGTGACTTTTTTCTGTAACGAGTAGCGTATTTAGTTACTTTTTTTTAGAAAAAAACGAGTAACGTACTTAGTTACTTTTAAGGCCAAGCAACAAGTAAACGCCCGTTCACACTCTTGCGACCGAGTAAGACCGAGAGAGACCAGACCGGTTTTTAAGCCTCTTGCGATCTCTTAGGACCAGCACCGCTGCAGCGCATCCGGTCCTAAGAAGTCGCAAAAGGCTTAAAAACCGGTCTGGTCTCTCTCGGTCTTACTCGGTCGCAAGAGTGTGAACGGGCCTTAACGGTATTTCCTTGCTTTTGAGGAGTAACGTGTACAACACCGTTTAAACAGCCTCGATTTAATTCTTACGTCAGTACGCGTCTATTGCTACAAAGGCAGATGGGCAACCCCAAAAAAAACTAAACAGTATGACAGTTTAGCAACTTTCATCGCTGAACACGTCAGTCGAACTCCACAGCTGGAAATGTTCTTCACCCCCGAACTCAATAAATTTCGTTGGTTGATCCTTCTACAGGGTGTTCCTAGCGATGCCCGAAGGTAAAGTGAACCATATAAATCAGCCAGTAAAGGAAGATCAATGAAACTCTTCAGAAAGGTGTCTTTAGGCGGTGAATTTATCATACTCAAATTTTGTGAGTACACTCTAAAAATAGGGCGTAAGAGGGTGCATTGCTGCACCTTTTGTCCCATATAATACACTCCAAAACTTCAATTCGACGTACAGCGCCCTATAGTCAAACAGACGGCCCCAAATTTTTCGAGGGGCTTGATAGCCGTGTGGTACAACTTATTAAAATAGCTAATGTACGTGTTACTGACTACAAAAAAAAATATAATCGGGGTTTTCTTGGCCCTACTGAAGAAACTCGGTGTTTTCTTTATGTGGTCCTTGATACGTACTTTAGCTATCTAAAAAGTTATGTCACACCGTTACCAAGCCCCTAGTCAAATTTGGGACCGTTTGTTCGACTTAGGGCGCTGTACGTCGCAATGAAGTTTTGGGGTGTATTATATGGGACAAAAGAGTGTAAGGTGATACCCTTTCTTTTTAGAGTGTAGGTTTCCAGAAGCCAAAACGAGAAAGAAACAACGCTATATCCCTATGCTCGGGGGACGAAAACAACGTAAACAAGCAGTCTGCTAGATGCTGCCCCCTACAGATGGCGCCACCATCAGCGAAGTGCTTTCGAAATGCAGACGATATGACGGTACACTCGGTGGGATCTGCTTTCGGGTGTTCAATGCAAGAAAACATTCAAGTTTTCTTTTCAGTTAGTAGTTACACGTTTTAAAGTTTGCATATTGCAAGTCCGCGGAGCGACACTAAAGGCCCATTCACTCACTTGCAACCCGGTATGACGGACAAAGACAAGACAGGTTTTTAAGCTTCTTGCGACGGCGTAGCACCAGATGCGCTGCTACGGAGCAGGTCCTAAGCCGTCGCAAGAGGCTTAAAAACTGGTCTTGTCTCTGTCGGTCCTTCTTGACTGCAAGTGTGTGAACGAGTATTTAGACTGAATTAAAAAAAAAAAACATTCGTTCAACAACATGCAAAGCAGACGTCGTCGCCAAAAACAACCTTGTTATCGTCTGCTTTGTCACTACGGTTCGTTTGTGGTGCTTGCCTTCTATACTCCGGAGTTTTCGGGATTTCTAAAGTCGCGGCTCCTTTTATTGTATTTTCTTTCCTTTTCGAAATGCCGAAGCTTACTTCTAAGCACCGTAAATAGGTACGGTACTGGTGAGTTGCGGAAAGTTTCAGTCGTTCGAAGAACGTTTCGAACCACCTTTCATTAGCGCGCACCATGCAACCAAACCATTCAGAGAGGAGAATACCAATGCTCCGTGCACGGAAATGTGAGCAACAAGAGACCGGCTAAGAAAACAAAAGGATCGAAAGAAGAATTGAGGTTCGCCATCTTTGGCGCATTTGAAGCAGACACTCATTTCTCATTCAAGAGAGCAGTATATTTATTCGATGTACTGAAGACGTTCATCTGGAAAGTTCTGCGGCGTCAGAGCCTGTATCGCTACAGGCCCCAAGTTTTTCAAGAATTGAACACCGAGGTTAAACCTCGTCGATTCGCATTCTGCCAAGATGAACTGCAGCGAATGAGAACCAACCCGGGGGATCCCATTTTTATTTTGTTCACGGACGATGCATTCTTTCATAACGACGGTAGTGTCAACTGCCAAAACTCTCGTCTGTGGGCCGGAAACAACCCTCACTGTTTGATGGAACACACGGCACACTCACCAAAGGTGATTGTGTGGTGTGGTGTGTGGAGGGGTCTTTGGCCCCGTCTTTTTCCCGGAGACTGTGAGCGCCGATGCCTACCTCCGAATGTTGGAGGAGCAAGTACTCCCGGAGGTATACGATATGCAAAAATAAGCGTGGACATCTCAGCAGGATGGGGCGTCCGCGCACTTCGCCATGTCAGTGCGACAGTGTCTGAATGCGACATGTCCGGGTCTTTGGATGGGTCGCGGGAATTTCAACATGTCGTGGCCCGTACGTTCGCCGAACCTGGGCCTTCGTGATATTTTTTCTTTGTTTGGGTCTATATCAAGGCGACAACGTACACGAGCAGGATAGCATCCAACGATGAGCTGAAAGCCGGCATTGAAGCAGCCTTCGACACAATCACAAACCGTGCGCCTGATGCTGCACTAAAAGATTATGAACAGCGATTACACAAGTGCGTAGCACTGAAGGTTAGACACGTTAAACTGCAATAAAAGATTTTTTTTTAACATTTAGTGATACGGTATTTTTTTGACGCAATCCCTCGAACGCTTTCTACGCTTCACGTGGATAATCTCTTCGGGTTTGGTGGCGCCATATGTGAGGGAGAGCATCAAGCGGATTGTTTGTTTATGACTCCCCCCCTCCCCCCCTCCCTCCCGCCCCCCCCCCCCCCCCGTGCATAGAGGTATAGCGTTTTTTTATTTCGTGTTTTGGTTTCTAAAAACATACGCTCACAAAATATGAGTATGATAAATGCACCACCTACAGACACCTTTGTGAAGAGTTTCATTGCGCTCACTTTATTGCCTGATTTATGCGGGCCATTTTACGCTCGGATATCGCTCGCGATTTCTGAGCGTAACAACCCCCCCCCCCCCCCCCCCCCCCCCCCCCCCCCCCCGAGCAGCTCGAGGCCTTGCACTGCGCCTGCGCAGAACTTCTGCGCTTGCATAGTGCGACACCCCAAGCTGCTCGGGGGACCCACAGCGTTGGGGCCTTTTATTATAGCACTTCCGAAGAGCCGCTTGTCTCAAACACATGCTGCTGGAGAAATCAGTAAATTATTATTTTTCTTTTGTAAAGATGAAGGAAGAATTGGTTACATAATGGCCTTAACCTATACACCTTTGTAAGTGGGAGCCCGGCTTAACATCGAACCGCGCTCCGAGGTGGGGCGTACCTAGTCTCCAGTCAGGACGTTCGCTGCTGGTTGTACAATGTTGCCAAACGTTTCTTCCTGAAGCATACACCACTGAGCGTAAAAAGAAATCGATATATATATATATATATATATATATATATAGGGTGTTTTTTTTAAGCTTAACAGAATTAAAAAAAAAAAAAAAAAACATGAAAACTAGATTAATGCGGTCTGTGCAGGTGAGTTATACGGCCAGGGGAACATATTATAGGAGGCTAATCGTAACGATCAGTCGGCTAATTAGTTAAAAAACGTTAATGAACTTTTTAATTAATGAAAATAGACATATAGTTCCAATTAGGAACTTTCTCAGCGTCATCGAAAACCACTAAATCAGTAATTTTCAGAAAGACTTTGAGCGCGTGAGAAGCGTAGTAGTGCACTAAAGTTAGCACTCGTGGAGCACGTACAAAGCTAGCGGTTGCGATAAGGCGCCCGCGCAATTTTTCCGTCGCTTATCTAGCCCCAGCCTTGTACCTGCTCCACGAGCGGTAACTTTCGTGCACTACTACGCTTCTCACACGTTCAAAGTCTTTCTGAAAATTACTGATTTAGTGATTTTCGATGACGCTGAGCAAGTTTCTAATTGGAACTATATGTCTATTTTCATTAATTAAAAAGTTAATTAACGCATTTTAACTAATCAGCCGACTGATCGTTACGATTAGTCCCCTATACTATGTCCCCCTGGCCTTATAACTCACCTGCGCAGACCGCATTAACCTAGCTTTCATGGTTTGTTTTTAAAAATTCGGTTAAGCTTAAAACAATACACCCTGTATATACATATATATATATATATATATATATATATATATATATATATATATATATATATATATATATATATATATATATATATATATATATATATATATATATATATATATATAGCCCTCATTCTGATGTGGGCTCTGAGACTTCAGATATTTTTCTAGCTTTTAGATTTGTTACTGGTTTAGGTATTTTATTTAATTATTTATGAGAGCGAAGGCGCAGAAATGATTAAATAAACTGCCTAAACCAGTAACAAATCTAAAAGTTTGAAAAATATCTGAAGTCTCAGAGCCCTCATTAGAATGCGCCAGAAGTCGCATGGGCCATGGCCATTGCATCAACGATGGCTGCTCACGCGGCAGCTCTGGCTTCCACGACGGGCTGGAACAGAAACTGCGATCGTTATAAAGTCAACTCCAATCCATAAAGAAGCCCCGTCCTACAAAATTTGATGCTACGATTCTGTCTGGATACCACCTCTTGCATTCCGAAACCGTAAGTGTGTTGCTAACGCTGGCCGTCGGGGACCCCAATCACGCGCCCCTGGCGCACCCAAGCATGGTGGAACCGTAACGCGGCGCCAGCATCGCTCAAAATGGCAGCGCCAAGGAGCCTTTTTTGCAAACGTCTATGCAGTTGGATAGTAAGAGCCAACCCTTTCGAAGCAAAGTGCCTCGGTGTGCTCGTCGTCCTCTCGTTCAGATACCCATGTTGCAGCGTTTAGATTTCTCTAGCAAGTCTCGACTCGTCCACTAGATAACAGAAATAATAAAACATAAAGAGGACGAAACACAGACTAGTACAATCTTTCGTGAAAGAATGCACTCGCTCGTTTGTCTTTCGTTCTTTCTACATTTTTAGATGCGGAGCATCTCTTGCTCGGGTCTATGTCCCGCGGCGTCGTAGTCCGCACTCACACTACGCATGCGCAACTCTCCTCCTTCCCTCTCTCCAACAGCTGCGCGTTACTCTCTCCGCTCTCTCTCTCTACCAGCTGCGTGCTCTTCGCGTGCGTTCGCTTCTACTCACACCGCGCGCGCATGCGCAACTCTCCTCCTCTAGTCTCCTCTCCTTCAAGTGTGAATATAAGCAACGGTAGCGCGCTGCGCGCGTTCAGTTCAGCGCTGTTGACTCCACTTCACTCCGTTCTTCCGATGAAGTGTGATGGAAGCAAAAGTCCCGTCAGTTAGTGGGTTGGTGCAAGCAAGCGTCAGCACCACCCCACAAACTAACAGCAACGCTACGTCCACTGAAGACAAAAAATTACACCATCTTCCCGAGGGGAACCATGGGGTGATGCGGAGCATCGCGGAGTTTCCAACAACGTTCACGCGATGTGTGGTAACCAACGCAAGTTAACAACGTAATAACACGCAAGTTAACGACGTTACTAACAACGTTACTAACACCGTTAATAACACCGTTAATAACGATCCGCGATGCTCCGCATCACCCCATGGTTCCCCTCGGGAGGATGGTGTAATTGTTTTCTCCCCTGTTTATCTTGTACACTTGACCAACAAACCCGTTAGGAATATAATTTGACTCGTCCTTTTCCTTCTCTTGTGACCTCTCGGAGGCACCCGTAAGAGCTATGCGCGCACAAACCGCGCTCTCTGGCACATTTTTTGTTAATTTCTTTTTTTTTCTTTTTTGCTTTTGCTGCGCAAGCATATAGAAACAGAGACAAAAGCGAGCGAAGAAACGTCGTCTTCTTTGCTTCTTATTTTCCTTACATTTGATTGTGCTGCTCTCTCTCTGGATTGTGGTGCGTTTCCCTAGATCAATTACGAGATAAGGTTATTGGTAAGGGGCGTACTCAATAGAACCTTTACAAAAGTGCGCGCCATCTAGTAGCAGCTGAGGTAATCATCTTCAGCCCACCCCCGTTTTGGCACATATTTTGATCACTTATTGGACACGAGGCTTGCGTCAGCGTCGGGCGTGGACTCGCATCCGTTGAGGCGCCCTCGTGCCCAGAAAATGGCGACCTCAAATGTTACTCGACGGCGTCTTGAAAATTGTACATTAAGCGTGCAAATTAAGAGCCCTTTGGAACTCCGGGTTTGGGTTCATGTGGCGATCCCCAATCTT
The DNA here is from genome assembly GCA_013358835.2 of Ixodes persulcatus. NCBI lineage: Eukaryota > Metazoa > Arthropoda > Arachnida > Ixodida > Ixodidae > Ixodes > Ixodes persulcatus. Next base: position 184,737 of record JABSTQ010002929.1, read on the forward strand.
GGGCCCGAGATCATTTCAAGGTGCGAGTGATCGATGCAGAGACAAGCGAACCGTAGAAAACAAAATGATTCTATAGCATCGCTGAATTTCTATTGGTGATTAAGTAAAGAGGAAAGAAAGTGTAAAATAATAAAAATAAAGACGTTTACAATTTTTTTGTAGCGCCGCATTAGAGCACAGCTCTTGAGGAGGAGGAGGGGATGGTACGGAGGGGAGGGTATGCCCCTCTTTCTTCTCCACTAAATATAGCGGGAAACGTTTACCCTCGTGAGGATAACCCTCGTGACCCTCGTGAGGGCTAACCTCCGTGACCCTTGTGAGGGTAACCCTCATAAACCTCATGAGGGTAAGCCTCGTGTCCCTCGTGAGGGTAACCTTCGTAATCCTTGTGAGGATAGCCCTCGTAACCCCCGTGAGGGTAACTCTCGTGACCCTCAGGAAGGTACCCGTCGTAACTCTTGTGAGGGTAGCCCTTGTGACACTCGTGAGGATAACCCTCCTAACCTTCGTGAGGGTAACCCTCGTAACCCTCGTGACGTCGCGCGTGACATCACGTGTGACGTTATTATGGGAAACTTCCCATAATGCAACGCGCGGTTACGCCGACGCCGACGCCGCCCAAGCCGGAAACGGGCTCCTATGAGTCGCGCTCTAAAAAAAGAACGAAACAGACAAGTGTAAAATACAGCTCGGAAAAAATACGATAAAAATCTAGCAATGGAAGAAGCACGAAGAGCGTATAGATAAGCGGAATGGTAGACATCTTAATTAAACTTCCTCGAGGTTCGCCTGAGTTGTAAAATAAATGGATTCCTTAATTGGACTGCAGCGCTGCGGGCTACTGCGGTGCGAACCGGCGTGTGGAAGTAGCTTCCGCGGACACCTCACGAAACCGTTTAATCTATAGACGGCGCGCACGTCTGGATAACGATGTGCCAAAGGTTAGTTTAGAAAGTGCCCCTGCCATCAACCATCTACGACACCGTTTTCCCGCACCCTGCTTTCTTCCTGGAGGAAAACGGTGTGGTCGAACTTGGAGTTAATGATTCTAGGGAATGTAAGCTCGTTAACCTTAACTGCCCCTTTTAACCTTAATTGAAAAGTTATATTGTGATATTGGTTTCTTAATTGGTGCTTTGCATCTTTCTTGAAGGGGCGCAGTGAGTTTGCCGGCACGCTGTTTTACATTTACAACGCGTATGCCATTAAATTCCTGGAAAATAGAAAACAGTAAGAGTGCGGAGAGAACTTGAGAAATACTCAATTGGCATTCATCGTTTACTAAATAACTTACCTCTCTCACGCATTTTCCTTCTCTTCTTTCTTTACTTTGGTGTACGCAAAGGAGGATAGGTTAAACACGGAAGTTGTACACTCTAACAGACACGCTAGTTTTACCTTGAAAGGATCCACTCTGAGTAAACTAATGCAATAACATTTATTTACATGACGCATTCCTCGTAAATGTTTTTTGTGGCACTTATATACATTGCACTTTAAACTTCGGTTCTTGAAACCTTTTTCAACTAATTCGTTCCACTCGGCCTCCTGCGTCGGCTTCCATTCAATTTTTTAACGAAAAGTTGAGGTATATTTTTCAATGCCAGAACCGGGGGGGGGGGGGGGGGGGGGTTCACTTGCCAGACCTTGCCTTTTAGCGGTCGTAAATGCTTATGTGTCACATTTCAACGCGATAAGATAGAGCTCAAAATCGGTGCATTTACTCGTGCTCTTTAATCGTTGTTTGATCATAATTTTTTCTGTTCCCCCGATTGCTCAGCAGTCTTAAAATGTGCGTGTAATACATTGTTCCATATGTGTTCAGAGCTACGCAGCGCCAGTGCCATGACCAAAGAAAATTATATTTTCTTAAAGGAAAAATAACTTCGTGATCCATATTTGGTTAAGGTCGCAACGACGTGAATGATGAAATTACCGGGAGTCAAAAATAACTGATCATACCACACGTAGCTGCCTTTAAACGTCCGGTGACGGCAAACGTTACGGCACGCTCCACAGCCACGCGACGTATACGCCTAATTACTTCGAATGTTTTAGCGCCAGTAGCTGTTTCACTCGACACGAGACAGTGGGAGAAATTGTTTGGCGTGATATTTTTGTTGTACCGAGCGTATCGTGCCACCATCCAACCGTGGTTGTAACGAGAAGCGTCGCATATAGGAACGCCTTCTTATAGATCGCACTGTATTCCACAACGCGGCTTATGCAAGGGTATTGCCATGTGACGTACTCTTCTAAGCACGCGTGAGACATTCATCACACGCCAGATATTTGTTACTGTTGTCATATGCTGTCCAGGATATAGTCGCGCGTAGCACGCCTCATAAAAGACGATTGGCTCATTTAAAATTTAAAATACAGCAGCTCTTATTAAGGAGAAAAAAACGGTAGAGCATAGGTTTGAAATTTTGAGTTATTGGCGAGTGACACACCTTACCGATAAGCAATATACTCCTCTTGGAAACACTACGGTCTCTGGCAGGCTGCGCGGATGCATATCTACCCCGGAAGAATTATTAAACTTTGGAGTGAGACATACGGCTGGCTGGGAGTAGAGTAACTGTATAGGCTCTGCTTGCAGAGCCAGAGTAGCGCGTTCCTTTTCCTTTCGCCGCCATCTCCGTATTGGCGGAGGAGTGGTCACGTGCGCAGAACTGGATCCGGTCTTCGTGCGGGAAAGCGGCCTTCCAGAGCGCCGAGTTTCGGGGGGAACATATTTTCCGCTTTGCGTTCGCAAAATATAGATCTTAGACCAAAATCTAACGAACCTAAAGCTTCCTAAGTCATTGAACATTATGTGTATCAACTGGGTACAATACAATCTCGTTTTTTTTTTTTTTATAACGTGAGCGATGTTTTGGGACATCCGTTTTCAGGGCATGTGAAGCAGACGACACGGAGGACGATCGCGTTCCCCGCGTCTGCGGCTCTCGCGGAGCGATACCGATATGCGACCGGCACATCCGGCCAGCTTGGCGAGTCGGCGAGCTCTCGTTCGAAAGCGGGGGGACGGCGTTTTCGTCAGCCGCTGCGTCGTTTACCGCATTAAATTTTGCATGCGCGTAGAAAGAGCCCCGTGAAAATGACAGGCTGTAGTGTTACCAAGTGCACAAATCGCGCAGACAGCGGCAAGAGCTTGTACCGGAATCTGACGGCGAGACACGATGTGAGACGCCGCCTCGTCTGACTTTTTCGTATGGGAAGGAGATCAATTTTAATAATTGTCTGCCCTTTTACAATACGTCAAAAGATTTCTGCAGGCAGTTGTGTGGATAAACATGTTTTGGAGACTGTTAATGCTGTGCCTGTTCGCAATTTCTTCAAGGGACCATGTCGGTGGTAGTAAAACAATTTAATAGGTTCAGCAAAATATTCGAAATAGAAGAGTAAGCGAGATGTAGGTTTGTGTCACACACTGAAAGTAGACAGAGCTCTATCGCCCTATTCTCGGGGCGGAATATACTGGTCAATAGGAAAACAGTCAATCTCGGCATCATTCTGGTCCCTGCAACGATTTGCACTGCGTTTTCAAAGACTTATCCGCAATGAAAGTGGAACGTCGGTGGACGTTTTTTTTTTATATTAGGCAGTTTGCACCTTGCGGAATCTCCCAAAGTTTGGAGCACCGTCTAACATTTATTATTTGCGAGCCCCTAATGTTTAGCTAATTCAAAATTTAGCCCAACTTGAAAGCATGCGAAAATTCCGGTCTCCAAGAGCTCTTAATTCGGGCGTCTCGAATTCGTGAAATGGCAAAAACTTCGGATAAAAAAAAAAAAAAAAAGTTTTACACTATTTTAGCATGAAAGTGGGGGTGCTCGACATTCCTCAGATTCGCATATAATTGGAACGCACGAAGGTAAAGCACTGTTCCGTCTACATAATATCAAGTAAACTGTCTGCTGAAAAGAAAAAAAAAAAGTCACAGGCTGAGCAGCGGCACTCTCTGTTCGATTAAACACGAGGGAAAAATAAGCAGGCCTGCGTTCTTTTGCTTCTTGCGATCGCTCAAGGGGAAAGGTCCTATAAAAGTTGGGCAGACAGCGGGCTCACGACGCTATCTGCGTCCCAGCAACAGAGACTTGACGACTTCACTACACACGCGACCCGCGGGACCCGCGGGTGCGTACGCGGGTGCGCTATTTGCGAGAGGGAGACAGGAAACGACGGGACAACGATCACGGCGCATGCGCGGCGCGTCGCCGCACGCCGCACTATTTTCCTTCCGCAGCGCGAAGCAGCAGGCCGCAGCACGCCGCCTCGCGTCTGCGCCTTCGCGCCCCTACAAAAACCGACCGTGGCTTCCCGCAGTGCTTGGCTCCAGAATGGCACCATTGCGGTACTCTGCTCCGCAAGCGGAGCATATACAGTTACTCTAGCTGGGAGGAAGGAAAGTATCCGTCATCACTGACGAAGAGAAAAAAATAACGCAACAAGTAATTAACAACCTGGAAGAAACAAACGGCTACGATCTAGCTTCTCATCTTAACATCATTGAACGAAGATAGGCGCCGAAAAAACATGGACAAGAAGAGACGTAAACACTGGCGCACTCGCAACTAACATTTATTGAAAAGACGAATCCCTTATATAGCCGTAAAAAAAAAAAAGCTTTTGTTATGACTAGGCCTGGTGTAGACCCGTTTCTAAAAAATCAAATTATTTTGTCGATAAGGTTATAGACGTGACACTTATGCACATCTTGCCTTTTGCTTTGATTTCGAAAGCCTTATGGAGCTCCCTGGATATCTTATATGGGTATCTGGCCAAACATTTTGTGTCTTTAAATGACGGGGAGCAATGGCAGCGGCTGCAGTGTGTTGCCAGATGTCCCGATGGGGTTGGTCGTGTGGCCGCGTCATGTTCACGTGCGCGATCAAGAAAACCACTGGTACGTCGTACCGGCCAGCTACCTTTTTAAATTTAACTTGTGAGTAATGAAGTGCATTACCGTACATGGATTCCATTACCCGCAACCTTGAAAAGGTAGCTGACCGGTACGACGCACCAGTGGTTTTCTCGGCACCTAATAAGCTATCAACACTGTGCCGCAAAATAAATTTTTCCGCTAATGCTGCAGACAAATGCAAAACTAAACATCGCAAGAAATACACAGAATGCACAACGGGTGTTGTTAACGAAATTTTAAAGCCATGTGGGTCAGTATACATCGATCAGACTGGCCGATGCCTTCAACGATCGCGCACGTGAACATGACGCGGCCACACGAGCAGTCCCATCTGGACATCTGGCAACACACTTCTGGCCAGATACCCAGTTAAGATATCCGGGGAGCTCCACAAGGCTTTTGAAATCAAAGCAAAAGTCAAGATGGGCACAAGTGTCACGTCTATAACCTTATCGACAAAAGAATTTGATTTCCTAGAAACGGGTCTACACCGTGTCTAGCTGTGACGAAGTTTTTTTTTTTTTTTTGACGGCTATATAAGGGATTCGTTTTTTCAATAAATGTTTGTTGCGAGTGCGCCAGTGTTTATGTCTCTTCTTGTCCTGGTTTTTTCGGCGCCTATCTTCGATCATGAACCAACTGGCTCAAATTGACATCTTAAAATTGCACTTCAAATACATTCGATTTTTGAATGTACGGATGTCAACACCTAAACCATACATTGCATCTGATTTTTATTGAATGTTTCAGACTAACCGGGGGCTCTTCAAACAAACAATTAGAAAAAAGTTTTAAAAATTGATTTATTTGAGAAAATTGGTGTTGAAATTTGTTTTTTTAGAGTTTCCTCTTGTATTCAAATGCGTTTTTCGCCAAAATAACTTTATTTGATCATAAGGTTAGTGTACTTGATGAGTAGTTATTTGCTTAAGCTTTTGTGTGATACATAATTTCAGTCATGAAATTGATTCTTACAAACATTATCATCATCCAAGCCTGGTAAATTATCGTCAAAGGGGCAATGCCCTGGATTTTATTACAAAACTAACAAAACAAAAACGATGAGAAACTTTTATTATTATCTGGCGCTTTTAGCATAGTTTCAAAAGCCATGTAAAATGTTTTTTGTTTTTTTTTTGTTTCGCGCAAGTAAATCTGAGCCTGTAGAAGTTTCCAAATACGCGAGCTTTGACGAACGCCCGAATCCCAAATTCCGCCTTTTCATGTTTTAGAAGTGAAAAACTTGAAAACTATAAATATGACTCTAAAAACAGTTTTCAGTTTCATCCTAGTGAAGAAGTGTCCAATGCATATATATAAATTTTTAAACTTTTTTTGAGACATGTCCTTTTTTTTTTTTTGCATGATATTAAATGCAATTGCCCCCGTCTGTTTTGTTTTGACAAACGAGTTGTGAAACACTAAAAAGTCACTTTGCGTTGAAGCAGCAGCTGGTGTGTTTATTGCAGCCGAGGATTAATAAGGTTAGTGCAGTAGAAGTACACATCTGGTGTCTTTAACCTACCTAACGCAGTGGTGACACCAGCCAATACCCGTGTATCGTTTCTGGCACCTGACTCTATGGCGGGCCATGAAGTCGGGCTGGTCCCGTTATGGTATGCAGAACTTGTTTTTCGCCTATCTTGTTTGTCAAACAAAACACGACGAAATTCTTGCCATAATCAACCTAAAACAGCGGTTGGTCCTTTACACGCCTCTTGTGCTGATATGTGTCAAAGCGCTGACGTTGACGTGTAAACGTATACATTACTACGCCAGCCACACCATGCACGTCGCAACAGACAAGGCAGACCGACGCCAGCGTCGGCCGCCTATCACGACAGCGCTCAAATGCACACATAAACGCCAACAAGCAAAAAAAAAAAAAGAAAGATTATTGACATGTAAATAGTGCGCTTTTGTTTGTCTTCTTATAGACGGGGCAATGTCTTTAATCGATCCTGTCAGCGCGGGTATAATTCACGAGACCCCGGCGCCTTCTCCTCGCGTATTCCTGCGCTTTTAATATAAACGAAAATAAAACTAAAAGGGAACATCTCAGCTCCCCGATCCCCGTTTATACAAGAGGAAACACGTTCTTATCGGAGCCACCGCTTTCCTCTTAAAGCGGTTTGATTCGGCCTCCCCGCGTACGAGCGTGCGCGCACGTTGAGAAAGGGTGATGGGGAAGGCATCGGAGTCTCCAGGCAACCGGAGTACTGCGCGCACGTTGAGAAAGGATGATGGGGAAGGCATCGGAGTCTCCAGGCAACCGGAGCACTGCGTCTGGAGTCCGCAGAAAACGAGGTATCGGGGAAATTAGAAGAAAACGATAAGGTAAAGGTCCACAAATAACTGAGTGGCATATTCAGCCATCGCAACTACCATTTATCCGGCTGCGCGCAGCATCCAAGTCGCCTCTGCCTTGCAGAGGTGGCCGAATGGGAAAGGCTCGACAGAGGAGCATAAGCGGCTTTATCACCCCGCGCTTTCTTCGGCCGGGCCCAGATCCTGAGATTTGAGCATCGATCCCGGGGTCATTGTTTATGTTTGCTGCTGGTGTAGTCGCCCGGGAGGTGGCTGTGAGTTTTGCTCTGTCTACGAGGTGCATGAAAGCTGCGCAGTCGAGGACAGCTGCTTGGAGGAAGGTGCACCACTGCCGGAGTGAAGGAGTGAGCATTGAGTTTAGTTTTGAGGCGTCCTCTCGATAGCGAATGCTCGCACTGCGGATGCTCAGATAAAGCGTGGGAACGGAGCTGCTCTAACGTCACCGCCTAAGCCGCTTCCGTGTGCGCCCCTAATAAGCCCTCGCGCTGCGGCCAGTGGAGGACGCGTTGTGCTTCACCGGGGCCCCGAGATTCACCGAAGTTCAATAAATGTCGCATAAACTGCTCCTACATTTAATGCGACGTGCTAAGGATGTATGATAATATAGCGGGCGGCCGGTACATTTTGTGGCGTAATACAGGGGTGTAGAACACTAAGGGGTCGACGAAGCTGTTATCACAGAAACCCTAGCTACAGTCTTTTTGAGTGTTGCGGCATTACTTCGACGCGAATCTCGTGCTTAGGAATCGATTCGGTTGAGCTGCAGCCCTGCTGATCCTCGGGCTTTATTGCATGCAGTCGAACCCATTCATGCCAAGGACGCATTGCGGCTCGAAAGCCAAAGCGCGATTGCGTTTGGTGTCTACCTTGCTATAAAATAACTTGTTAATTTAAGTTGCATTAAGGCAGCTCAAATCTACAACCATTCATAAATTTGTCTCGTAGAGACGTTGCTACTGTTGTTCTTGTTTTTGGAAACTTCTCCGCGGACGAGTTTGTATTTTGAAAACATCTAAAGCTGCTTCATGAATCTAAAGTTATGCAAGTGCACTTAATGCAAGTCTTTCTTTGATCGCGTGTTAACCCTTTTTTGTCTGACTGAAATGAAAGGGAAACTACGGCCCCTTTTTATTTTTGCTCTTTGATCTATGACATTTAAAAATTAAGCACAGATTTCTAAGCACAACTATAAAATCGACCACGACAAAAGCGTACAGTACTTCCTTCCAACATCTCGAATCGCACCCAAATTAACATTAAGACATTTCGGATTGACCAAAGGACAAATTTCTCGGACGCAGGTCCCGTTTGGCACTCACTAAAATTGGGGCGCGCAGTCTTGGAGTAAACCTCAATCTCGATATCAAAACAACTTTATAGATGGCGGGGACTCTCACTCACCATGAAGCATGAGCGGAATTTAAGCAACTGTGCTTTATAGACAAAACTTTTTTTGTGTGTGTGGGCGGACATGTTGTAAACTATTTGCATGATGAGAAGAAAAAAGAAGTCCTCACCGAGGAACCTTCTTATAAGCGGGGACTACAAGCTCATGAATTATATAAAGAAGGTGCCTTGTTTTCGCGACTGGCAGCGTCACATATAAAAAGAGTGATCAGTATTAACTTGCGGCACGGGTGTCTGACTTATTTTGCCTGGGGGGCCGGTACGAGATATTAAAACCATAAGAGGATGGAGGAGAGGTTGACAGGTTCCTTTAAAGGGCGTCTGATGAGGAATCGAGGTTCCCTGGATATCGTGAGTGGGGCCTGCACCCGATGAGCCGCCACCGCGACACCCAGGTGCGGAGATGGATCGGGGACGCCCCCCGAACCCATCATTCACTTCTTAAAACCACTCGCTTACACCCGCTTAATTTTTGTTGTCTTTTCAAATGGCGCCATCTTTTTTTGGTACCAGTCTTTGAAGCTCACATTGGGGGACGTCACTCCCTATCGATATCCAAAGTCAGATGATTTTGTTTGTGCGTATATATTACGGCTTCCTGGTTGATGTATGTGTCTGCACTCATCCATCAGTTTCTTCCAAGTTTAATACCTTTTTAATCGCGGATTGCGAGCGAAGACCGAGTTACCCGCTGGGGCAGCTCACTCGATCGACGATGACCATGCGATCAGGTCGGAAAAGGGGCACCCATCGGGGATGAGCAGAGCCGTGTATAGGGAAAGTTTGGTCAATGGGAGGAGCCGGCAGAGCCAGGGCGTGCACCAGACGCAGATAGAGGGCTTGGCATTCTCTCTTGGCCAACCGGAAGCCGAAAAGTACCCCCTAGCGGTGGTGGTGAGAAGCAGTTTTAATCGTTTTAATAAGAGCGCGAGAGTTAAATCTCGGAGCCCTTCATTGTAAAAAATAGGGTCACGTAATGTTTCGATCACGATCATAAAGAAAGATGTAAGAAACGAATGTGCCACTCACCTCGGATTTGCTCGGACAGAGTGCGACCGCTCGGACGGAAGATTCCCTGCTCTCGGCGCCTAGCGTACGGATTAAGTCGACAGTTCCGCTAGTCGCAGTCTTCCACCATGATTTTGGATGACCGTGATTGAAACATCACTTGCACTATATTTTCAATCACCGAGAGTTACTCCGATGCACTTATTAAGTTCGTTTCTCGCGACCACCGCCAGGGTATCATTTCCGGCTTCTGGTTGGCCACATTCGAATTTGTGAAGGCGACCTGCTACCTGATTTGTCAACGGCCTGATTTGTCTCCTATACGACGACCTGATTTGTCTCCTATACTTCCTAATGAATGGCCAAACTCTCTACATATACGGCTCTGGGGAAGAGATGCTTCTGTAACGCCACCTCGCGAGCATTCGTGCAGACGACGCGCCAACTAATCGCACGGGGTCGTCGTGTTAGTTCGGATTTATGCCAGTTGATAACTGTTGATATATTTTTAAAAAGTAAATAACGTTTTTCTTTTTTCTTTTTTTTTCTAGTGAAATACACCGTCGTCTCCAAGCAGGTTTTAATTCAAGAACAAGCGGGGGGCTTGACATGACAGCTTGCGCGGCGGGAATCATGGCGTCTTATGATTCTTCGTCTGTTTTATCTGTGAAGGCTCCTGCTCCTGTAGAAAACCTAATTTTGCAGTCGCTAGAGTGTTGGACGTGCTACCATCTTACCTGTGCATGCGTACGCTGTTGTGTTGCGTAGCGGTGCACTTTTATTTTGGCTTTTTGTGCTTGCCTATTAGAATGCCTCCGTCTAAGTGTGATTTGACATTTGCTAGCGAGCCTTCGTACGGCACTGTGCGGACGAGTCAGTGATTTGTATTCCTTTATAATGTTTGCAGTGACGTTTTCTTTTTGTATTTTGTTTTGCATCGACTGTTTGGCGAAGAAGTGAGCGCGACTTTTGAACGAAGGAAAAGTTTAAATTACCATAACTTTATGACGGATTAAGGCAATCGGTAATTTTTAAAAATATATAGATATTGTTTTTGCTAAATATTTAATATAATTTATGAATTTAAAAGCTCTCGCTGAAAACACAACCCAGATTTTGCGCGATTGTTAGGGTTTACAAGAAGAACCAGACCAAATTCATGGCTGGATTATGAGTAATTTTTTTGTGGTGCTGAAGCATCACCGACTCAGAAGACATTACTGGTGCTGATAGTGAAAGGGCTTCGCACGTTTCGTGTCGACCGGGCGACAAAGGACGCTTTTAGCTGAAGCGAATCCGCGAGCCATTCATCACCTTTTCAAGCCAGTTGTTTCAGGGCGATTTGTTTACTGATTTGATAAATAAACAAAATGAATCCACCTGAAACTAATATGCGGCCAGTATTCACAAAACACCGACGAGCCAGAAGGGTACACAAAGGCTATTTCATTTAAGTATCTGCAACACACGCGAGTGATTTTTCGAAATTGGTTTGCCATTTTCAACTTCAGGAGACATTCCTTCGTCAGTTTGCTCTCGGTCGAATAATAATAATGATAATAGTAATAATAGTAATGTTATTATTATTATTATTATTATTATTATAATAATAAGCTCCGAGCTGTGGCACATCAAGGTTGATCGTATTTTGAAGGGTTTATTAAAGAGCGTCGGGTACAATTCGGTGACCTCATCTGAAGAGGATATCTTCACGTTTTTACGATTGCCAAATTTATCTTCCCTTTTTGTGCAAAGTGTCGTACTCCGCCATTTTTGGTCTAACGAATTTAAGTGCCCTTTCGTCCCTTGTAGAAGTCTTCGTCATACTGTGCGATTTGTGACCCCCCAATGTTTTACGCGCTATGGGAAAAGAGTGCGCTCATATTATGTGCCTTTTATTTTCAACAAGCTTCCCGAGGACATCTTCAATGCAAACACGAGGAGAAAGTTGAAAAAAATGTTGACAAATATATCACTGTAGTAGCGCCGTATCAGTTTTCAGTTTTTTTTTTATGTACTAGTATTGGTTGTTCTGTTACCTTTTGACCTTTTCTTTCTTTTTCCTTTTTTTTTTTTTCTCATTGCGCCGCGCGACTTGCCAGGCCTTGCCCTACAAGCCTCACTTGGCTTGGGCAGACCAGTATCTTGTATTGTGTTTTGAATGTTTGTGGAAATAAAATTATTATTATTATTATTATTATTATTATTATTATTATTATTATTATTATTATTATTATTCATTCCGCTTTCATATTTGTTTCTGATATTTTCGGGCCCATTAAAGCCATGGTACGCTTGTAGGACATGGCCCGGGAGGGCAGTCATTCTCTTTGTACATGCAAAAGAAAGAGATTGTCAATAGCAGTGGACCGGTAGAAACACTATAGAGATATATACAAGTAAAATAAAAAGGTTCCGACAAGGTTGTCAATATGAAGGTAAGAAGACAATAATGAGTAGATAAGGTAGAGTCCAATCAATGAAAAAATGTTTTAGTTGCTTTTTTGAGGTAAGTTTAAAATTGTCATCAGAAATAATAATAAAATTAATAATTGCGTTGTGTGTATGTTTATCGAGCCGGAAGTTAGTCTGCCCTAATGGGTACCTGGTGACTCAGATGTAGATGAGCAATTTATCCAGTGCTGTTCTAACCGCTATCCTGGTGTCATTAACGTGCATCACGCAGTAGTGATACACAAACGGACGCCGGTACGATGCTCATCCAGAACAAAATGGACACGGGTGAGGATTGAATTTAGGATCCCTAGGTTCGGCAACACGAGCGTTTGCTCCACATGCTCCGAGCTGGTGTGCGCTTGCCCACTCGGCCACCGATACCCCAATAATAATAATTAAAAAAAAAAAAAAACTTAACCTTGTTTACTGGGCTAGGTGTTGTACTAAGGTAAAGCGCTGAATATTTCATTTCAATTATCCAGTGCTAGTAGAGTACACAACCATCCCGGAGCTTGGACGCTCCAGCACCATAAGTGCTTGCGTAGCACGATCGATTGCACGTCTCACGTCTAAACGTTATGATAAAATTATATATATACCACAAGTACCGTCCCAGAAAATAAATACAACGCGTGAAAGAGTTGTTTACTCATTGTCCGACTAACGATGAAGTGAGCTGATGAACCGAGAAATTTGCGCCTTCCACTCTGTCTCTGCTACCCGTTATGTTACAAGCGATGATGATGATACGTAAAGAAGCGCCCCCTTTAGTTTGTGCGCACCGCCAATAGGCCCTTATCTTATTATTGGTATGTAGAGAGCAAAACCTTATACGCTATTTTAAGGTACTTGTTATTTTGAGGTACCGAAACGTTGTTCTTCACCTGGACCACCCCCCGTGCCCGCTTACATTTCTTCGTACAGCGCAGCAACATCGTGGGCATCTCTTCACGTCAGCTACCGAATCACTAAATTCTTACAGTAATATTTTACGCGCATCAAAATGGAGCGGACGAGACAGGAACGATGTTACGGACGGCCAAGCGTGGGCTGTTATCGCCTGGACACGACTTGAATTTAGTAGAAATGTCGCGGCTTGCTTCGTGTCTCGATACGGGTGCACTAATAAGATAAAAACGCGTATGATTTACGAGTGGGGAATAAAGCGTAGCGCAAAGGACGAAAACAAGCTGAGCGGGCAAAAGGTTTTCCATTAAAATTTTTGTCCCGTCGTACTCCGTCTGAAGGCTAAATTAAGGTTTGGATTCCTCGCTGGGAAAAAGCGCTGGAAGAAAAGTGGAGAGGGGGGGAGGGTCTTGAAGATGGCAGCACGGAGGGCTGACGGCTTTCCGAAACCGTCTCCTTTTGGTCTCTGGCTGTCAGGTCGTTTCCTCTCTGCCGCCAGAGAATGGAGCTTTTTCATTTATTCTGCTCTCAGAACCTTTCTCTAGCTGTCGACCGGCCATAGCTACGCACTCAAATAGTGCTAAAAGTTTGCGTTCACGGACGCACGCGTGCCAGTCCCTGCGGACACGCTACTTTCTGCGATGGCTGTCGACCGAGCGTGTCAGAAGAACCGAGCTAGTTTGCCTTTTATCCCCCTGAACGATTTCTGCCGCGGTTGCCAAGAATCTAGATCAAACACAAAACATCAATCCAATTTCGCGCCACTTTCCAGGGCCTGATTATCCGTCTGCGTGACGCGGCCTATTACAAACGGTGCAGTAGTAAATAACATAAAAATGTTATAGACCAGAGAGAAGATCGATGTACACATTATCATCGATCATTGCACCTCTCGTCGCTTTCTTCATCGACGGGGCGCGAGCGGCTGTCAAAGTTCGAGCGGCTCGCTTTTCGCTGCCGCCGTACGCAAACAGAGCTGCTCCGTGTAGCGCCATGCTTCAACTTGGGCTTACACAATTGGTGAATGGTTGATGGGGATTTCGAGCCGTCAAATCGCTCGCCTATAGCGTTTCTCTGTTTATATGACAGCAGGTGTTTTGTTTTCTGTCATTTAGTTTAAAGTTCGAGTTTTTGCTGCTTCTTTTTGTGCCGTTCGAGCGATCTAATAAATCAATCGTTGTTTTAGACTGAGTGCAGAAAGAAGCGGTATTTTTTACGTACTGCCGCTTCCCCGCACCTCCTGGCGCCACGCGGCGATGACGTAAGGGTGCCACAGGTGTGCCGCCGCACATCACGAACGAGCTTCAGCTGCTAGTCAAACGAATGCACGAATGAACTTAAGTACACTACTGAGCACTCGTTTGTAACATGATACAGCGATTGTGCCACCTATTTGTTGATAATGGACTTCATAAGTACAATGTTTTCTTGAGCTCCGTTCATAGCGAAGACGTATAGGTAACAATGAACGTGACGCTCATAGACGCGCCAGGAGTTCGCTATAGGCTTATATGGTGTATCAATCATTTGCATGTTCAAACTATTGACTAGCTTCACGGTGCTTTTTGTTTCCTGGGAAAGTTATCTTCAAGAAGCTGGATTCCAACAGACACCATGCAGGTAGCCCCGGCTCTCCTCACATCCAGCGATCACACATGTTTTTTTTTCAGAGCTGTAAATACAAAGCACTCACAAGCGTTCTACAATCACCTTGCCTAACTACTTCGTATGCCCTCGTCAAACGCGAATTTTATAAGGCATATCCACAGCAGGTATAGATCGTCGAACCCCAGCACACGGTAAAATTTTATACCAGTTCCATCGAATAATAATAATAATAATAATAATAATAATAATAATAATAATAATAATAATAATAATAATCATAATATTAATAATTATAAAATATTAATAATAATATTACGAAGAAGAAGAAGAAGAAGATGAATAGGAATCGCTGTTTATTTTCCCCATCAAAATGTGATAGAGGGAGACCGACGAAAAAATCTGCCTCATGAAGCTTGACGAGTCCTCGCCCCCCCCCCCCCCCCCCCCCTCTACAATGGCAGCAACGGTAGCAAATATTAATTAATTAACACTAACAGTTATCAAATCAAAGCACAAGCTACAAACAAATTCCTACCAAATATTCTACACATGATAAATATTGAAGCAGTAAGGAAGAAAAGATAGAAGAGGAAAAAGAAGATGAGAACGACGAAACAAGGGGCTCGGTCAAGTGAGCCAGAGCAAGGTCGTTCGTCAGTCGAATAATAAACCGTTACAATTTAGTGGCGGCGGTGGGATGCCGACTGAAACACGTCAAGGACTTCTGTACCCGTGAAATTACGTCCTCCTGCGCTTCACCTCTGTCACGGACAATTTTCTACCCGTGAAATGCACGGGTACAAAGGACCGTGTGTACCTGTAAAAGTACGTCCTTCTGTGCTTCACGTCTGTCACGACGACCTAACCGCTGGGCACCCAGGAAGAGACAAAACTGCTAAGAAGATCTTAGAGCGACACTGGTGACCAGGAGTTCGCACAGATGTCGCCGTGTCATGCGTGAAATGTCAGTCCCTAAAAACTACGAACCCCACCATCCACTGCAGTGTCCAACCTGTTCCACTTCCCGAAGCACCATTCGAAATTATTGGTATCGACAACCTCGGCCCATATCCTTGTACTCAAAACGGCAACAAATACGTTCTAGTTGCAATTGAGTATCTCGGCGAATGGTTAGATTTACGTTCAGTCCTAAGTACCGCGGGGGACTATGCTGTTCAATTCCTGCGACAGCAAGTTATTCTTCGACACGGAGTCCCTCTGGTCATTATGCGCCACCGCGCCTAGACTTTCCTTTCCCGTCGATTTTTAAGGAAATGGGAGTGCATGGTATCCACCACGCTCGGGCGGCTCCACACCACCCGCAAAAAAATGGCCTCGTTGAACATGCCAACCGTACTATCGGCAGCACACTTGTAAGTTACGTCAACCATCAACACAAGAATTGGGACGAACTAGTGGCTTACACAGTCTTTGCCATCAGCACTGCGGAGCAGTCAACAACAGCGTTTATAGCTTCTATAATTGTGTACAGACGCACGCCAGCTTTTACAGGCGAAGCTGGTAGAAACGCTACTTGGCGAATGAGAGTAGAGAAATTCACGAGCATCTTTGAGCACCTGAGACCTGCAAGACCTGAGAAGACAAGCTCAAGACGCTGCGTTACGGGCTCAGGAACGAACGCAAGAGCGCATTGCCCCAGTTTTACCACCAACTCCTATACGCTCCGGAGACTGGGTTCTGGTACGGCGACTGCTTAGAAAGAGAGGTCGGGCAGAAACGTTTCTACCACGCTTTAAAGGACCTTGTAATATTCTTCAGCAACTGCGTCCTGTGACAAATTTCGTGTACGAGACTGCAATCGCAGTTCTAATCGTACAAATACCACATTCACGGTGCATCGCAGCCACATTAGGAACTACATCTCTCGTTTATCTTCACTTTGGACACATGAGCTTGTCCCGTGACAATATCATCAATTCATTGGGGAGCAGGGGACGAGTGTTGCAGTAAGAAAGGAAGGCTAAGAGGGAAAAAAGAAGAGAAGAACAACAAAAAGCAAGGGGCTTGGTCAAAAAAAAATGGGGGTTTCTGTATGTTTATACAGCTTAGAACTTAGTCTGCCTCAACGGGCGACTTGTCTGCCAGCTGTAGATGAGCACTTTAGCCAGTGCAGTACAACCGCTAGCCTGGGGTGGGTTCGGTCGAGTGAACCGGACCAAAGACGTTAATCAGTCGAATAATAAACCGTTACAATATGCATAAACACTTTCCTAAAACATTTTTTATTCAATACTATACATTTTTCAATTATGTAAAAATTTCAATTGAGGTTGTAACTTAGCCATTGCTATGAAACTATACTTGAGAAAAACGCTCGAAGACCTTTTACTAATAAAACAAAATAACATTCGTGTTCAGAAAACTCAGCAAGGTTGGCAGTGTATTTGTTAGCATTTGTTAGGGATAGGTTTTTAGAGCGCAGCTTTTAGGCGCCCGTTTCCGGCTTGAGCGGCGTCACCGTCGGCGTCGGCGTCGGCGTAACCGCGCGGTGCGTTATGGGAAACGTCCCATGATGCAACGCGCGGGTCTCGCTCGTAACCCGCGCGTTGCATTATGGGATGTTTTCCACAAGGACGTCACACGTGACGTCACGAGGGTCCCGCGCGTTGCCTTATGGGACGTTTCCCATAATGACGTCCCGAGGGTCACGAGTGACATCGCGTGGGTCCCGCGAGTTGCATTATGGGTATCGTCCTATGATGCAACGCGCGGGTCTCACTCGTGACCCGCGCGTTATATTACGGGACTTTGCATAATGACGTCAGACGTGACGTCACAAGGACCTTGCGCTTTGCATCATGGTACGTTTCCCGAATTGACGTCACGCGTGACGTCGCGGTCACTCGTGAAGGCCACGACGAAGGTATGCCTTCTCCTCCGTACCCTCCCCTCCTCCTCCTCAAGAGCTGCGCTCTAATTCGGCATTACACGGAATTGTAAACGTGTTTAATTTTTTATGTGAGGTAGTTGCCAAGTCTGTGGACTTTTAGTTGCTGTATATTTCTACTTTCGGTACAGGGAAAGCCAATTGAATAATGTTACGACATGCCATTATGACATTACCTGATCGGTCAATGAACGCGCGTCACTTCTGGCGCAGCACGGTACATGCCTCACGCTTGGAGTCATGTTCGCGAGCTGATCCGCCGATCAGTGAATGTAATTCGTCGGAAATAACATTAACTTTTGCCGTGTGGCAGGTGTTTAGGCAATCGCTCTTTGTGAGAGAAAGAGAAAAGCATGGGACGGAGTTTCAGTTTGGTCCCGCCTCCAGTTCGAGCTTCCTCTACTTTTGATAACGTGTCTGCGTCTCGTGAGCCTTGAGCGTGCATTTCCAGGTCAATGCACCTCAAAGAGTAATGAAAGGATGCTGGAGCAATTCCACATTTGAATACAAGGCCTGCGCATGACGTCATCATTGGTGGATCTCCACCCGGCCTCAAGCCGCCAGCACGGTAAAGCTCGACGACAGCCGCCGCCAAGTGGTAGCGATGGTGCCACTTTGAGGTGGCGCTACGTGGAATCACTATTGATGACGTTTGAAGAGGGGGGGATTAAAGGCGCGGGCCTTCTCTTCTAGCTGTGATATTGGCTAGAGGCCTGACAGGGCGTTCAAAAGAGACACCCTGCCGTACTCACTTTTTCGGTGTGTATAGTTGAAACTGATAAGCGTGTTGGAGAGGTGTTATATTTGTGGCATCGCAAAGGTTAAAGGCCAGATCAGATGAGATTTTATTTCCTCAAAGGTATCCCAATTGGGATACATTAAGGTAGTTGAAGAATGACCGGGGAAACATTGCGCACTTCTTGATGTTAACCACATAAACAGGAACTAACTCCTCTAATAAGAGATAAAGAGAAAGAAAGAAAGACGTTTACAACTTTTTGTAACACTTATTTAGAGCGCAGCTCTTGAGGAGGAGGGGCGAGGGCACTGAGGGGAGGTTATGCCCCTCCTCATCCGTACCCTCTTCTTTTTCTCTCCTCCTTCTTTCACGCGCGAAACGCGCGTCGTCACGCGACGTCTTGGCGCAGTGCCGAAACGTCACGTGACGCGTCGGTAAAGTCACTGTGACGTTTCAGCATGTGACGTCCACTGAAACGTCATGGTGACGTTTCGTCATGGTGAAGGTCGCTTCGAAACCGACCGTCACGGTGACAGTCAATTTCGTCACCGTGACGTTTCGGCATGGTGGCGTTACGGCACCACGCCGAAACGTCCCGTGACGTTTCGGCGAGCAGCATTATGGGACGTTTCTCATAATGCACAGCGCGGTTACGCCGACGCTGGCGGCGACGCCGACGGCGACACCGACAACGCTCAAGTCGGAAACGGGCGCCTAAGAGCTGCGCTTTAAAAGACAAAAAAAAAAGAACTGGTTTTCACATTTGGTTTTTACTGAGTCACGTCGCGTATTCCTGACTGCCGTTATGAGATAAGTACTTTCTACCTCGAGCCAACCGGTGTTTCTATGCGACACTTTAAAACAAAACAAAAAAAAAAAGTATATAGGGTGTCTAAGTCTCCAAGCTCGATCTAAAATGGACCGTAAAAATCGACGCCTGCCCGTAGCATTCTAATCTTTTCGTGAAATGTACATTTCACAGGTCGGTTTTTTCTTGTAAAATTACAAAGCCTAGCTCCCTTTCTGTAAAAAATAGGGCCAAGAGACTTGGCAGGGTCAACGGAGGGTGGCGAAGCAGACGACCAAGTCGATTGGCGGGACGCGTTTGGCGCTCATATTGTTAGATGGCGCTACCTCTTTATCGAGACTGCACGCTACCACCGTGGTTTATTAAAAAGAACACAATTTTTTTGTCATGTAATTTTGGAAAAAAAAAGAAATGCAGACAATAAAATCAAAAACCAAAGTTAAAAAAAAAAAAAACGCATCTGCATAACGACGTTTGCCAACGGGTTTCGCCTGCGTGTCGTCTTTCTTTCGCTGGTTGGCTACACCTTGAAGCGCTGCTCCCGACGCCATCTATCAATACGCGCGCGAAACGCGCCACGCAGCTCGACTTGGTCGTCTGCGTCGCCGCCCACCGCTGACCCTGGCAAGTTTCTTGGCCCTAATATTTACAGAAAGAAAAAAGCGACCTGTGGAATACACCTTTAACGAAAGGTTTAGATTGCTATGTGCAGGCGTCGATTTTTAGGGTCCATTTTAGATCGAGCCTGCTGATTCGGGAAACTATATAGAATACAGATTTTTATTTATTAAGGAATTACTCTTTTTTTTAGCAAAAAAGGTTTTTTTTTGCTGCCATTCTTAAGCTCTAGGTATTTTTATGTGAATGTATCTACCTATTATCTTCACTGCCCTTGATTTGAGATGCCCCTAAATTGGCCCTACGACAGTACTTTTAATAAGATATTGGTTATACTTAGTAGATTAGATTATTGTCCGTGTGTTACGCCGCTTATGGCGTTATCATTCTAGCTTTTGTTTTGCCTCTTGGGTCCCATATCAAGGGTGAATGATCATAATAAGTGTATACACACTGCTCTCGTCCGGCAAGATTCATGAGCCACATAAAGCCTTAAAGATATCAACTATATGACACAACAGTTACGTTATATTTCACCTTCAAGCAGTAGAGCTTCTGGCACGGATCCTATCTAATGGAGATATATTGTAGTTTATCAAACGAGTCGGTAAAAGCATCACTCGAGAATTAAGTGGCCCGTATAATAACCCCGTGGAATTTGTTGATTTGAACAAAAACTTTATCGGAAGCCCGCTGAACGTGGACCATTGTTCAGGCATTCTATATGCGGATTAAGTGCGAGAGTTTTCTGAAAATTGGTAAATCTGTATTTGTAGCGCCTCGAAGCACCAATCGAGGATCATAAGCCGCGAAGAGTGCAGCGTAGCGGAGTCTGAACGGCACGAAAGGTCTGCACTCCGCAGTGTGTTTCGAGTGTTGCTTCCGCCAACGTAATCCGTGGCAACTCCCCGATGTTAATTAAACGCAGGGAGGGACGCGGTCACGAAAGACCGTCGCATGTTGAGGCGGCCCGAGAAGCGCAGCGTAGAGACATAGCGTCACACGTGCCGGTTTTGATGAGTGCGGTGACATCTCCTGTCTGGGAACATGCGCTCGTGTTGTTGTTGTTTTGTATAATTTCAGTGGGGGCAAGGCTTGATTTTACTTAGTTTTGGAAGGTGGACGCCACGTGACTTTGCACCGACCGTTGATGGAATTGGCGAAAACCGGTGCGTGTGCCACTGGAAGACCACCAAGACAGGGAGGACCACACCCTTGCATGCCGCGTCACCACTGCGGCCGCTGCAGGCAGTCAGGTCGCCGCATATCATGTTCTCACCAGACGATGAGTGTGCGCTAACAGCTTTACGATTTAAAGAGTGCGCGACGCCCAAAAATGATGCGACGTTCTCGCTCTTAGGTTTTTCTTTTTGTATATAGCGGCATAATTATCTGTTAAATCACAAAATAGACTAGAGGGTGTCAGAATAGCAGCAAATGAACGGGAATAAAATATATATAATTTGCATAGATTGTTGCAACTCTCGTCTTACTCGTGCGCATTCACATGACGTCAATGAAGTGTCGTTTCAAGTCAGTCATGTTTCCATTCTTCTCGAAGGATGTGTCGACGGTCACACTCACCTAGCTGGCGTAATCTGAAACTCCTGTCAGACGGGCACGTTGAAGGCCTTCAGAAAGAACTCCTTTAAAAAATTGCCGAATCAGCTTGCAATCTGGCGCTTATCGGCGAGCGCTGATTCGCCGACCCTTTAGAGATATGCTGAACCGAAATCTGGATTTCACAAAATAAAGCCACACAAGCGTTGGGCGCGATGCTATAAACTCCAAAACATCACTCATACATCGATATCCCAAACGGATGGCCGTATTTTTGGAAAAGAAGGGCGCGATCGAGCGAGGAATGCGACGTCACGATTCTCTTCGGACAGTTAAGAATGAGGGGAAGCTGCATCGCTTCTCTCCTCCTTGCTTCGGTTCATCTGCTTGGGGGGATGAAGCGAAAGGAGAGGGAATGAGAATCCCGACGTCACACGTGTCGTCTGCCTCGTCGGCCATGTTCAATCGCGCACTTCGCTCAAAAAGTACGGCCATCCGTTACAGGTATTGCAGTATGAGTGATGTTTTTGGGTTTTGCAGCGTCCCGCCTCTCGCTTCAGCCTTGTTTTGTGAGCTCGAATTATTTCGGTTCAGCATCACTTTAAACGATTCGTTCTGAAGGCCAGTTTGACACGGGTATCAAACGGCAACTTTTGATTCCTTCTGGCAAACTAACCTCAAGAGCCTTTTTAGGATCGCGATTGGCCAGCGCCATGGTCAAGCGCGGAGCAGGCCAATCGTGGCGGTCAGAAATCTCGCCGACATTATCGCCAAGTGTCTAGCTTAGGGCCCCAGAACTGAATGAAAGTACACGTGCCCCTTTACTTGTGACAAATCGATACTCGGTGTCAACTTTCTGTGGCATTTAAAAAAAAATTTGGAGCCGTTCCGCTCTGGGAAGGTGGTTGGCCAGTGACGCTGTACACCACCACAAATGATTCACCAAGAAATACACAAAAGCACTTCACAAAATGCTCATTCACGGTATTTACGTACATCATTTTGAAACGGTAGTGATGATTGCTTTGTGATCACTTTGATATACACTAAAGAGTTCCATTGCAATCTTGGTGAGATTTTTTGATAAAGCTAAATCTATACATGACCTATGGCGCTCGTCATAGGTACGTTGCTCTTCGGGAGTCCTAACCAGGCACGTAGCCAGGATTTTGTTTGGGGGGGGGGGGGGGGGGGGGGGTTACACACGTTTGATGATAAAAACGAGCTGATCC
This sequence comes from Ixodes persulcatus, assembly GCA_013358835.2. NCBI lineage: Eukaryota > Metazoa > Arthropoda > Arachnida > Ixodida > Ixodidae > Ixodes > Ixodes persulcatus. The sequence goes on from JABSTQ010002929.1 coordinate 207,246, forward strand.
GCTTCGCTCTTGCGTTATGAACGCCAGCGAGGATGCACCTTTAAGCAGTTTTAGCATAGCACTGCGGTGAGGAGCGGCATCGCTGCCATGAGCTCGTGATGTAACTTCATAGATAGCTCCCTCCTCAGCGCGCACAGGACCCATACCGTGGCCACGGTAGAACGTTGTATCGCTGTGCTAAAACTGTCTATTTTGACACTAATAGTAGTGCTGTAGTAAAAATTGTTCAATTAGTGAACGGCGTTGCCCGACACGAGGCGATTTTGTTGATGCAATTTTGGTAGTTTACTTTATAAAAAAAAAAGTACTACACAAAATCGTTGCAAGCAACATGTTTAGCGCGTGTCATCGACTCAATAAGCATATGAGCATGGAACGTGCTCATCAACTGTTCAAATAAATTTGTTTCGTATATAGTAAAATCATTTACTGGTGGGAAAAGCAAAGGGACAAGAAATGAGTGAGATACTTTTTCGCTGATAAGCCAAGACTGCATATCGCACGAAGATGTACGTGGCAGGTGTAATTATTCGTGATATACGGTGACCATGTTAAGACGTTCAGTCAGATAGCCAGAGTGCTATATGACATCTGCTGACTTTGCTTCCGGCTACCCTGGGCCAGTATGAATAGCAGAGACGTGAACGGCCCGTAAGCTGCAATCAACAAACATCTTTGGCGATCGTCACGCCCAGTGGCGTAGCCAGGCATATTTTTCGTCGCTTGTGTGTGTTGGGGGGGGGGGGGGGGGGAGGGCTGAGGTGGCTGGAGGTCCATGATTTGGAGTGCGGAGAAAAGGGGGGGCTCCCCCCCCCCCCCCCCCCGGCTACGCCACCTGGTCGCTGGTCGCACCTAACTAGTGCTCCCAAAAACCGTTTGTCTCGAGCCGAGCTGCAATGGACTGCCGAAAACAACACTTCTGCCACTTTACTGGACCGGTACGAAAAGCTAATTACCTCTTAAAGTCGTCGCTACCACTGCGTCAGAAACGTATTTCTTCAAAAACAAAAAAAAAAGAGAAAAGAAAACAGTCTTGAACAGTTTTAACACTCTCCATGAAGATTTTGTGGGAGGTGATACGTGAATGCGCGATAGACTCAATACTTTATAGATGAACGAGCTGCTGTAAATAGCGGCCCTGCTTATCACGGGCATAGTGCGGGCTTTTTGACAAACTACCTACACGCTCTGGTGAAGTATAGTACTATAGTGAAACAAAGTATCATAAAACAGGCTCGCTATTAGCGCCTTTTTTAGTGAGGCGGTACCGCTCTCGTGCCACGAGCTCTAGTGTTACACGTTCTAAACGATCACATATGGGTTTGTGCCTTATTATAAGTAGTGTATTAGTCGTCATTTTTTCATCTATATATGTCTATTCTGCTGCAGTCGTTCTCTAGTGCTAAGCAGGCCGTTCGTTATATGCTTTCCCTTTTGATGCTTTTCGAGCATCACTGGCCCCGGCCAAGTTATTGTAAATACCATTTTTCTAGCTTTCCGAGCTTTGAAAATATAGTCAGCACGACGCAAAGCTGTGTTGAAATAATCTTTCCTACAAACTTGACAGAAGTCGTGTGGATGAATGTTCAATGAAGGGAAGAACAACGTCGCCGGGACACATTTCAAAAGTTGGACATATACATGGCTCGCACTGACGTCCCATCGGCTGACGTTGAAGTGGCAGAGTTGAAAAGTTCGTACCTTTTGTTGCATTTATTTTGCACGATCTAATTTGTTTTTCTCGGCAAGGACAAGTGGGAATGACCATCAACATGGTGCCATGGCGTCATGTGCGCTCCTTGAATGGTATATTATACATATATTTAAAAAAGAAGAGTCTTAGCTCAAATAAAATTACGACAACAAACCACTTTGTTCGCGCCTAAAAATCGGCCTTAGTAACGTAAAATTTCACTAGTCTTTGTCAAGTTTCGGGTGCTTCCTTACAGTGTCCATAGATGGTCACGTCGAGTGCCACCCCGTATAAAAAGGGCGCACCTTTCGCGTACGTTGTTGCTCTTAGTGCACAAGATGAGCTCTCAAACACTGACCCCGACGACCGCACGCTCTCTCCGTCTCAGCTAATAGGGACTGAGAGTGTTAGTAGATCGTTTTGAAAGGCCCGCTCCCGCTACGGGCGCGCGGTTCAGAACATGCATCGATGTGGCAGCGCGAGCTCCCGCTGCAAAAAGCGTGGCCTGCCAAACACGATCTTATAAAACTCTCTACTGATCGCGTCCGCACCGCTGAGGTATCACTTTCAAAGCTAGTCCACCCGCGCAGACAACCATATACTTGCGATCGGGTAGGCGTCCGAACGCAATCCCACTGGTCGAGTCACACATGCGGTCTCTCGAGAAAGTACAAACAAGAAATGAAGAACCTCAAGCAACTTCAAAACAGAAGAGAAAAAAAAAAAGAAGGGAGTGCCGAGATCTGATTTCGCGTATCATCTTTTTATAGCTGCCAGTTAACGTGTACGCCCGACCACACAGCACGAAACGTAGTATATATATATATATATATATATATATATATATATATATATATATATATATATATATTCCGAGGTGAACAAGGGGTTAAGAAGCCATCTAAAACTCGGCAGAGGATGCGCGGCATGAAAGAGGCAGAAGTATAAAAAGACCGGGGAAATTTAAGACGGATGACGACGCGGAGTAGACGAGGCATACCTAAAAAGAAGAGTGGGAAGAAGTCGCATAACTGGCGGCCGACGTCGAGTGGGCGAGCAAATGGCCGGAATATCTGCGAAAAGTGACGCCTCGGCTGTTGCGGCCGGCCCCGCTCCTGCCAGGCACTCTCCTAGGGCGTCGGCGGCGCTTCTTTGAAAGCGGTCGGGGGCAGTCTCGTTGTCGGGACTCGGGAGAGGGAGGATAAGCGAAGAACACGATCAGCATCGCGCAGTTCCACGATGAACGTATCTCTGCGTAATGTCTGGGCGTGTGCCGTTGCAGCCACCAGATAACTTAGCCCACGGTGCCACCTGCGAATCCAAAAGTGGCCACGACTCGTTTAATGAAACCAGAGGGCCAGATACTCGAGGATAGCATTAGTTTTGAGCTCCATACGCTATATTGGTGCTTGCTGTTGGTTCCGAATTCGGGGAAAACGTAAGGTAACACGGCGGTAAGCGAAGACGCTTCAAATGTATAAACTTGACTAAGAACTTTCTTCGTGCTAAAATGTATCAACAATACATAATGATTGAAAACCTGAGACTGTGGTTTTTCTTCCTACTTCACGTTTTTCCGTTTCCAAACCACAGTCTCAGGTTTTCAATCATTATGTATAACTTACACCAGCTCGCCTGCACTTTAACCGTTTTTTCGTGTCAACCATGTTTTTTTTTTCTTTTTATTTGCAGCTGTTTTTTTTTTGTTACTAACTAATGTTTTACATCTGCATATGATAAGCTGACATGGCATTTACAAAACTCGCGGATTACGTGACAACTAATACATAAGCGTTCCAATACAATCCTTCGGTGTCTCTTATTTAGAAACACCACACCTGTATTCGCAACTGGTTTCTGCGGCAGTGCGCGAGCCAGATTTTCACCACCATAACTGTCATTCTATTGACTTGCCGAGAATCTTAAGAGGGTTTCACATGCAGCGATTCCGCGGCCAAAATTGCTGCCGCTAGTGGCGCGGCGGCACGGATCACGAGGTTTCATTTCACATGAGCGTTTTCTGCCGTTGCGATGGCCAATGTTGCTTGCAGCAAGCAGATGCGCACAGTCGGTTACAGCGGTTTCTAACAACAATTTTAATCCTTAGATTTCAGTTTCCCCTTCAATTTAAACTTAATAAAACAAAAGAGCGTTTAAATATTAAATTATAAATTAACCTTAATCCTGTTTGTTTATGTTTTTTTTTTTTTTTTTCAAACTTCGTTGTTGCGGAGGATGAAACCTCGGATCATCCTCGGCAGCGTCACGGGCAGCACCTTCCTCGGATCTGAAGACTCCAACTGATATGGCCGAACCGAACCTCCTGGACGGCGTCAGAGTAGTAGTATTTCCGAAATGGGGGTATGTGCTCATGATCCGGAGTATGCCCGTCTACGGAGACTGGAAGAGTACCTTTGCTCCCATTGTTCCGAGATTCTTTGAGCTGCGCGTCCCAAAGAAACCGACGCTTCGACCCTTCACTAATAGTTCATTGTTCTGTTCATTGAACTGGGCGCGATACATTTTGTTTTACTTGTTGCGATGATCTGCGTTGGAGAAGACACGTCAATGTCGCTAAGTTCTTCTTCGTCTTTTGATTTTATCACTAGCGCTCGCACAAGCCGCTTCCGATTAGCGTCTCTTGCGCTTGCTACAGTTGTCACTCAGGCGAGGAAAGTAAAAAAGGAGCCGTGTAATTTATTGAGAAAACAAATTCCGAGCAAGGGGACAGCAATCTCCCTCCTCCATAATCTCCTGAACAGTTCCGACGCGACTGCGGAAGCTAAGAAGCTCGACCCGCCGGAAAAAAGAAACCGCAAACTAGACGCTTGCGTACTTTCTCTGCTTGTCGTCTGCTTCAAGAACGTGAAAACGCCGCCGTCCTATGCGCCAGCTTTCCCGCAATGTTTCTCCTCCTGTCACGTGATTTCCCGCCTCGCTGTGAGTGGCCACCGCGGAAGCTGCCTCTCTGCCGCGACGAAATGTTTCCGCAGCGGGAACCGTGCCGCTCAGCCGCTGCGGCTGGCCAGGGTGCCGCGACGGCAGAAATCGCGCCGCTCTAGGGCCAAACTCGCTGCATGTGAAACCCGTTTTAGCGATTGAAATAGGCAATGACAAATCAATAAACCAATAAAAGCCTGCGTTGGGGGCAATTACACTGAGCTGTCAATAGAAATTCGATCAGCTGGTTTGTGATCACAGTGATGAAATAAAGCGAATGGTTCCAAATGATGGAAGAAATGCCTACACAAACCAACCGCGAATTAGAAAAAGGAGTACACACTGAGCGTTTTGAGTGTACTCTTTCATTTCGTGATAGCCTTTTGTGCGCGCTGTTGTCGTCATTTTAAAACATCTTCTACCAATTAGCTCAGGCTTGCAGTCTTATAAAGGAAATAGAATGACAGGAAACAGAAAGTGAATGTTAGTTTTATAGATGTGCCCATGCACACGTGTAATTGTAATTGTGTTTTTTCTATATATCTCTAGAGTGCGGAAGGTTAGTCAGCCCCAATGGGCGGTGCTTCAGCTGTAGACGAGAAAGTGCCGCTTCCAGCCTGGTGTCTATAACGTGCATTACGCAGTAGTGATACACAATAGCACGCCGGTGCAATGCTCATCCAGATCGAAGCTGGTCAGGGGAGGACCGAACCCAGAATCCCTTGATTCTGCAGCTCAAGCAGGAGAGCTGTCTTAAAGCTCCTTTGAGACACAAAACGTCAAGGAGAGTAATAATACTGACAGCAGGTCTTTTCTCCGCAAGACAAAAATGAACAAAAATAATTTGAAAACAACGTAAAGAAAGCAAATATCTTCAATCGCCCCAGTGATCACTTATCTAAACCGTGACAATGAGTACTCAATTATATTCATGTTGCTAAAGGGCAGGATTCGATTATCTTCAAAAGAAATTAGGTATATACTTTTGCATCCGTGTTCGCCCGTGCACGTGGAGAATACTGTGCATCCACAATACTTAGGAAAAAAAAAAACGATAGAAGATTTTATTATCTATCCTAATCCGGGATTCTGCAGACCGCTGTCTAAACGGCGTATTCCTGAGAAGTATGTCGCTTCTGTTATACTAAAACGAAAACTTCTAAATTTAACACCGAAAGGATCGCGATCGCCGGCTCTGCTCAAATTCCTTCCCATCACTCCAACACCCAAACGGTTTATGTGAATCGCGTCCGCCATTTTTTTTTTCTACTGCCGCACCTGTCCCGCCAAGCGGTGACATTGCGGCAGTGAGAGTACGTATAAATCAGCGCGAAGTCTTGAAAGCATTTCGATATCTTTACCTACCCCCAAATCTGGAACAACATCGTCCCCGTTTGCCTCGCTTACCTGGAACGCATTTCCCTCGGCGAGTGTCGTCACATTGCTTATACATGTTACAAAAGACACTATCGAAACAGGTTCGAGCGCAAGTCATCACGATATCCGTGCTTAAAATGCCGCACGGCAACGAGTTCAGAAGGAAACTTGGCATGCGGCATTCTAAGCACGGATATCGCGGTGACTGATGTAGACTGTCTTTTGTGTGATGTACGAGCAGTGTGACCTCGGCTTTATGCGTGCGATAACGTGCTTGGATTAGAAAGAAATTATAATAGACCCCTTTCAAAAGTGTGCCCTCTGTTGGAAGCTGTGGAATCCCTGCACAAAGGCGGACACATAAGACATCGGCAATGTTGGGACTACAGTAGTTGGGACCTTTGAAACTCTACTATGACACTTCATTTTTAGCTCATCTACTTTTAGAATCTCTCATTATGTGGTGTCACTTGTTGTGCCATTGTGCAGTGTTTCAGATACATTAACAATGAGTACGTGACTTTCGAAAGGGGTCTCTTAGCGGCGAGATGTTTCGGTGGCGCCCTCCTTCGGTTACCTTTCGTGACTTCATTACCTTGTGAACAACATGTTCGATGGTGTTTGCAATGGGCATGGTGGAAGCCTGAAATCATAGCGCTTTCAAAGCAACACTGCCAACACCGTCAAAATTGAAGTTCTCACATTCCTCTTATTTCCGTCGGTGAGACATCCTTTGCTGACGTCATAGCATTCGGCCAATTGTGGTGGGCCAACCACAACGACGCTTTCGATCGCTCACGTCGCCAATTGGCGGCGAGATGCTCCAGTGGCACCCCCATATGGTTCCATCTCGTGACGTCATTATACTTGCGAATAACAAGTTCGATGGTGTTTGTAATTAGCATGGCGGAAGCTTGAAATCATTGCTTCCTGAATCCAAAGCTGCCAACACCGTCAATAATGAAGTTCTTGCATTTCTCTTATCTTTTGACAATGAGAAATACTTTGCTCATGTCATAGTCTGAATCACTGATCTCTATTGTAGTAGGCTGGATCGCGGACCGCGGCCTCGGCAGCTGGGGCCGAGTGTCGCCACCGGCGGCCATTGATTGACACCAGCCAATGCATGGGACTCTATGGGAAGAACGAGATAAAGTGACGTTTTCGCCTGTTTCTAATCTGGTGTCGGCATTGAAACTTTTTGGATGCTTTTCGATACGCCCTTCAAATAGCTTGCGTACAAACATTAAAACTGACAGCCCTCGCAGTTTGTCGGGCTCAACTGCGCATGTACGGAGCTCCTGGCATGGATGGAGCGCGTGGTTGGAGGAGGCAGGGCCATCACGTCGTGCTCAAGCCGCTTGCTCAAGATGCAGCACCCGGCGGCGGAACATCTGGGATCGACGCAACACCGAGCAACGGCGCAAACCTCAAGGACTGGCGGCGATGACCTCAACCACACACACGCCGGAGAACGCTGGTGTAGTTTTCGGAGGTGCTACGTGCGCGGCATCACGTTGCGGCCTTGGCCTACCGTACTGGATGCGGTCGACGACACAACCCGTCGCCTCCTCGGCCTTGGACTACGGTCGGGACGGCCAAGCTCTGGTCCGCGAGCGCCTCATCCGAACGGCGGTGTGGCACGTTCCGGCGACACATGATACTCTAGCTGCATGCGGGCCACGCGGCCTACGTGACGGACGTCTCGTACTCGCCCTTGGGTGAACGTTATAAAAGCAGGGGATTCTTTTGTGGGAGAGACAGACAGAGAGTGGGACTCAACATGCTTCTTGCTGTAAATACGCAGTAAACCTATCATATCAGCCCTAAAGAAGTTGCTTCAAGGTGCCGGCAGATTGGAACCGTAGCCCGTCGAGGGACAACTAACCCGATCGACGAACGTGGGGCGCCTTCACGGACCAAGGTGAAGAGGCGGTTGCAGAAGTGGCGCAGTCGACAGGATCTGCTTAGGCTGAGCTGAAGAACTCCGCTGTGACGAGGGACGACCGGGACTGGTGAAGGCGGCGACCTCAAGCTGAACCGTGGAGAGTCAGCGGACACTCCAAGCTAATCCGACCAGCCCACCGAGGGCCACGCAGCGCAGCGCTTCGGTAGCTAGGTGAGTACCCCCTTGGTTCCTGTTGGGCGCATGTTATGTCAAAGCCTTGGGTTTTGAGGAGTGATATCGCTAAGGAAACAGGGGAAATGGCGGATGGGGCGGGAGATGAGTTGGCACTCACAGGTCAGACGGGAGGAGCAAATACCACACCAGAGGCGGCGTCGGAGCAGCAGATTATGCTGCTGCAGTTACGGTTAAAAATTGCTGAGGCAGAACGGGAGAGGCAGCGAATGGAGCTGGAAATCCAGCGGCTGCAATCACATAGGAGTGCAGAGCCTGGCGACGTAGACAGCAGCTTCGCGGTGGGCGCAAAAGCGGACGAGGATAGACGGCTGAAATTTGCAGGTCTATTAAAAGGTATTCTTGCGCTAATGCCGAGCCAGGAGGCATTCGTGCCCAGCTGGTTCGAAGATGTAGAAGCCACCCTTGAGTCGTACGATGTGCCACGCGAGTGGTGGGCCGGACTGGTCTTGCCGCGGCTTAGTGAGCGGGCACGGGGTCTTCTCACGCGGCTCTCTTCGGAAGAGAGAAGAGATTACGCTGCTCTGAAAAGCAAAATTTTGGATGGTTTGCGGCTTTCCGCGGCTGAATACAAGCGTTTGTTTCTGGGAGCAATTCTCAGTGAGGTTGGAAAATTACTTTGATTACTATCTGGAAAGTTGCAAGGTGAGCTCGCTGCGAGAATTCAAACAGCTGACAGTAGCAGACCGTTTGAGGGAGTGTTTAACTGCGGAAGCGCGGGCGCATGTTATTTTGAATGAAAAACCAGGTTTCCTCAGGCCTAGCGAGGTAGTGAAGCTAGCAGAGAGTTACGACGAAAGCCGTAAGAACAGGCCTGTTGTGGTGTCTAGCACGGGTGCTCCTGTTGCGAATTTGACGACAGGCGAGGCTGTGGCGTCGTCGCAAGCAAAGAAAGCCAACTGGGACGCACGTATAAGGAAACAGTGCTTTAAGTGCCACGCATCGGGGCACATAGCTAAGCAGTGCCCAACGAGGGAAACCACGGAAGCCCGCCTTGTCAAGGGCACAGACAGGTCAGTCGTTGCCCGGTGTTAAGAATGGAACCTTCGGCAACCTTCTTCCGAGTTTCAACGCTGCGGAAACGAGTCCCAAAACGAGTCCCGACGTGTTCAGGACTGACGCCCACCTGTCGAAGGCTGCCCAAAACGTGTCTCAACGCGTCCGTGACGTCAACGGGACGTGTGTGTGTGTGCGTGTGGGTTCGTGCGCTCCGGAAGGGGAGAGAGGCCTGGCCTAACTGCGGAGAACCTTGGCTATGACTCATTTCTGACTACGTCGCGACGGACCCAGCTGCAAAGCACGTGGCTGTCGCACCTGCTGCCCTGGCGGAGAGAGAGGGAGAAAACGGACCCCTATATAAGGCGGGGCGTGAGAGCTCCATTTGTTCTCTTGGATTTGACGACTGTTTCGCTACCATGTAATTAAACCGTTCGTTACGTTACCAATTCTCCCACCTCCACGGGACCCCTGGGTTCTTCACTTCGGGGAATGGTCGTCGTCACGAGCCAGGAAGCTCCCGGACGTGCGGCCTAAGCCCCGCCTCGAACAACTGGTTGGCAGCGGTTGGGATCGGACCATGCGACATCGTGCTACATCTGCGGGTGAGCGTTTGGACTTTGCTTTGGGATTCGCCAGGCTTCGGATTATGGGTAATTAATTTTGAACTGCTGGGAATCCTTAGTGTTTGACTCGTGCGCTAGGTTTGTGTACAACCTCGCGACAAGTTTTAGAACAAAGCCAAAGCTAAAAAGCAGCGATCATGGATCTGATGAGGTTACTGAGAACAGATTTACTCTGTTTATGTGAAGAATTGGGTGTGGAGGTGGAGCAAAAGATGAAGAAATCTGAGATCAGTAAAGCGATTTCAGAGAGCGCGGAAGCAGAGGAAATTAAAATTGCGTGGGAACTGCTTCAGAACGCTAAGAGTGAAGCTGCAGCAAGAGAGGAGCGAGAACAGGCTGCAGCGAAAGAGGAACGAGAGCGGGAACAGGCTGCAGCGAAAGAGGAACGAGCGCAGACTGCAGCGAGAGAGGAACGAGCACAGACTGCAGCGACAGAGGAGCGAGCGCTGAAAAGGCTAGAGCTCGAAATTGAACAACAGCGATTAAACTCGCAGAACAGTAGAGTTGGGGCTCCGGTACGAGCAAGTGAGACCGAGTCGTATCAAATGAAGAAGCTCATGCAGCCGTTTAAAGTTGGGGAAGACGTGGGCCTATTCTTAGTTAACTTTGAGAGGACATGTGAGAAGTTGAGCTTCGCCCCAGAAACGTGGCCGCAACGGCTTTTGACTCTGTTGCCCTGTGAGGCTGCAGAGGTTGTCGCGCGCCTTAGTGCTGGAGACGCGGACGACTACGACAAGGTGAAGTCCAGCCTTTTAAAGCGGTACCGCCTTTCTGCCGAGGCGTTCCGTCAAAGGTTTAGAAACGCATCCAAAAAGAGCAGCGAGGGCTACTCGGAATTCGCGTACGGGCTTAAAACCAACCTGATAGAATGGTTGAAGAGCGAGGAAGTGTACGAAAGCCGAGACAAGGTAGTCGAGTGTGTGTGCCTCGAACAGTTCTTTCGTAGCATTCCGCAGTCAGTCAAGCTCTGGGTGCAGGACAGGGTGGGAGTCGACTCTGTCGAAAGGGCCGCTGAGCTAGCCGAAGAGTACGCAACGCGTAGAAAGCTGAGCGGAGAGGAAAGCGAATCCGGCCGAAGCGATCAGCGCAAGACCTTCCGACAGGGAAATGACTCGCGAGAAAACGGGCCCGAGAAGCCCGAAGCAGGACAAAAGGTCCCAGAAAAGAGCGCAGAACACTCGAACGGAGACGAGGCGCGGAAAAGCCCAACAGGGCAGTTCGAGGCAAGGAAGCCGTTCCTGTGCTACAACTGTCAGGAGCCGGGACACACAGCGGCCAGATGTAAGAAACCGCGGGTTGTGTTCTCGTACGTGAACGTTAGCGACAAGGACCTGAAGCTTCTTCGTCCCTATCTTCACGAGCTCCATGTAAACGGAAAGCCGTGCAGGGTGCTTCGGGACAGTGCAGCGACGATGGACGTTGTCCATCCGTCGTATGTAACGCCATCCGATTTTACGGGAAAGGTAGTTTGGATCAAGCAGCTGCTCGAAAAGCACAGTGTCTGTCTGCCTATGGCGAGAGTAAGGATAACTGGCCCGTTCGGAGAGCTAGTGACAGAGGCGGCTGTCTCGCAGACAGTCCCGTTGGAGTATCCTTATTTGTTTTCTAACCGGTCAGATTTCCTGCTGCGCGAAAGGGGTCAACAACTGGGAGAAGGGCTAGTTCAGTCGTGTACGAGGTCCAAATCGCGTCAGGTCGCCCCTTTGTTGACGAGTGATCCAGAGCCAGAGGCAGCTGACGGGGAGCAAGCACTCCCAGAGTTGGAGGCAGAAAACCGGGATGAGAGGGACCAGGTTGTTGAACAGCCTGACCTCGCAGCGCTAGAAAGCGTACGCCGTCCCAACGAGCCCGCGAAAAAGGCGGAGGAAGACGGGATCATTAAAGGATCTCTCGTAGCTCCGGCGTCACGTAACTTTGGTCCTCTGCTACGAGTAGACAGAGTGTCTTTGACAGTTGAGCAGAACAGCGACCCTAGTGTGTCAGGGTTTCGCGGTACAGCTCCGGAGATTGCTGGGACCAATGTGACGGGGCATGAAAAAGACAGATTGTTTTATCGGCGCTATAAGGACCGCATTTTCACGTCTAGAAATCACGTGAAAATCGATCACTATGACTTCAACGTAAGAAAAGGGAAAGGCAAATTTAACGGCAATGCCGATGGGTTGAGCAGATTTTTCTGACATCACGAAAAATAGTAGGGATGATCTCAGAGGTCTTCGTCATCCACGGGAATGAGGATCTAAGTGGGGGCACTTCATTGAAACCCCAAAAGGACCTCACAAATTGCGAAGAGTTTTTGTCTTTTGTATTTTGTTCTTAGTGACCTCGTTGGAAAAGGGAGTTTTTTTGGCGACAGGGGGTCTCGATACCCGGAATTGTACCAAATTTTGGTAATCCGTAATCCAGTCTGGCGGGTCTTTGGCGAATTCCGAGCGTTTGACTGCGGTGTGGCGTGGTGTTGTGGGGGACGTTTCCGCTGATGCCTCCGTTGTGAGAGGTTTGGGAGTTTGTTTGGTGCTTGCAGCGTCTTCTCAAGGCCTACTCCAAGCCCACCTCTTCAGGCCAGCGATTGTACCACCGGCCATTCGAGGTTTCCCTGGCCCCGGAGGGGCTGTTAAGAATGGAACCTTCGGCAACCTTCTTCCGAGTTTCAACGCTGCGGAAACGAGTCCCAAAACGAGTCCCGACGTGTTCAGGACTGACGCCCACCTGTCGAAGGCTGCCCAAAACGTGTCTCAACGCGTCCGTGACGTCAACGGGACGTGTGTGTGTGTGCGTGTGGGTTCGTGCGCTCCGGAAGGGGAGAGAGGCCTGGCCTAACTGCGGAGAACCTTGGCTATGACTCATTTCTGACTACGTCGCGACGGACCCAGCTGCAAAGCACGTGGCTGTCGCACCTGCTGCCCTGGCGGAGAGAGAGGGAGAAAACGGACCCCTATATAAGGCGGGGCGTGAGAGCTCCATTTGTTCTCTTGGATTTGACGACTGTTTCGCTACCATGTAATTAAACCGTTCGTTACGTTACCAATTCTCCCACCTCCACGGGACCCCTGGGTTCTTCACTTCGGGGAATGGTCGTCGTCACGAGCCAGGAAGCTCCCGGACGTGCGGCCTAAGCCCCGCCTCGAACACCGGGTAGAATTCCCGCAGTATGAGGAGGAAGCTCCCCAAGCTCGAATAGGACCACCTGAAGTGAGCAAGGTAGTCGGTACGAGAGGAGTAACACTGACTAACGCAGGTCGGACATTACGCGCAAGGGTTGACTCCGGGGCGGACAAAACAGTCGTTAGGAAGGCAGCTTGTCAGAAATATGTGAGTGCAGGGTCGACCATAAAGTTGACTGGTGCGTTCGGGGAACAGGTCATTGCAGAGCTGGCCTACGTCCCATTAACAGCGATAGAGGGCGTACCGCTCGTGTCATTCAATCCGTCAGAACGAGGAATCTTGTGTGCGCTTACCGACAGGCTAGTCACGGGAGTGGATGTTTTGTTCACTCTCGAGGACTACGACCAGCTGCTCAAGGAGAGAGTGAGATGCGAAGTTCAGGAGAACATAGAAATGCGTGGTGAAGACGTGGAAGAGGAAGAAAGCTTAGACAAACTAGAATGCACCAAAAATACACTGTCTCTCGCGGTGGAGGCTGGGAGCTTGGAGGACGGTAGCGCGCAGACACGAACGACGCTGCAACAGTTTCGCGAGGCGCGATTGGCAGATGAGTCGTTGCGCGAGGCATGGGCACAGGCTAGGGAAAGGACGCATGGCATGACAATGCGTGACGATTTGCAGTTCCATCAGGAACCGATCGCAGGACATCAGTGCTGTCAACTCGTGCTACCGTCAGATCGCCGCTCAAAGGTGCTGAAGATGGCACACAATTCGGCGTGGGCAGGGCACCTCGGTGAGCGGAAAACGCTGCAACGTGCAAAGTGCTCCTTTTTCTGGCCAAGTATAACGCAGGACGTAGGAGAATACTGCCGTTCGTATTCTTCCTGTCAGGTGAGGTCCCCAGCCCATGCGCTGGGCCACGATAGAAAATGAGGCCTACGCAATCGTCTGGGCATTGGATAAATTGGAGGTCTGCGCACAGGTCCCCGTGGTGACTGACCACAATCCACTAAAGTATCTGACTCTGAGCAGTCCGCACAGCGCGAAGCTAACTCGATGGGCTCTAGCGCTACAGAGATTCAATCTGACCATTGAGCACAAAAGGGGAGTAGAAAACGCGAACGCGGATGCACTGTCGAGGCTGGTGGGTGCCAACGAAGAAACGCCATAGGGGCCCGAGGGCACAGGCGGAGCGGGAAATTCAGAGTATTCAAGGCTTTGTCATGACTTGTGTTCGCGGGAGCGGGGGTACAGTCTACACCCGGACGCAAAGACGTTGAGCTCCTCGTGGTGATGTGATGCATCCCAATGTGGCGTGCATCACAGTCAGAAGGGAGATGTCGGGCTCAACTGCGCATGTACGGAGCTCCTGACATGGATGGAGCGCGTGGTTGGAGGAGGCAAGGCCATCACGTCGTGCTCAAGCCGCTTGCTCAAGATGCAGCACCCGGCGGCGGAACATCTGGAATCGACGCAACACCGAGCAATGGCGCAAACCTCAAGGACTGGCGGCGATAACCTCAACCACACACACGCCGGGGAACGCTGGTGTAGTTTTCGGAGGTGCTACGTGCGCGGCATCACGTTGTGGCCTTGGCCTACCGTATTGGATGCGGTCGACGACACAACCCGTCGCCTCCTCGCCCTTGGACTACGGTCGGGACGGCCAAGCTCTGGTCCGCGAGCGCCTCATCCGAACGGCGGTGTGGCCCGTTCCGGCGACACATGATACTCTAGCTGCATGCGGGCCACGCGGCCTACGTGACGGACGTCTCGTACTCGCCCTTGGGTGAACGTTATAAAAGCAGGGGATTCTTTTGTGGGAGAGACAGACAGAGAGTGGGACTCAACATGCTTCTTGCTGTAAATACGCTATAAACCTATCATATCAGCCCTAATGGAGTTGCTTCAAGGTGCCGGCAGTTTGGAACCGCAGCCCGTCGAGGGACAACTAACCCGATCGACGAACGTGGGGCGCCTTCACGGACCAAGGTGAAGAGGCGGTTGCAGAAGTCAGTTCTTATAAATAAATATTTTGTGGTCGAGAGCGACTCCGCTGTAGTGCAGCTCAATGAGGCGAGAGTTACCTAGAGTGACCGCGGAGTCGGTGGCGGTTTCGTTGAGTTGGGTTTAGCAGACGACAAGCTCGAAGGCTTTGCTACGCGGAATTCGCTCACTCCCGAAAGCCGCTGTCGAGATGGAACTTCTTTGTCATTCATCAACTTCTGGGCTTCCCTAAGGACGGTCTTATTGACGGCAAGTTCCTTTGTTTACTCCACTACGAGAGCAAGCTTGCCAGCTCGGACGTGGGTGTTCCGGCACGTTTGATTTTTTTATTCGGCGACCGGACGTTTGACAAATACCGATTCGATCTCCAAACACCCGACATAAGGATCGCAGCGCACCATAAAATACTCGCCTCCAAGCACAGCGTACATGCTTCTTCTTCTTCTTTCTTCTTTAATAAATGACAAAAAAAAAGAAAAAAAAAAGAAATTGCAGATGTTGGCTGCCATGAAGGCATGGCCGGCTACTCCATGTTCAGTTATTCGTCAAGAAAAAAAAAAAAAAAGCATGCTTCAATATGCTTACTTTTGTGCGTTTCTCCCCTAGACTTGCGTGTATAGGGTCTATTCACTGGACGCCATATTTGTGGGTGCCGTTTAGAGCGCATGCTCAGAATGAGCTCACATGTATATGTTGCTAAGACCGGCAACATTGACGGTGTGGAGTGCACGCTCCAAAATAACTGTGGAAGTTAGCCATCAGCACGCGCTCAGCAATCGCGCACACAGCTATGGCCGCCAGTGAATACACCCTATTGCCTGGTGTCAAGCAATGGCCGCCGATGGCGACACCGACGGGCTCCCGATCCGCGATCCAGCCTATTAAAATAGAGATCAGTGGTCTGAATTCGGCCGATCGTAGCAGGCTGACCACAGCGACGCTCTCGATCGCTCTCGTCGCGAATAAAAGAAAATTGGAAGCCCATCCGGGCAGCGGCTATTGGCGGCGAGATATTTTGGTGGTGCCCTCCTATGGATACCTCTCGTGACGTCATTACCTCGCGAACAAAAAAGTTCGATGGTGTTTCTAATTATACTGGTGGAAGCTTCAAATCATTGCTCTCTCAAAGCAACGCTGCAAACACCGCCAAAATTAAAGGTCTTACATCAGTCTTATCTCCGTCGATGAGAAATCCTTTGCTGATGTTATCGTCAGCATTCGGCCAATCGTGGCAGGCCGACCACCGCGACACCATCCATTGCTCGCGTCGCCGATGGCGTCGAAGGGGCCGGTACCACGCACCAACCGTAGAGTAGGGTAAACACAAGGACAAGTGGTCGGCCGAAATTGTTTCAATAAACTTGGGTGCGATGATTGGCAGCTCTTGTGGCCAACCACTAGCCATAAATATTCCCCTAGCGAACGCAGTGAGCTTAACAAATACCCTCAATCACAATTTCTAGGTAAGGATGTATTCAAGTAGTTCATTTCAGCACGCTAAACCTCCGACTCTCCGTAACTGCAAGGGCAACACACGTGACGTTGTCGACGCTGCTACATTCATGACGCACTCAATCTTTCTTTTGATTGCACTCACTGCCGCGGCCATGACAGAGCGGACGGAAAGAATTTCGAATTCAGCTCCGCGGGAGGTTTAAACCAAACCCCGAACGCGCACCCCACATTCGCTGCTTCGCCTCATGTTTCAGGAAATCTAACTAGTCAGTGTCACCTTTCCTGGCTCACTAAACGAACTCAGCACCTTGAAACTGTCCTTTTCCACCAATCTCTTATAATTATACGTTTATGTACTTTCGGCCTAATAGACCTATTGCTATATTACCCAAGCATCAAGGAGAATGCAGGGATTGGTGTTCCACGCGCCGCACGTGCTGGCCTCAGCAGTAGTAAATTTTCCAAAGCAAAAACCTAAAACAAATTGTATCTTGCACGCGCGTTCGTCAACGCTTTATTTTGGTTATTTACTTCGAATATTTTATACGGGGAAGACGTGCGCGTGTGGCGCGTGGAACACCAATCCCTGCATTCTCCTTGATGCTTGGGTAATACAGCAAATGGTCTATTCAGAAACAAAAAATACCCGCGCCGCGCCAGGCGAATCCTTCAAGGTCATCCCAGCTCATTCTTACTTCGTAAGTTCATCACAGGCGGAATATCCGGCGCTGGCGGCGGCGACGCTTTCGCCGTTCCACCCCCGTTCCCGCCGGCTCCTTCCATTGACCAAACTCTCTCAATATGCGGCCCTGGGCAGAGGCCCGGAGCCGGCCAAGAAGCTCCTGCGCGGATCTCCTCTCCTGATGGCTCTATCGCCGCCGAGACCGCCTCTGATTTATGGTTCTGCTCACGGGCCGGAAAAAAGCTTCCTTCGCTAGTCGCATGCCATCGCTCAGTCCCGGGGAAGGCTCTCTCTGTTGTCGTCCAGAGGACCGAGAAGAGAGCTCCTTCCTACCACTCGGGAAGTTCTCGAACGACGGCGTCAAGCGGAAGTGCGAGATGGAAGCTGTGGGCGCTAAAATGAAGACAGTGTTCGCTGCGACTGGAATGTTCCCTTGGAGGACACATCTCCCTCGAAACACGGTTTTCGAGAGCACTTAGAAGAGCGTGGTGTGAGCGCTGTGTTTCGGGACACGCGCAATGCTTCTGCGATTTTTTGGTGCGAAAATGTCACTGTTCGAAGTGAACTCGGCACTGCTTTATAAAGTCGTTTTATACACGATTCGCTTCTTTATAGTTGAACTATTGAGTTTTTTTGTTTGTTTTTTGGCTATGGTAGTATTGCATTTTTCTTCGAATTTTAGTGAGAAGAGAAGGAACACTGAGAGACACTGCCAAATACTTGCCACTAGACCAAGGGCACAGTCATTATCTTCGGAAAGTTTGGCCTCGTGTTGTATTTTTAAGCACGTGAAAAAAACAAAAATGGCTGTTATGGCTTTTTCTTTTTTTTTAATAGTCACTACCTTTGTTTCCGTCTAGAATAGCTGATGCGAATGAAATTGGATGACCTTTGCATAAAAGAAATATCCTGGGAAGTGTATTGGTCGTCAGATTTTGCCGTTTTCCTTTACTGCACCATACACGCTGACAACATTCTGTGCCTCCGCAGTCAAAGCTAACGTTGGTTACTGCCAGTGTGGCTTCTCAGCTTGGCAGCGGCCGCGTCTTACTTTAGACGCTTTGCAGCAGCTGTGCATGGGCGCCGCCATAACCGACCTCCTGTTTTTGTTTCTTCTTATTTTGATAACTTCGCTCCATCATTACCACTGCAGCGCAAATTATTGACATTTCAAATTTGACTATATCCTACTCCCTGACATTGACCCATGTGGAGGCTTGTGAAAGTCCGCTTCAGTGGCTTGGTACCTCGCTAAGACAAAAGAAGGTCAGCAACGGCGGCTGTAATCTTGCGCCTGTGCAAAGCGTCTATACTCCGTTCATCCTTAAAGGGGCGATGCAACGATGTTCAATTAGAATGTTTTTCCTTTTACACGAGCTTACTGGCACTAGTGGGACTCAAGGATACTCGCACGCAACGGCACTGGCCAAGAAACTCCTTTGTTGCGGTGTAATTTCAAGGACAAAAGCGATCATTTTCATTCAATCTTTCCTTGGCAAAATTTGATGACGTAACGTGTGGATCGCAGTACACCCCAATGACGATATTTGAATGCGGTTCATAGATTGGACCCGAGCATTGCGTGGGCACTCGATTTGGGCTCGCGATAATTACTAGCTCGAGAAGCATTCGGGTAGTGGCCCGTGTCCAATCGCTGCAACGACGACAATAGCCGAGCCATAACAATGTCTGGAACTCAGCGCGTGTCCCTGTGCCTTGCCAACCCCAGCGCGTGGCTATGATCAACATTGGCGACATATAATCGGCTCCAGATCACGTGCCGCTTGTTCTGGCTGCGAGTTGAGGGGGTGAACGCTGCTCGTTTTTCTTTAATTTTTTTCTGGGACTTCTATTGCGTGGGGTGAAAAACAAACGGGTGTTTCATAGGTCATTAACGTAAAGGATCCGTTCTAAGTGGTATTTGCGCAAAGTACAAAAATTGTTGCATCGCCCCTTTAAGCTGAAACTATACATAGCTTGCACTGACGTCACCCAGTACCCAGCAATGGCGTTCTTTGCACGTGCGGCCAGCCTTCTACAGAATAAAGAGCACGATACGAGACGCTCACGGAGGCGCGTGCAAACCCACCTTCCACTGCATTAATGGGACGCTTAGTACCTGGGAATGGCGACTAGAATGACGTCACGTGAGAACTATGTATAGTCTGTTTCACCTTGTATTATACCGCAAGAAAGGCTACAAGCGCGAGCTCCTTGCTCTATTGCACACCTCGGCGGCACAAGCTCCCGTGCACTAAGGGCAGCTGCCAACGCTATGAGCTCGCGCTTCTAGCCTTGGCTGCGGTACAACATAAGGTGAAACGGAGTATAGAAGCTGCGCCTTCAGCGCGAGCTTTCTGCCCATGCTAACACAAGTATAAACGCGCAAGCACGCGCAACTAAAGCACTGCGGAAGCCCGCGAGCTCGCGCTGAAGGAGGAGCTTCTAGTCTCAGCTTAAAGGAGCTGTGCAACAATTTCAGGGCTTTGCTTAAATAATTGTGGAAGTTGATGCCTGACACTTCTGCAGTGAATTACAGAAAACAGATTTTGCCTGGATACCCTAGTTTTTATTTAAAAAAATGAAAAAGATCCAGGTTTTTGCCGCCTCTCAACTCGTACATCGTCTTCCGGGTCACGTGCGCAGTGACGTCACTGGAGTAGGCGCGGGGTTCCGGTAAATTCCTCTCTCTAACGCCATCAGTGAGCGGCGAGAACTCATCCGCTCACGACCACGTGACCGCGTCACCACATGCTTGCGACACGCGATCAACATGGCCACCGGCTGCTGGAGAGTCGAGCTCCAGATGATGGAGTACAGCGAGTCACTGGGGCTCGTTCCGTACGCGGGGACGCCGGACCCCTGAGAGGTTCTTCACGCGGGTAAACGATGGAACAGGAGCTTTTTAGCACGGACAAGAGGGCTTTGTGGAGTCCGGTTAGGACACAGGAGAACAGAGCACCCGGTCGGCATTGCCGAGCGGCGGCGTTCGAAGTCGAGATCGACACGGCGGAAAACCAAACCAACGCGCTCGTTCGGCTCCTCGTGCTAGCCGCTGACGCTGCTCGAGCTGACGGTTTTGTTGACCTCGGGTAGATGGCGCCACTAAAACACTGTATGTACAATAAACATTTTTGTCAATCATACTATGTTTTTGAAGCATTTATGTTGTTGGGACGACAATATTTATGGAAAAAATACCCTTTATCGAGCAGGTATTTGCAGAACTTGCTATCTTTTTTACAACTACCCAAGTGACGTCACGCCGCGTGTTTCCCATGGCGGCCGCTCGCGGCTGCAGGTCGGGGGATATTCTAATTTTTACCTCGCGATTACGCGGCGAAATCGCAACATTTCGATGAAAGGAGGTGTGTTTTCTGTCATTTGTGACAAGGTGAACAATATCAAAAGCAGAAGATGCCAATTCTTTCAACGTTAAAATCGTTGCACAGCTCCTTTAAGGGTGAACGAGTATACGCAACGCATCGAAGTATCTGAGGAACACATCGGCAGCTAGTTTAGGTTTCCCAAGATACTTTTTTTTTCTCGATATATATATATATAAGAAGACAGTATCGGAATTTTAAGACCCAGTACAAAGATTTTTAAGAAATTTGATCATAACGACCTAAAGCAGTGACATAATAACACATTTTAAGAGCAACGTATCGTGTCTGGGTCGTCAAGACGCAGCCGATGCTGCAAGCGCGAGCGTGTGGCCCTGAAGCTGCACGAGGGCCCGTGCTTGGCAGGGACGCTGAAAGCCCGGAGCTCGCGCTTGTGGTATCGGCTGCGTCTGCACTTAAGCTGAAGCGAAGTATAGACGCTTTCAGCGCGCGCCAAATTGAGCCGCCATAGCCGACCTTCTCTTGTCTTACCGAGATGCCGAGCAACTGAAGCGGGTGTTGACGAGTCTCCACAGGGGCCTATGCTGGGGAGAAGGACACGGTAGAATCTAAAATGGCAATTACCTGCCCTGCTGTGGTAATGATGAAGTGGAGCGAACGGAATAAGAGGAAACAAAAACTGAAGGTCGGTTATGGCGGCGCCCATGCACAGCTGCCTGAAAGCGTCTATACAGAGGAGTACAACCGGTGACACCATTCTCAAGGATCGAAGACCGAGTGTGTTTCACCCACGGTGTAAGATTATACTCTTCAGGTGAGGACAGCGCGCTCCTCGCGACGTGCCGATAAAGTTCGCTTTCACTCTCCCTCTTTCTCTCTTTCACTATGGTTTCAAGCGGCGCCGGCAGATGACTCGTCGACCCGTGGGCACGCAGAGCCGTGTATTGGGAGAGTTTGGCCAATAGGCGGAGCAAAGGCCACCGCCAGCGCCGAATATTCCCCCCGCGCTTAGAGCGTAAACAAAATTTGTGACAACGTGTTGACCAATGAGCGAACCGCGACGTCACAATTTTAGAAACGACATTTAAATCGGGAAATAGAAGCGTTCAATCTCGGGCTCTCTACTCCATCTCACAAATGTCTGCAGTAAAGACAAAGGCACATTCGCGTGAGCATAGCTCAGCCAAATGCTTTTGTTTGTACGAGAACTCGTGCATAGGAGGCACTTTCCAAAGCCAGGCGCTCGTGCCCATGCCTTTGTCTGAACTGCTGATGTTTGTGCAGATGGAGTATCGGTGACAGTTTGCTCTGGGCCGGCTTACTTCATCTCACCTTATGACGGACTAACTGCGAAGGCTGTGCAAGCGCGAGCGGCTAGCTTCGACTGCCTTGACTGGAGCACTCGCTGCACGAGCGCTCGTGCAGCCGCCGAGGCTTCATCCAAAGCAACTAGCTCGGGCTTTTGGCACGCGCGGCTAACAATAGTCCATGCTAAGGTGAGACGAAATATAGAACAGCCTCTAATCTGAGACTTGCTGAAAAAAAAAAGAAAAAAACAGTGCAAAGGGTGGGGCGCGCGAGCGTCTTGAGACGCGGAGCCCCGCTCGGCTCGTGCGCTGGCTTTGGCAGTGCTTTCTTTACCCGTCTCAGCTGAGACGCTGTTTCTAGCAAGTCGGGCATGGTCGGGCCTGGTTTGGAGCGCACGTTCGTCTATTCTACACTTGAATATTGGCGTGACGAAAGCCTCCCATGCGCAAAGTTTTCAGTCACCGAGGGCTAAACCTTTTCACTTTAGCGACGCCAAAACGGCTTATATTAGTCGTGTCACATATTTAGAGCACACGACCACCGCCAGGGGCTGTTTCGCGGCCTGTGGTTGGCCCCGAGATGCTCGCCTATTCAAACCAATTTATGTCCAAACTCTCTCAATCAACGGCTCTGTGGGCACCATAGAGTTATTACAATACACGCTAAAGGCTCAGCTGGCGCTAGTGTCTACGGTACTTCCGATTGCAAATTGAAGCAGACAGCATGCAGTCTACTTTTACAGTCTTTCTGTGTATTCCTATGGGAAAAAGCGCGTGAATTTTGTCTCTTCGACGGAAAATAACATGAATAAATATTGTTATTTCGGTTGTACCGGATAGTATGTACCTTTATTAGCATTTAGCATTTTTTCTTTACCACTGAACGATGTTAAACTTCGCTATATTTCAGGCCCAAACCTCTGTTCCATGGCAGGTATATAGATACGAGCGACGATTCTAAGCAAAATAACGATCGAAAGGAATGTAGAGTGTGTTCAAAGTTCGTCAGCATTCCGCTGGTGCTTATATATTGCTAATATGCCCGTTCTGTCACTATATGAAAATGACCCCGTCGTGCATCTTTACGAGTGGCTCAAAAAACGTTCGAAACGTAAAGGATAAAGTACGTGAACTACTAAAAGTGTTTTTCTTAGTATTTCCTTTGTCGGGCAGTTTTTATCGGGCACCTGTTCCCTGGCTTCTCCCTATTTGCAAAGATATGAAGCGTGCCGGTGATGATTTGAACCCAGAACAATTAAGGATCTTCGCACATATTCATGAGCAGAAAGAATAAAGCACTACTTATTTATTGCAAATCGGACTATATTACGTGACTTTCAATTTATTTTGATCGTCTGCATGCACAAGGAGTTACTTATCCAGTGTAACTTCGTAGTTCCTGCCGTCTCTCTTGGTTTTCCACATGTCCCTCGTTCGTTTGGGACGTATATCACCCATGCTGGAAAGCGTCGACGCCGTGTTCGGGCTAACAGTGTCTGACAGTGCACATAAATGCATGTACGAAGTGGTTTTAGCACCGTTTTCATGTCAAGATTTTAAAATAAAAACGCCGTAACTGACCAATTATTTCGTCTGCGTGACTGGGAAATGTTCCAAAGTGCCTAGTACGTACGAATTATTCGTGATATTCGCTCTTATAATCGAGCGCAGAGAGGAAATGCACTCGCTTTTTTCCATAGAAATGCATTACCGGAAGTCAATTTCCGACTGCTTGCTGTCTGCTTCAATTTGCAACAGCACACTAGCGCCAGTTGAACCTCTAGCGTACATTATAATAACTCTATGGTGGTCACGGTGTAAGACGCAGGAGGCCGTGCACAAGACGGCTCGTGCCACCTCATGTTCCACACGCGCAGAGCTCCAGCGAGGTTGTCGCACGTGCAGAAAGACCACGGTGTACCGCGGTGTCAAGGCAACGAGAAAATATTTTTCGCTCTCACACAGTTTCGCCGTTTGGCCGCCGGCGACACTGTCAGCCGCGGGCACGGTGGCCCCAGAATGATACAGCCTTGCGGATGCCCGTCGAACGAACGCTATCTGATTTCTCGCGCCGCGCGTTCAGCCCCACCGTGTCCTCACCTAAAGAGTGTATCTTAAGGTCTGTTCACACGATGCATCTTTTAGGCGCGCAACAGTTTCGCGACACTCAAGTTTCGCGAAATGTGCTCGTTGCACACGTACCGCTTCACGTGCAACAACGATGACGTTTAGACTCGCGAAAATAGTGATGACGTTTAGACTCGCGAAAATAGTTTCGGTGTTGACCATGATGTAGCGCTCCGAATCAGATAGCTATTTATCTGGGTACCTGCTTTGCGCATTTTATGCAGTCAATTCACTTTAATTTTTTTTTTCTCACATACTGCACTACTTGGAGCGATCTCGCATGTGCGCAAATCCGATTGAGGCGGACACCTTTACGTGCAGGACATGTGCCGGTGCCGAGCCCGTACGCAGCCACTTCATTGCCAAAGCTCCTATCAATGCACATGGTATTCATAGAAACGCTACGTGCCCAATCTGGTTACTTCTCGGCGCCCATGTCTGCCCCGATTTTACTGTGCACTGTTTCAGAGAGCGCAAATGGTTTCACGTTCGCTTGTAAACAAAGCAAACTTGGTTTCAGTTTACTCGATGGTCTCTTATACCCTTGTTATACCCCTGTTACACGGGCACACTTAACTGCGGTTACGCTAAGCCACAGTTAGTGCACAGTACTTGCGGAGGACATTCTGCGGCTATGCAGTCAAAGCTATGAACGAACGTGCGCTTGAGCACCTTGAGCACCCATCAAAGCAGTGCACGCGCGCTCTTCACTTCTTCTAAAATAGCTCTCCGAGAGTATAGTGCGGTATCAGTGGTGCCGCGTAACAGCAGTTAAGCTGAGTTAACCGCGGTTACGTGTGCCCGTGTTATACCCTTGTTACACGGGCACACTTAACTGCAGTTACGCTAAGCCACAGTCAGCGCACAATACTTGCCGACAACATTCTGCGGCTATGCAGTCAAAGCTATGGGCGAACGTGCGCTTGAGCATCTTGAGCACGTATCAAAGCAGTGCACGCGCTCTCTTCACTTCTTATGGAATAGCTGCCCGAGAGTGTAGTGCGGTATCTGTGGTGCCGCGTAACAGCAGTTAAGCTGAGTTAGCCGCGGTTACGTGTGCCCGTGTTATACCCTTGTTATACCCTTGTTACACGAGCACACTTAAAGGGATTGTCCGGTGAAAACCGGAAGTTCTTAAGATTTCGTGATGGTTACCTGGTCGGAGCCTAATGATTAACATAGGCCATTTTTATTCCATTAAACGACACCCCAATTTAGTGTAATCAACGACGGATCATTGAACGAAACTCCATGCCGAATTTCGCAAGTATCAACGGCTGCACTCCCATGCCTGACGTGACGTCACACCAGTCTTGCAATTGTCATATCCTATGCCTCATTCCTCCGTGGGAACACAGTGCTCCCGACGCACCGCAGCATTCCATATTACTCGCCACTGTAAATGTCGCGGAGAAGTGTGGAGTGTGAAAACCGCACAACAAAAATACCCTTTCATCCTAAAAAAAAAAAAAATCTAGCGCAGCAGCGAGGGTGAACCACGTCGTACCGCTCATGCGGAGGACAAAATTCGAAGTGCACTTCAGTTCGGCGCGTTCTTTGCCTGATGTTACCTCAGAAACTCCGCTTCCCCGAAGGTGGAAGAGGAAAACGCCGTTTATGCACGCTTGGGTTAAAATACAATTACTCCTCCAGGGAAGCACACAAAATTCAGATTTGTCGTGGAAGATGCTCCTACAGCCATTGACAATGAGGTCTAAATATTTTCATGAATACGAAATTTGACCGGATAATCCCTTTAAGGCCTGTTCACACGATGCATTTTTCTCGCGCATCTAGTGTCGCGAAATGTAGTTTCGCGAAATGGTTGCGCCGTCTGAACGAGTCCGAAAAGGACGCGCGCATCCAAAAAAAGTTGCGCGCACACCTCGCTTTTGGAGCGAGCTTTCGCTGAAACTTTGCCGAGTCCTGTCAATCACTCTGAGGGCGCCGCCAATGGCCGCTCAGAAACGCTCTCACGTGGCCTTTGAGGGGGGAGCGAGCTGTTTGAGAAGACCGCTTCACTGCCGGTGTTGTAGCCGAGCCAAATTCGAAAAAACCGAAACCACGAACGATGGATACTGCCGGCGCTTCCGCAAGCACGTCAAGCACCACTGAAGGAAAAGTGAGTAGCATATCGGAAAAACAATCCAGCGATGGACGAAGACAATTAGCGGGAGTTGGCGAGATTAGAATAGTGCTCATAGCGTTGTTGTCGCGACGATACCACTGGATAATACCCCTGTTACACGGGCACCCTTAACCGTGGTTAACGCCTTAACTGTTGTTACGTGGCACCACAGTTACCGCACTATACTCTCAGACAGCTATTTCAGAAGAAGTGAAGAGCGCGCGTGCACTGCTTTGATGGGTGCTCAAAATGCTCAAGCGCACGTTCGCCCATAGCTTTGACTGCATAGCCGCAGAATGTTGTCCGCAAGTATTGTGCGCTAACTGTGGCTTAGCGTAACTGCAGTTAAGTGCGCCCACTGAAACCAAGTTTGCTTTGTTTACATTCGAACGTGAAACCATTTGCGCTCTCTAAAACAGTGCACAGTAAAATCGGGGCAAACATGGGCGCCGAGAAGTAACCAGATTGGGCACGTAGCGTTTCTATGAATACCATGTGCATTGATAGGAGCTTTGGCAATGAATTGGCTGCGTACGGGCTCGGCGCCGGCACATGTCCTGCACGTACAGGTTGCCACCTCAATCGGCTTTGCGCACATGCGAGATCGCTCCAAGTATTGAATTGAATTGACTGCATAAAATGCGCAAAGCAGGTCCCCAGATAAATAGCGATCTGATTCGGAGCGCCACATTATGGTCAACACCGAAACCATTTTTGCGAGTCAAAACGTCATCGTTGTTGCACGTGAAGCGGTACGTGTGAACGAGCACATTTCGCGAAACTTGAGTGTCGCGAAACTGTTGCGCGCCTAAAAGATGCATCGTGTGAACAAACCTTTAACTGCAGTTACGCTAAGCCACAGTCAGCGCACAATACTTGGCGACAACATTCTGCGGCTATGCAGTCAAAGCTATGGGCGAACGTGCGCTTGAGCATCTTGAGCATCTCTCGAAGCTGTGCACGCGCGCTCTTCACTTGTCATGGAATAGCTGTCAGAGAGTATATTGCGGTATCTGTGGTGCCGCGCAACAGCAGTTAAGCTGAGTTAACCGCGGTTAAGTGTGCCCGTGTAACAGGGGTATAACAGGGGTATTATACCCTTGTTACACGGGCGCACTTAACTGCAGTTACGCTAAGCCACAGTTAGCGCACAATACTTGCGGACAACATTCTGCGGCTATGCAGTCAAAGCTATTGGCGAACGTGCGCTTGAGCATTTTGAGCACCCATCAAAGCAGTGCACACGCGCTCTTCATTTCTTCTGAAATAGCTGTCTGAGAGTATAGTGCGGTAACTGTGGTGCCACATAACAGTAGTTAAAGCTGAGTTAACCACGGTTGAGGGTGCCCGTGTAACAGGGGTATTATCCAGCGGTATCGTCACGACAACAACGCTATGAGCACTATTCTAATCTCGCCAACTCCCGCTAATTGTCTTCGTCCATCGCTGGATTTTTTTCCGATATGCTACTCACTTTTCCTTCAGTGGTTCTTGACGTGCTTGCGGAAGCGCCGGCTGTATCCACCGCTCGTGGTTTCGGTTTTTTCGGATTTGGCTCGGCTACAACACCGGCAGTGAAGTGGTCTTCTCAAACAGCTCGCTCCCCCCTCAAAGGCCACGTGAGAGCGTTTCTCAGCGGCCATTGGCGGCGCCCTCAGAGTGATTGACAGGACTCGGCAAAGTTTCAGCAAAAGCAAGCAAGAGGTGTGCGCGCAACTATTTTTAGATGCGTGCGTCCTTTTCGGACTCGTTCAGACGGCGCAACCATTTCGCGAAACTACATTTCGCGACACTAGATGCGCGAGAAAAATGCATCGTGTGAACAGGCCTTTACACCGTGGTTTCACCGCAACTCGGAGCACGTGGAGCGGAAGCTTGCGCTGCAGAACATAGGAATTCCGGGTTCAGTACCCATACTTCCTACCCTTTTCAAATATGAACGAGCATCGTACCGGCGTGCGGTCGTGTATCTCTACAGTGTGATAGTGTGATGAAGATCCCAGGCTAGCGGTGTTAGTGCACTTTCTAGATTGCTCATCTACAGCGGAAACCGCAGACGGCCATGCGTGGGGGTGACTAACGCCCCGCTATAGGGGGTATTCACTGGACGCCATATTTGAGGTCATTGTTTAGAGCGCATGCTCGGAACGAGCTCACATTAATAGTCTGCTAGGACCGGCAATGTTGATGGTGCGGAATGCACGTTGCAAAAGAACTGCGGAAGCTCGCCATCAGCACGCGCTCAGCAGCCGCGCACACAGATATGGCCGCCAGTGAATACTCCCTATACACCATTCCAATATTTACAAGTCCTCAGGCCAGCGTGCGATCTCCCCAGCCCAGCACGCGCGTGTTCGCCGCTGCGGAAAGCGAGCAAGTCACGCGCCATACGCACAAACACTGAAAATGACACCGGCCAGGAGCCTTTTTTTTTTTTTTGTGGAAAGGTCTATACACAAGCCATTCCATGTCAAACGTTCCAAGCGGTGATACCGACCGTTGTCGATTTTTTTCAAACAATATCGGGGTGTTCACTAAACTCTAAGTAAACTTTCGCCAAATTAAAAAAAAAATGTTTTATTACGTCTGCGCTTTTAAATATCTGCAGCAGAGTCGAACGAAGTAGAAGTTAAAAATTTATAAAAAAAAAAAAAACTGAGTGCTCAAAATCGGATACATCAATTCCTTTTGCATATTTTGTTCAGATTATTCTTATGTGTGATGCCAGAGTTCAACCTAAGTAAGAGCGTTTTGTATTGATTATTCTAGAGTAAACAAGCAGAAAACAAAACATGTTTATCATAAAAAACACGGTTAACTTTGAAGGTATTTTAAATCAATATATTGGCCGCGTTGTTGCTATATATTAAGCTTAAAATTATTTGAGAACAATAAAGCAAACAGGTTTGCACAAACAAAACTCAGTTTCTAAAAAAAAAAAAAACACATTTGCTGAAGATTTAGACACAAATTAAGCATCAAGGCCCTACTGATGAAAATATGTTTGCCGGCTAATAGATCGATCTCACAGCCAGTTTCATTAAGGCACCGTCTGCCGCCTTGCATCTGGGGAACTGCAGTTTATCTGCACGTGCGACAACCCCGCTAACCCCGCTGAGGGTCTGAGTGAGCAGAGCACATGGCGGCATGAGCTGTCTCGTGAACTGTCGCCTGCCTTCTATGAACTACAGTTATGGCGGCGCCACGCATGCGTGGAACGCTTAGCGATATCGGTCTATTCGGTATATCAGCTTGTTACCTTTTAACTAAGCAACATTTATCGTAATTAATTTCGCTTTAAGCGCGATACAATTTTTCTAAGATGAGCATCGACGTAATCGGTTTTCGTGGTACCGCAGCGGCCTTTCACTGTACAGCACGGACGTACCGCTGGGAAAATCAAGACATGGCACAAGGCTTCGGGCCCAAGCGCATCCAATTTGTACCATATACCGCATGTACTTTGAATTGCGGTACTTTGAATGTACCTTGAATTGTGTTGTTGTGGGAGAAATCATGGTGTACCGCAGTGAAGGTTTGAAGCGCGAGCTCATAGCGTTGGCAGCTGCTGTGCCCTTGTTGAAGGAGCTCGCGCTTGTAGCCTTCCTTGCGGTACATGATGAGGAGAAATAGAGTATAAGATAAGGCACGAGACATGTCTCGAATTACCAGCGCCGCGAGCGTGTTCTGTAGCGAAGGCACACTTCGATACCACAAAAAACAGTTAAATCGGTGCTGAACTCGAAAATGTTTTTCTCACGTCAAAAATAAATGTATTCCGATAAACGTTTCTGCATTACAAGATAACGGGCTGATATATCCAAATGATTCACCACAACCTGATTTAATTCTTCATTTTAATAATTTAGATTTGCCAGAGATTTTCGTCTTATATCCAGTTCGGGTTCACAGCAGAAATTTCAAAGAGTGCCCACGTAATCAGGAATGTTTTTTCTACAAACGTTTTTTGGCATGAGTTAATTTAAAATTTAGCAAACAATAACGTATTTTTAAAATAAATCTGTGATGGTCGGTATCACAATCTGGGACCTTTTGGCATGAAATGACCCGCACATTACACAATTCGTATAACGTAGAGGCGTCAGCAACACCATTCGTGTGTAGTTTACGCAGCCAGGCGCGCGAGGAATCTATTAGCCAGCCCAGGACAGCGCAGCTCACAGGCTAGTCAGAGGCGTGCCCGAGTCCACACGCACGGACAGGGCTTTCCAGAAAGAAGGACACATCCTCCAATGAACCGGGGGACGCCCAGCGGCGCCCACAGCGACGAAGAAGAAACGCGTCTGGCGAAGCAGACCCGGCTAGGACTGTCGGGAGTGTGCCAACTTCCCACTAACGCCTCGGTTCGACGTGGCCGTCTGTCAGGCACTTGGGAGGGGGGCATGATAGCAATCAGGCCGGAGTCATTTTCATTTCCCTAATTAGGGTGGCCTTCGTCGGCCAGTGCTGTTCGCTTTAATTAAGAAGCCGTTCCCCCCTCCGTCTCCGCCTAGCGCCGCTTGAAACGCGGAGTGAACTTGAGAGCAGCCAGACGCGACTGGAGCAACGAAGAGGCGCGCGACTGATTCGATGCCGATCGACAAGTAGCAGATCCTCGGGATGCGTTTTTTTCGCACATGGTCTCTTCGTAAGGAGACGAAGGTTGGAGGAGGGGGAAAAAGATAAGCGGCCCGCCGCCCGGGGTTAAAGCGCGTGGTCGTTGAATGAAATGTACGTGCCAGCTTGTGTTTCTGCACTTTTGTATTTGCAACTCCAACGGCGTGAGTTTAATGCGCTTTACTTTGTTTCAAATATTAACCGCCGCGCCCCGCCAGTTTTCGCTGCATACTTGGACAGGCGGATAGCTCCCCGCTTCTCTCCTTCGCGTCTTTTCCGCTGGGTGGAGTGGGCTTCACCGTAGCTGCGAATATACGGGTGTATAGCAAACATCGGGGCAAATTGTAAACGCTCTCAAAGTGCTGTGTCCGGCAAAGCGATTCCCAGTGCAAATCGGGCAAGGAACTTGTGCTACGTGCGTTCTGGCAGTTGCTCCGCTCTATTCGGCCATTGAATGCGCGAAGGGGACTCATACCGCATGGAGTGCATAACCGGCTTAATTTGAACGGAATGAGTTCTATCAAGTAATATGCCAAGTCTCAGACACACGAGAGTTCACTAGATGATTTCTTTGTAATGCTGATCGTCATGCATGCGTCAGCCTTAGGTGGCGTGATTGCGTGCGTTTTAGAGTGTCCATTCGGGAAGTAAAGGTCGGCAACGTTCACTAGCAGAGGTCGCCTCCACCTCTCCACTTTAGAGTTTTCTGTAACGCCAGGGTCCCAATCGCGTGGTTGGTTGTGAGAGTGCCACACAATGCCAAGAGCAATTTTTTTATTAAGGCGAATGCCTTATATGTTTCATCGTAGTGTCGGCTTTTAAAGTCCTTGAGCGAAAACACGTCGACGACACGAAATGTACGAAAACACGTCAGCGACACGAAAGGTACCAAAACGCGCGGTTCGCCACTGGACCACGAGATGGCGCTACTTGTGCCAGAATCGGCCCAGTCGCGCGCGCGGCGCAAACCCAGCGGGAGAGGAGGACACTCTCGCTCGGGCACGGTGAAGAGCGGGCGTGCGATATGCCGTGAGATTAACGGCGCAAAATGTGCGTCGTCAGAGAGCGCGCTGTCTTTGGAGGTTCGCTGTCAACGGGATCGGCGCTTCGGTTTTCGCCTTCAAGTTGTCTTAGAGATAACATAAGATATACCCTGATTTTTTTCTTACAACCTACAACTGATCCCCGAGGCCGCAGCTGGGTGATTCCGTGTCACTTCATGCAATAATGGTCCGGGTCATAATTTTGATATTTTTGTTAAACATATGTATGAAAGCCATGTTCTTGGGAGGATCATTCAGCTATATATGAACGCCTTAATTTTTATTTTCGATAAGATATAAAATAGAGAAGCTCGAGGCGTGGAAATTTAGAAGATTTCACGATGCTACTTTGCACAGTCATCATTTCCTCATTGAATCTTTCGCGTCACCATAATTTTTAAACACCTTTTTAGAAACAAATATACAACATATACACAAAAAATTGAAAAATATCAATAAAATTTTTCCATGGAGACAAAAAAATCAAACATGGCATAAAAACGCGTTTTAGAGACATAATCACATTTTGTTTTGCAAATAAACCATCGTTCATAATACTTCACAAAACATATCAAAATGCGCGCCTTTAAATATTCTTTACGATCACCTAAAGAAGCGCAAAAAATACAAGGACGAAGAAGTAAACAGACAACTGCGCTTGTCTGTTGTGCTCTTGTCTGTTTACTTCTTCGTCCTTGTATTTTTTGCGCTTCTTTAGGTGATCATGAACCAACTGGTTCAAATTGCTACCTTAATTCTTTACGAGTATGTAAAAATTATATGCCCACCATTAATTGTCTTTTTGTGATTAATGCGGAAACGCAGCTGATTTCTCAAATTGTGGCAAGATTGGGTGTCGATATTTAAAAAAAAAAAACTCCACCTTTTTTTTTTTCAACTCCCCTTGGCATTTCGCAGTGACTTGAACTAACTTGTGATGGCAAAACATTGAGTAACATATGACCTCCAAACGGGGAAAGCTACGGCAAACCTTCACTCGGAGCGAGCCGGCGTCTTCGTCATAGCGGCTTTGCCGCACAGCACCAAACACATTTAGCGTTAGTTTTGGCATGCATTTTATATTTATTAATTCTTTTTTTCAAAAGGGGTGAGTATAACTGACGCGAAAAGAGACTTCGAGCTGGAATACCATTCATTAGCTTACGATTCCCGAAAACAAAACAGCCCCACTTTGCAAATTCGATAACTATTCATATATGAGCTTACAACTCTCAGTTGCACAAGTGGCCATGTATACATCCGGCCTCTCGGCATATAATGACTTCCACATATGAGATGCCTGGATTCCTCTCACAGGTGTTACGGTGGTTCACTCTACTTGCTTCACCGCACGACACTCTCGAACCCGTTCCTCAGACCGGTGGAACATGCAGACATTGCTACTTTTTTCACGTAGCACTTTCACAAAGTCTTTAGCGGTGACAATCGTTGAGTTGAGCGAAGATCCTAAGTTGGAAAGCGTTGCGTGGTGTTTAAATACACAATCTATACTCCATCACAAGCGCTTTTTCTGTGTCCATTGACTTAAAAGATCAATCTTGCCGAAGAGTGCGACTTCCGAGACAGTTCGTGCAATTGAAAGCGATTCTTGAAATGACCTGTATTGCTAGAAGAGCGTGAGCTGTGTCATGTGTCATGTCATCGCTGACAACGGCAAAGTTTTGCGTGCCTCAGTGCGTGGACCTAACCACACATGTGAGGAGAGGCACTTGAGTTTTTTTTAATGAAAACTCTGCGCTTCGGTTTGGAAGATTACTGTCCAGTTTTCCGCAAAACCGAAGTGGAACATCATTGCCTTGGGTGGTAAGGCGGTTCTTGTGTCACGTATGTGGCTTTGTTAAAGATCACGGATGTAAGAATGCCTCATATACTCATATACTTTTCGTTCCATGACTCCAATTTCCGCAGGAAGGCGGAAGTGTCCATAACCTTTTTGACGAGTTCGCCGGCGTCCTATAAAGCGAAACAGATGTCTTCGTCTTCTTCGAGATGGAGTGACTGCAGCGAGATGCTCTTCATTTTTGGGCACTTTTCGCAACGGCGTAGGAAGCAATCGCTCTGTGGAGCGCTGCAGAGGTAGATGCGCTTGAGGTTGTCTTCAGTAAATGTATTCTTTGAGGCATTCGTTATTGCCGTTAAAATCATCTGAATAACGCAATATATGCATGCGCACACCTCGTGCTTGGGACTCTTTCTTACCCATTTTGGTGGTAGGGAAAAAAATTTGGAGATGCCTAGCTCTCGATGGGGATGGTCCTTCCTAAACAGCTGGTAAGCTTCCTTAATAGAGCGGGTCATAAACTTTTTTACGACTTTGGTCTTGTCGTTGATCATGGCTTTGACGACGTCCTTTTTGTTGTGGCTTTGAACACAGCATGCGAGGTCGTCGCGTGTGTAGTACTCAAGTGCAACCCTCACGTCTTCAGCATTCGCCTTTTTTCCCCTTTAGGGATCAGGGGTTCCCCATACACCACCTTTACGCTTCAATTTTTTTGTTTAATCAATCATGTTGGCAGTCGCTTCCGGTACCAGACGCAATATTTCTTTCTTCGAAATGCTTGGTGGCTGAAGCGTGTACAATCGCTTGCGTTCCTTGTGGAAACTGCATGCCTTCAGCGCTTCGCAGAACGCGTCAAACCACTCTGTGCAGTGCTCACAACTGTCTTCGCCGGTTTGCAGGCCATAAACGCTTGACAGCTTTCTTCTTATCGAAGAACTCACTTGAGCTTGTTTTTTCTTCAAATACGCTTCGCGCCTTTTTTATGGTTTTAAGTGGTTTCAATGGGCTTACAGACGGACAAGCAGCACACAAGTCTTGACTCACTTCAGCCAAAATTTCATTAGAGTCCCGGAAAGAAAAGTTTGATGCACTCACGTTGTGAGGAGAAGTAATCTCATTCTTGAGGTATTTGTAGCAATGTTGGCATAAAAGGTAAGATTCGTTCACTGTCCGTGGAGCCAGTAGCTTCTCCAACCGCACTTGGTTGAGTGCGGTGGGAAAAGCCGGATGCATGCATGGCCACTTGCGCAACTGAGATTTTTAAGCTTATGTATTCATAGTTAGCGAATTTGCAGTGTGGGGCCGTTTTGTTTTTGTGAATTGTAAGCTAAATAGTGGTATTCCAGCTCAAAGTCCCTTTTCGCGTCAGTTATACTCACCCCCCTTAAAAAACAAAAATCATCAATATAGAATACATGCCAAAACTAACGCTCAAAATGTTGTTGCTGTGCGGCAAAGCCGCTATGACGAAGACGTCGGCTCATTCCGAGTGAAGGTTTGTCGTAGCTTTGCCCGGTCGGAGGACATATGTTACTCAATGTTTTGCAATCACAGGTTAGTTCAAGTCGCTTCAAAGTGCCAAGCGGACTAAAAAAAAAATTAAAGATGGAGGGTTTTTTTAACTATCGACGCCCAATATTGTTACATTTTGAGAAATTAGCCGCGTTTCCGCGTTAATAACAAAAAGACAATTGATGGTGGGCAATACTTTTTTCATATTCGTAAAGAATATTTAGAGACGCGCATTTTGATATGTTTTGTGAAGTATTATAGAAGATGATTTATTTACAAAAAAAAATTGTGAATATGTCTCTAAAACGGGTTTTTATGCCACGTTTGATTTTTTGTTTGCATAAAAATATTTTATTGATATTTTTCATTTTTTGGTGTATGTGTTGCATATTTTGTGTAATATGTATTAAAAAGTTATGGTGACGTGAAAGCTTCCATGAGGAAATGACGACTGTGCAAATTAGCATCGTGAAATCTTCTCATTTTCCACGCCTCGAGCTTCTCTATTTTACATCTTAGCTAAAAAAAATGTGACGGCGTTTATATATAGCTAAATGTTCCTCCCAGAACATGGCCTTCATATAAAGTTTTAGCAAAAATATCAAAATTATGACCCGGACCATCATTACATGAACTGACGTGGAATCACCCAGCTGTCAAACACACTCACGATGCCTGTTTTTTTACGCGAGTGGCACATAGGAAATTCGCAGAAACGAGCGGATGGGTGGCTCAAGAACCGAAAATTGCCGAAAGATGAATTTTGGCCGACTCCGGAGGGGGGGCCGCGAATGAGGGAGAGAAGACGACTACCCAGATACATATGTTCAGAAAAAAAGGAGCTCAAATTCGAACAACAACCGTTTACCGGTGGATCTCTCTCCAAATGACTACGGTAGTCAGAAACGACACGTGACGACAAGCATGCAAGGAGGCGCCACCGTCTCCGGAAGCTGGCCATCACGCCTGTCATTTTCCTGCCTTCGCATCCCGTAGAAAGCGTGTTCGTGATGACAGGGTGGGCTACGAAAATACGAGGAACGGAGAAGCCGGCAGGGCGGGGGTGTCGCGAGCCGCAGCCCCGTCTGGTTACCAGAAGTCTAGGCTGCGGAAAAAAAAAACAGCTTCGTTCCGAAAGGATTCAGTGGAGACCAAAGCACACAAACGTAACGTTGGGGCCAACTCAGGAAACGACTGCGCTCTGTCAATTGCCCATCGCTCTTTGCACTTGCGCTCTCGAAAAATAGCCCCGGTTGAGTGCGAAACTCGTTGAGACGGAGAAACTGCCGAGATGTTTTTCTTCGAGAGAGATTTCATGGTAGAACTGTTTTTTTTTTTAGGACGATCGTGCCTGTTATACGAGTACTCATAACTGATGTAGTGGAGTAGAAACGGAATGGTTGGTATTGCTTTCGGTACTTGCGCCACTCCTCAATTTTGGTCGGAAAAATTGCGTTTACGAATTGCAAAAAAGTCAATAATATTTTTGTGTTAGCATGATATGGCTCATGTTTTGCATACGCCACCATACAGCGCAACGTATGCAGTTGTACGTAAAAGCGCTTGTGCAGAGTACTTCAATTCAATCAACTTTTTTTCAGGACGTTGTCATAATTTTGAATAATCGATTAACAATATATCTTTGTCTTTCTTATTCGTCAACACCAATCAATATTTAATTTAATCAATTGGCAATATGCAAATTTATTGCCATCTCTCATCATCATGCTATTAGGAGCCGCCATATATTTTTTTCACATCTTACTCGGTTTTTATGATATGGGGAAATTCATAAACTCGGTTTCCATTATATTAGGAAATTCATTTGTAAACTCAATGGGTTGCTGTTTAGTTTTGGTTCAAATAAGAAAATAAAGACGGTCACTAAATTCAGAGAAAGGAATTGTCATCAACGAGGTCGCAAGACCCGGTCACTCAAGTAGTGAACTTGGCCATCCAGGTCAGTGAATGGTCTTTATCGAGAACGTTGTGTGGAGGGTTCGTACCGGACTTGCAGCAGGTGATCATATTTTAGTTCCACGACTCCTACTTTGCCGGGACCATGGACTCTAGTGAAAAAATCGGTACCGGAGCCCTCCAATATGGCGCAAATTTGAAAATTGATCATGAGTACACTAGAAGCCGCTTCTATTTGCTTATGGTCTATAGCAAAATAAAGGTTTATGAATGTCCAGGTCAAAACTTTCAAACCAAGAATATTTACCTAATAGCGTTCAAATGACGGTTCTGCACTTGCTAAAGTATTTGTACTCACTTGGCTTTAGTACAATGGCTCTTGTGTGCTACTTGCTTTGATCATGCGTCAGGCTTGGAAACTACGCGGAAACATATTAAAGTGTTTATTTCAATCTGAATCGTGTCTATGTTTAAAATCTGTTCTTTCTTACTAAACTGCACCTAAATTCTATACTTTATGCAATATATATGAGAGAAATTCTAAAGGGTTTTTGGTATAATCCTCAAATATTCAACCATAATCCACCACCTATTGACTGAGTTTTCTTTTACGCACATTAAAACTCTTGTTAGAAAAAGGACATTTGAGTCATCAACGACGCTGCACAGGATAGTCACACAAAACTGTTTTCAAAATATTTAATATTGCGCAACATTTAAATCAATGTAGCTATAAACTCCTTCTTTCACTCAAGAAGTCCCTTTAGTCATACGAAATTGTTTAACGAAACAAATACCACCATGATCTCTTTATTATGCTGCTTGAAAATAAAAAAAAAAAACGTGTGACAATAACGCACGATAATGCCGCACGTCTTTTAGTTAGTATATTTATAGAAGTTCTAAACGAGACAAGGAAAACTATAGTACCTTCACTCTATGCCTGAGGTTGTCTCATTGGCGCTGTAAATTTCTGAATTCTGAGCTGAATGTTTGCGTTCACTTTTCTTTGATACCGGTACAATATCGTTCCTTTAATTATATCACTGTAATAATTTAACCAACATTTTATGTGTTTATGTTTTTTCTTCGTGGTCGTTGGGAAAGACAGAAGTATACTGATGTGACCTCTCAGTCATAAAAAAAAAGATTGGTTTATTTTGGGGTATTTGAGCTGACGTGAGCCAGGCCTTGAGGGAAAAAAAAAACAACAACAAAGCCGGTGGTCACCTTGCTTTACAATTCAGTGTCAAGGTATCGAGGGTTTAGGAGAAAAAAAAAAGTTTCTCTCACCGCCATAACATAACGTATTATGTTACCTTGGCAAGTGTCTTTTTTTTTTTTTTTTAACAGATTGCGGCCGCCAATATACGGCGTACAACTTAATGGGCAATCGGTGGGCAGTTAACGGGGGATCGGTGGCCGAGTGGGCTAGCGCCAAGGACGTTTAAATAGGGCAGGACCCAGCATAACAACATGTCCAACGACGTCGAAAAAAAAAAGAAAAAACAAGCTCGAATTTACAGTGCTTTGTGCACTGACGCGCTCTCATCCAAGCTCCCATCATCTGCTCGGCGTTTGGTACACTACGTTAGACAGACTAAGTCTGCTCCATGCCTGCTGTCTGCTTCGTTTGCTCACTGTGGCGGCTGGCTTTCGATACGATCGACGCACCAAAAGAAGTTTTGATGCGAACCCGCATTCTCATCATGGCGGAGGGAAACGAACACCTACTGGAAGCAGGGTTTGTACGGCTTTCTCAACCCGCTGTGTCATTCCCAGCGTTCGTGCGTACGACGTCTCACACGCGATTGCTTTCCAAAACCGCGCTATAGGCAACCTGCAATGCTGTTTGGTTTGGCGCCATCTAGCGACTGAAGCAAGAAATATTGGGTACCCCTGGGAATGGCGGCTGCATTGTTCAAACGTGGGCTTTCACTCTGGCGGCGCCCTTAGCCTAGTGTCTGAAGCAAGAAATACTGGGTATCCCAGGAAGCCGTGATCGCGTAACATGTCAGTAAAGCGGAAGCTACGGCCCTGGCGGGCCAATGAGAACGTGACTGCGTATCACCGGAGCGCGCCTCTACTCCGAAAACGTATCAGGCTTTTCGCTGCGTCATGCTCCAATATGTGTGCGTTGCGCTCATGTACGTCGCGCATTTCGAAGCCTTCGGCACGCAATGTGGGGCTTATCGTTCACCCTTTGCCAAGTTAAAGCGAGGCAGGATATAACCGTGGGCTCTCACTCTACAGGCGCCGCCTGGCTGTTGCCGGCTGGCTATGACGACTCGCTCTAGACGATACTCCCGGCGCGGTGTCGAGAGCGTCCGCTGCACTCCGACTTCCTACTGGTCAGGCAAATGTTGCGCTCCAAATCTCACCTGTTCGACACCGATTGAGTGGACGCCGCCACAAAAATACGGGGAAAACTACCGCGTTGCCGGGGAAGTTCCACGGTAACGCGATGTTTGTTTCATATTTTGATGGCGGCGTCCGTTAACACAGTTTGCTAATCGCGATGAAAATTACCAGAGACTGTGGAAAACGATGAAAAACGTAGCGGTTAAAAAAAAATGCAGGTAAAGAATTTTTTTTTAATAGCCGAGAGACTGAGGGGACGTTTCTTGGCCACGCC
This sequence comes from Ixodes persulcatus, assembly GCA_013358835.2. Taxonomy (NCBI): domain Eukaryota; kingdom Metazoa; phylum Arthropoda; class Arachnida; order Ixodida; family Ixodidae; genus Ixodes; species Ixodes persulcatus. The sequence continues at coordinate 246,701 of JABSTQ010002929.1, forward strand.
GACTTCCTTTTCACTTCACTCCATGTATGAAGAATACGGAAGCTACCTCCTGCCCACTGTAACCTCCTTTAAATATATCTAGGGCACACCAGGGGCCCTAATTTGGACACTTAGCAAAAATGTCGGCGAGAAATCTGGCAGCTAAGATTGGCCGGCGCCAAGGTCAAGTGAGATATTAGGGAGTTTTAGAATAACGTACGCAGTTTTAGCGCACGTTAGCGCTAAATTTAGCGCTTATTAGCGCACGCGACGCGAGAGAGTTTTAGAATAGCGTTTCTCCGTCGCGACGCAAAAGCCCAAGCATCTCGCGCTTGCGACGCCACCAAGATACAGTAAAAATTTTTGTTTCACACACGAAATGCTGTAACTTTAGAAAACAACGAGTTTTTGGTCCAGAGTAGCATTTTAGATTTGTTTAAACGTAAGAATGCGCCGCGAGCGGTTGACCGGTCGTGTCCGCTTGCGTCGCCTCGGCAAGAGAGGTCTCGTGTACTGACCTTCGCACATCGTACCTTCGCCGAGAAATGTTCGCGCGTCGCAAGCATCAAGTTGCCGGTGATCGTTGCCAAACCGAATGCGATGTCGTCCCGTATTGAAAATCGCAGTCGCGAAGATGCCGCCGACGTCGCACTCACGACGCCGCCAAAGCAGCGGCCGACATAATCCTGGAAGCCGCCATTTTTTTAACTTTGCTCGTCTTGGCTTTAGTCAACTTGTCATCACGAATCCTCCTTGGAGAAGCGCAAAGGCTCTTTGCGTACGCACGCTATTTCTGAGAGATAGCACACGCTAAAATTGCGCACGCAAAGCGCAAAACCTGATTTGCGCTCGGAGCATGCCCAGTGGCGACGACGCTATTCTTTGCGTACGCAAAGCTTTAGCATGCGCTATTCTAAAACTCCCTATTGGCGAATCACGGCCTCCGGATTTCTCGTCGACGTTTTCGGCAAGTCTCCAGATTAGGGCCCCAGCTCGGAGCACATGGAACGGAAGCTCACGCTGCAGAACCTAGTGCAGGCTTGCTAGAAACAGCGTTTTAAAAGGGTAAAAGCAGCGCTGTTTTTACCCTTTTAAAATGCAACACAGACTAGCCCAAATCACTAGTATGCTAGAAACAGCGTCACAGCTGAGACTGGGGAAAGAAAGCACTACCAAAGCGTGCGTATGAGCTGAGCTGGTCTCAAGCCGCGTCTCAAGACGTTCGAGTTCTCCAGCCTTTGCAGTGCTTTCTTTCACCCAGTACCAGTTGACGCGCTGTTTTAGCAAGCCGGCCTAGAGATCCTGGGTTCAATCCCCACCCCTGCACGTTTCGCTTCAAATCAGCATCTTACCGGCGTGCGGTCGTGTATCACTACTGCGTGATGAACGTTAAAGACCCCAGGCTAGCGGTTGTACTGCACTGGCTAAATTTCTCGTCTACAGCCGAGACACCAGACACCCATTGAGGTTGAATAACTTCCGGCTGTATAAACGTACACACAAGATTATAAGTAGTTCTTTTGGGGCAGTTTACTCGAGATTATACTCTCTGACCAGATCGGTCACGGCTGAACGATGTACGGCTTTGCTCTTGCCGAAATTCTTATTTGAGTTTTGTATTGGTTCATGTTTCGGTTCGGACATTCTATAACAGTGCTTTGTAAGTTTTTTTTTTTTTTTTCGCTTGCTGTGACGCGGCTGTTGGCGTCGCAGGGGCAAAAAAAAAAACAAAAAAAACAATCAAGTCTTTTAAACAGTTTTTTTTTCATGACGCCCTCTACCATTGTATATTTTTGTCGCTGTTGGAAAAATAAACGAATATTACTTAACTAAAATAAACTAAACATCGATGTTCGCTCAGTCTCCACCGAAATGTAGTGCAAGCGGTAAGGATAAGGTGGCAAAAGTTCAGTGCCTGCCGTTATCCGATTTAAAGGTTGTCAGAGGTGTTTGGTATTTTCAATGAGAAAGATGAGGGTAGTTCCCACAGCGTTCGTTGTTCATCTCAGTGTATTCTCGGGCTCCGTTGGTCATTATTTGTCTATTAAAAATCTGTTTTAATCGCTTATACCTCTTGAATATTTTGATAATGGCACGTTCTGAATGGCATGTTCTGATAATGGCATGTTCTAGCGCTACAGTTCATTTTTTTTTTGTAAAAAACAAGGTTCTTTTTTTTTTCCCCAAACATACGGTACATTTAGTGACGGTTCATAATACATGGCGGCCGACTGAGTGCCGGGGACAGGTGCCCTGGGCGGGCGTGGTACGTCTCTCGCCAAACCTCCAGGAGAAGGAGACAATGGCCGCCCTTGTCCGTCGTGGGCTGCTGCCGTGGCTGTTCCCTGTAATTGCCGCAGTCCTCCGGAAGAGAGTCATCTTGGCCGCAGAAATTGTTTCCGAGAAAGGGCGCTCGTCTTCTGGCAGCCACGTTTGAAATTTTGAACGATGCTTCCGTTCTGTCGAAACCTTGTGCTTCAAAAATAAATGGGATGGCTTCCAGGAGCTTTAGTGATTTGTACCTTGGCGCCTTAGCGAGCTAAAGTGAAATAAGGCTCGCGCCCGTCACCACGTGGTTTCTGCGTGTAGTCTGCCGCAAGTTCGAAAATTTAAACAAACAGACATAACATAGTTAGTCTACCGTGTAAAGCAATAAAGTTTATTCTCTCCCTCCACCGTACATAAAAAAGAAGAAAGCCAGAACAATGCAGCGGGCACGACCCCCTAAACAAAGCACACGAAAAAAGCCGAAAAACATCAATGAAGCAATTTTTACAATTGCTGCCTCCGTCCATGAATGTTTAAATACTGTCATGGTTCATTAACCTGACAACTTGGAATGCCCTATTTTGTGTTTCATATCTGAACTAGAGCAGGGCGTCGAATAAAACTTTTAGCTTCATTAATCGGCACACTTTAATCGATTGATCAGTCGATTAATCGGTCGCGTTAATTTCCAGGACATAATAGCATAAAAAATGACAACCTAATGTTTAATTTTATGTTTTTATTTTTATGATAAACACCGCACTGTGCATTTTCAGCTGGTGATAAGCATGGTTTTGTTATTTGTGAGTTTTCCGCTAACAAACATATTACATTCGAGTTAAAAAAAAAAGAGTTTAGTAGCTGGTTCCAATACCGTCGATATCGTTATCGGGTATTCATAACGATACGATTTATGGACAGAGGCGGCGGCTGAGTATCGGGTATAGTATCAGTCATCGGAAGATGTAATAAAACTCCCTATTGATAAAAATTACTGGGGTAAAAAAAAAACAACAACGGAAAGTTGTTATTTTTGGTTTAGGTTCACCCGGTTTCTAGTTCAACCGATTATTCTGTTTAGCAAAAGAATACTCGCGATTGAGGCATTAATCGCTTAATCGGAAATTTAACCGAACAATCGCCTAGCCGTAATCTGAAACCACGGCTCTTTTCGAGGTACTTGTGAATAAAAATTATTAGTAAGTTAGTTGTCTATTTCTGGGTGATGCAAAACAACAAGTTTTATTGATATTCCTAAAAAATAATCATTAATAACCATTCTTGTGGTTTCGTTTTCAGAGGACAGACTTTGTATCATACTCACTTGAAGCGTAGGAACATAGAGGAAAATTAAATGAATCTGTAGTAATAATGAAACATTTTTTTTAAATACGACATACCTCGTGAAAAGGTTGTGTTTCACCTGAAACCTACTCACGTTAAATGTCCTCTCGCCTTAAAAATTGCCTTCGTTGCCACATGTCTAATATATATACCTTTTTTCAAAACGCCATATCAGTAAAGATTGTTTGTCGCCATTTCTTGGGTTGGAAGCGTGTGATTGGATCCGAGCCCTGACCGAGCAGTGACGCAGCACTCGTTTTCGACACGAGCTGAGCCGAGTGTACGCCGAACGCTGGCGGAGTCTTCGTGTCCTATAGGGGCTGAGAGTATACGTGCCCAAATAATGGCGGGCGCGGAGAATGGGCGCTGCAGCTAAAAGACGGTGGCCACTTTTGAAAACGGTCTATTGAACCCAGAAGCGCATAACGTAACGCGTACCAACTGATTGAAATATTTGTTTTGTTTATTTGATTAAAGAGCTGCCCGTTCGTTCGTAAAATCAGACCTAGACTACACATAATCATGAATACTCTAAATCGCAGGAAGATCTATAAAAGCAACCACATATTTAGCAACTGTGTGGGCGTTTTTTTATACTTGTATTTGCAGAAGAATATCGGCACATTATGTGGAAACCTCGAACTGTCAAGAAACTTCCATAGGACAGTAAACGTCCGAAAATGCGCTCTGTGTCTGCAAGCTTTCTTCTTTAAAACAGTTGTCCAAGGCGAACCACTTTCCCACTTTTTGTAGTGTGGAATATAATATTAGCATTGAGATCCGGAGAAAAAAATGAGTGTGCTGACTTTGTAGATTTCTTGTTTTTTCTTTTTTTAGAGCGCAGCTCTTAGGCGCCCGTTTCCGGCTTGAGCGGCGTCGCCGTCGCCGTCGCCGTCGGCGTAACCGCGCATAACCCTCGTAACCCTCGTGAGGGTTACGAGGGTTACGAGGGTTACTCTCACGAGGGTTACCCTCACGAGTATCACGAGGGTTAACCTCGTAACCCTCGTGAGAGTAACCCTGGTAACCCTCATAACTCTCACGAGGGTTACGAGGGTTAGTTACCCTCAAAAGGGTTACCCTCACGAGGGTCACGAGGGTTATGAGAGTCACCCTCACGAGGGTCACGAGAGTTACCCTCACGAGGGTCACGAGGGTTGCCCTCACGAGGGTCATGAGGGTTACCCACTGAGGTCACGTGACCCCCCTGACGGCGACAGTCCCACGTGACCCCCTGAAGTCACGTGACCCCCTGAGGTTACGCGACCCCCTGATGTCACGTGACCCCCTGAAGTCACGTGACCAACTGAAGTCACGTGACCCCCTGAGGTCATGTGACCCCCTGATGTCACGTGACCCCCCTGAGGTCACGTGACCTCAAGGAGTCACCTATACCTCAGTACCCTTCCATCCTCCTCCTCAAGAGCTGCGCTCTAATCCGGCGTTACAGGGAGTTGTAAACGGCTTTCATTTTTTAAGGGGAGGAATATATATGTACAATTTAGCACGAACGTTAAACGTAGCATTGTGAAAAGGTCCCTAGGAGTGCGAAATAAAATTTTCAAGTCAAGATAAAGAAGTTTGTTCTATAAAGTAAAAAAAGATGTCTTCCGCTTCAAAGTGTCAAGAGACACGATTTAATATCTACATGGTGTTTTCTTAGAAAAAAAAGACAACCATCATCAAAAAATTTATCTAAAACGTAATGTCTATTTTTTTTCTTTTATTAGCTTGTTTTAATGAAAAGCAGGAATTCGACACGAGGTACGGTACATGGCAGCTTGAACCATCGCATCACTTTATTTGGCTAGTCCAATGAGGCAGCCACACAAAGCTAGATTAGAAAAGCAACAAAAATTGATAATGGTGGCACCCTTGCAGGACCCTGCAGCAGGACGTTAGTGGTCATATCCGTTAATGACACCGAATGGCGCGTTCTGGACCGACTTTACATTCTATGATTCTGAGATTATCAACTATGCATCAATTACTTTTTTCATAACCATATCTTGCGGCCTTATCCAAGTCCTGTCCAATGAACAAACCGGAAAGTACATCAGAGTTCCTGTCAGACCGTACCTCCGGCGCTCGCTCGTTAGGGTTGCCACAAAACCGGCTGCCGAAAAGCTATATAAGGAAAGCGATGACGTGTACCCGCACTTCGCACTTATCTCTTGCACCGGTGAAAGAATCGCAGAGCTGGCTGGCATAATATTGTTCCAAAGGCATACACATTATCAGCGGGAATGGGGGCGACTGCCACCCGCTATCTCTTGCGACGCGAGACTCCTGCGCGAAGGGCGTTTACTAACGACTCTCAGGGAACGAAATGAAAGCTGGAAGAGATAGGATGAGAGGGAAGAAAAGTGTACCTCCATTCAGTGTGTGTCTGGAAGCCAACCGCTAACGCGCCGGATGATGTCTGCTGCTGATGTGTAATGTCTGCGCAGATGAACAAAGAAGATAAGTCGAACATTGTTACTTAGGTTAAAGTCATATCCAGTTATAGTAGGAGTCGTCGTTGTCACCGTTTAAGTCGTCATATGGAAGAGCAAGGTTGTCTCTGGAATGGCATCTCGAAAACTTTGGGTCTTTGATTTCAGCAACAAAGCCTGGCTGTCATAGTTACCTATATTTTAATAAAAATTAGTGAATGTAATGCAAGCTTTTCAATGGAACAGGCTGCATAAAGCACACTACACAGTAACGCCCTGGCACCAGCGGTTATCTGGTTATGGCATATTATCCCTTAGTTTTGTTCGTTGGCACGGGGAAATATCAAATTTAAAAAGCAACAGAATATAATTGCGTTTTCTTGTTGCAACACTTACAACATTTCTCTTATTGGTAGCGTGGGGGAGAATGAATTAATAAGATACGCAAGTGCGCTGAACATTGCTACCTGATGTCATACTATGCCTTTCCTGCTCCGAAACTGTCGCCATCTTAAGGGCACCTCGAGAGGTCTGACTCTGAATTTAAGGGTGCGCTGGTTTATAGTCAGGTTCCTGAACACCCTTCGCGATGAATATCTCCCACACTTGCCGCTTAGCCATGATTGCTGCGGTGAAAGTACACTTCCCAGCATTAAAACAGTTTGATAGAGCGCAAATATTAATCAACACGCTTATATTCAGCAGGAACCACTTAATAGGACAAATGTGAAGAAGGTTTTCCTACAATTTGCTTTGTAGTGCCACTGCCAAGTAGACGCCCCGACATACATTCTACATATTTTGCTTCGGCATTTCTGAGTCAAGCCCTATTTTCGACAGTATAAATATCTTCATAAGTAAATTTTTTCCCCTCGAATATTCTAATCCACCAGCAATCCTCTCCCTCCATCCTTCGCTAGTTGATTCAAGACGCCTATTCAAACATCATTGCACCGCCACTGAAAGAAACAAATATATTATAAAAAGAAAAAGTTGCGTGAGAGGCTAGCCCAGTTTATTGCTCGTCGCCAAGTACTTACCGCTCTTTCCGTGTAGTTCCACACCGGTATATTGGCGACGAGATGTTTTGGTGGCTCCACCTCGCGGGCGCCCTCCTGTGTCAGCGCTAGAAAGATGCGAGCAGACGATGCGCTGTATCGAAGCACGGAGTGGCTATGTTAGTTCGACTCTATGCCGATTGAAACGGTTTATTTATTAAAAAAAAAGAACATGTATATGGCCATTTTTTAGTGATCTTTCTAATGAATAACAGCGGGGGCTTTCGAAGTTGTTTAAAAAAAAATGAACCATCAAATGTTCAAAACAAACCAGGAGCTACACATTACAGCTTACGCGGCGTTCGTCAGGGCAATTCACAGCCTCTTTGTTTCTTGTTTTTTTCGGATCTGTGGAGGCTCTGTACTTTGGCATTCACCACAGTACATGACGTGCTGTCGCCATAGCTGTGCACGTGTGCACAGTTGTGTTGCAAAGCGCCGCACACTTGTTTTAGCTACACTCAGCTTGCTGATACCGACGCTTCTATCCAAGTGTGACTCGACAGTTGTTGACGAGCAAATGCTCATCAGCAACTTACGCTTAGCTATTCCTGCATCGAATACGCGGCAAAAAGGTTTGTCACATCACGACTTCTGCTCGAAAGAAAGACAGAAATTGTCATAATTTCTTAAATGTTCGGACATGGCCCGGCAAATTGAGACGAATTACTACTTTGTTTTTTTTTTTTCAATTTTTACTAAGAATTGCTTAAACATTTAAAAACACTCACTGAGAAGCGAATCAAGCATTATGCGCAATTCGGTCCGCAAAATTAATTATACAAACGGTAGCAATTCATAGCAAATGCATAGCTCTTTTTTTTTTTTTTGGGGGGGGGGGGGGGGGGGACGCTGAAGTATTACCGACGTACTAGATTTCGATCGCGAGGGAGTTGGGGACGTTTCTCGTTGACCGGATGAATAAGCAGGAATTTAATCCAAACGACTCCGGAAGCCACCCACCGCTTCTTCCTGCAAGCTATTTTGAGAAAAAGTTTGTTTACTGGTTTACAAATTTAAAGAAAGGAATCAACTTGGAACTAATAAGAGACCAGCACTCAAAGAACACATTAGAACCAAGAGGATACGCGGATTTCGCTTTCCTCTGTCCAATATGATGAGGCTTTCCTTCCTCCGTTTTATTTTTTCCTACTATTAATAAAAAAAAAAAAAAACACTTTCAGCCTTTCCACTCTGGTGATGAAGGTAGACCAGCGAAGCTGTACTAAGGTGGGAATGAAGTAATCACTGGCCGCAAGTCAGCAAGCCAGAGTGGAAAGGGTGGAAAGTTTTCCCCCCTCTATGAACGACGGCAACAACCAGACAACCGGCAAGCCGGTTGTCTTGTTGCCGTCGTCGCTCGTAGATGGCGGTACCCTTCCGGAGTATTTTTTCGACATTCATTTGCTGGCAGACACGATTCTGGGGAAAGTAGCCCTTAACAGCTCCTCTGTAAAATACACCCTATTCGCTGAGGTTGATGTTGCAGTGGGGTAAAGCGCTGGATATTTTATATTTACCATTCAGCTTTGTGTACTGGGATAGAGAAGAGCATACCACCGTCACAGCGCTGCGGCCCCTCAGTGCCTGAAGTGTTTGTTAGTACGACTACGCGTGCCACATTTTTAAGCTTTAGTAAAATGTCATCCTACAAATATCACTTCACCAAATAAACCCAGCGCTTGACACAGGTTTTGCCGCGCGTTACCCAAACAGCACACGAAGCGAGCTGACGAGTTGAGGGATCCAAGTTCTGCGCGGTCTGTCCCAGTCTCTCCTACCCGTGACGTCACAAACGATGATGATGATATCTAAAGAAGCGACCCCTGTAGTTCGAGCACGCCGTTAATAGCGTAGGAAACGGATCCAGAAAGTTTGCTATCCACCAAATCTAAATGCAGAACTCCTCTTATATCTCTACCTTATCGGTCCGGGCCAGGAGAGAGAAAAAGGAGGCCCCCCTTCTCGGGGGTGTCGCTCCGTCCACAAGCCGCCAAAGGGTTTCGGGATCGGGAACCACGCCACAGCTTCGCCCACTTCCTTATTAAACGCCAACAACGGGGGTTTACGGGCAGTCGAATCAGCTACGAATCAGCAGCGGCATATACTAGAAGTCTGTTGGGCTGAAAAAAACACTGATATAGCTTTTGTGACCACATACCTAGAAATGTCCGGTTGACTGTACTTTCCGTACTTGACTGTACGTTTATGGGACAATTTGTCTTGCACTGGTTTTTGGAAAATCGGAACGAATCAGTAGATATAAACATTAGTTTATTGTCTAACTGGGCGCTTCCTCGTTTCCATCAAGGGAATTCTTACTTGTGCGCTTAAAGTACGACATTTGTAAGGGTCCGCGTTATCAATGTAATTATTGTTCAAGGGGACAATGGAAAGTTAAGGAAGTTTGTGCGTGCGTGAAGTAGACATGGTGGTCTACGCGCTTGCTTTGTAATGCCACTTTGATACTTACAAAAAAGCAGAGTACATCATTTTTGCAAGTGATGTGTGAATGCATGGTACCACAAACAATTGAAACCCCATTTTGATGCCAAGAAAATACAAAAGAAGAAAGAGGCGAGGCTCTTGACGGAAAATAGCTGCGGAAAAATGAAAGAGCAGTATGATGAAGAATATATGAATCGAAAAGGAACCAAAAGACTTAAATAAAATTGTGGTGTCTCATTCCCAACTTTCTTAGACATCAACGCCACGGCGCAAGAACTAAAATAAGAATTTTAACTGAGCAACAACAAACATCGCTATGTTTCCGGTAATATTTTAGACGACCGTCATGTAATACCGATAAGAATAAATTAAGCTTTAGGACGCGTTAAGTTTTTATTTCAGGGCGCTACAGATTTTTTTTTTTTTTTTTGCAATGAATCCTGTGGGCCACATTAAAAAAAAAAGATCAATTTCTGCTTTTGTTGAGAAAAAATAGTAACGTTACCCAGGACTGTAATTGCCTGTAAATTATAAACGCAGATCAGTTATAACGTTGATATTTCATTCAAAAAGGATTTTGTTTTTCTACTGAATGTCCCAGAAGGTTTGCAATATGCGATATTTCCGATGAGTCACATCCGGAGTAACTCTTGTATCCCCTCCGCTCCGACTGTCCGAACCACCGCATATTGCGTTCCGCGCCGTACTTCTCCCAAGCGACTCGTCGCAGCGGTGACCGATCGGAGGAAGCCCACACCAGGTTCTGCTCTTAGCCATCCAGTGAATGCGTCAAAAACGCTGAGGCGATGCGCCACCTTCTACTCTCAGGCCGCTTCTAAAAACAAACAGACCATTCCTCTGAGCGGTCGCTGCTACCGCATTGCACTGAAAACCTTTAGCACGTCTGCGTCGTTTGAAGTGGTTGAAGGGAAAAAAAAAAAATGGTGAACTCGGTATATTGCGATCGGCTCCCGGGCAGCATGAAACTTTGACCGTTAAGAGTGCAGAGGCTACCAGGAGCGCTAGTACGGAAAGAGAAAAATGGACATTAGGCGCAGTACACCGCAGGGGTTAGCAGTACTAAGGTAACCGTTCAGACAGCAAAGACTCCCTCATCCTGAGCCAACTGCGTGGTACAGTTAGCCCGAACATGACATCGCGCTTCTTTAAAGGTTGTTGAGACGTGATATATAAAAAAAAAACAAAGTTTTATCCCCTAAGTGTCTGGCCAGCAAACTTACAGTCCACACCACATGTACTTTGGCGGCAGCGTTTCAAATGTAAAAGCAAAACGAAAAAAAAGAAAAAAAAAATGGCATTACTTTTTTTTTTAAAGGATGTACTGCCTTACAACCTTGCATAGCAGATCTGCCTATTCTCAGACTAACAGCTTGAAACACCCTTGAGATCGCGAGACACAATTAGCACAAATAAGGGTCGTATACCTATACTCGGCGTAAACAATTTTGTATAGAAAGACGAAGAGTGTGTTGGTAACGGGTTAGGTTTGAAGAAAGAATAGGCTTGTAAGACAAGGATAAAACAACCACATCTTTCATGTGTTGTCTGCTGTTGCCCTTGTTTTATACGTGTATTCTTTCTTCAGACCTAACTATTTTGTGCTTCGTTGTGAAGGCTAGCGTAGCTTCCGCTGAGCTCCATCCCTGTCGAGGGTACAGTCGTGAGCAAGGTACGGAGGCAAGATAAGTCACGTGCACGTGCTCTCGGAACAGTGCGCGGCTGGAACACCAATGTTTGCCAGCACTGTGGATGTAACACCATTTCAGAACACAGCTTCAGGTTGGTGCCATTTTCAGCGTTCGTGCGTATGGCGCGTGATTTCCTCGGTTTCCTAAGCAATGAACATGCTCGTGCTGGGCTGTGGAGATCCCACGCTGGTCTGTGGATCTGCGAACAACGGAATGACGTATACTTGGGGGCTGCTTTCTGTTGCGTTTCCGCGAAGGCTCGAGGAGAGCGGGAGCAAAGCTTTGATCGGCACTCAGTCTGGGAGAGTACACACGTGTCCGTACCTTTGATTGCATCGCCACAGGAATTTGCTCCCGAGTATAGCCTTGTCAACCTACCACAAGATAGCACTAAATAAAATATTGAAACTGCTAGTGATATTGAATGTTTTCATCCCAGGTGGTGTTTCCAGTGGTGTCTCGGGAACATGATATACCTTTTCCGAAACCCTATCAACCAACACTGGTGGTCGCCATTTCGTGGTCACGACACTTGTGATTTGATCCCAGTCCTCATCGAACGCTGAAGTAGCACTCGTTCTTGGTACGAGTGAGCCGAGTTCACGCCGAATGTTACCGCAGCCCTCGCGTTCAGTACATGTTCAGAGTGCGTGCGCAAACAATGGTGTACTCGAAGAATAGACTTATAGAAAATATTCTTTACGCACCGAAAGAATGATCGGTCAAAAATCGGACATGTAATTTAAGCTTCTAAAAATAATAGATAAAGGAAGCCTAGGTTTCACACTTACCACGACAGAAGTTTGCCGAGAATCGGCTGTTTCTGAAATATTTGCGACGGCAACTTCCGGTCCTTGAGACGTCTAGAGATGCCTGTGGCAGGCGACGAAGGCATGACGAACGCACAGGTAATGACTGAAGTGTGCCGTCTGCAACACTTTGAATCGTTTGCACAATGATACGATTTTGATTTTGTATTTATTTGAAACAGGGCAGGCCTAGGATTACTAATCAGGTTTATAGACACAAATTGTATTTGCGTGCGATACGGGGTACGATATGACGAAAATCACCGCATGCATAGAGAGCTGTAAAAACTACAGCGAGAAAAGCATCTGTTTAGAACATGATATCAATGCAGTGTCGGCCCTCTTTCTGGTTTCACAGTTAACATGCCTTCTAATGAAAGAGCAATTATTTTAACACTAACATGAGCGGTTCCAGACCCCTAACATCGGTTTTCAAGCTTGCCATATGGGTGTGTGTTTCGTACCTGCCTTGTAATCATCAAACGGAGGCAAATACTACTTATTCTTCAGTTTTAAGTAAGACCCCAAGCCCGTATGACTGAGAAGGAACGCTTCTCCATGCCTCTAGAAGATTCGAGGTTACTCTTACCCCGAGTGTAAAAGGTAAAAAGGCCAGAATGACCTTGCTTAGTCATTCTCGCTCAAGCTCACTAAAAATATTCTAGGTCGAATGCTCGAGATGCCAAGTGTAGTAAATAAGGAGCCGAGGGCGGCTTTGTCGACTCACAGCCAGCTGTCGCGCCGGCGCATCGTCGCTCGCTGCTGCCAACGTCGACACTCATCCTTTCTTTTGTTTTTAGGCACAAGTTCGCCGATTAAATCTTTATTTTTTCTTTTACGCTTGCCGACTCGTTTTCATCGGCGAACAATATATATCTCTTACGGACAGATCGTTTGATCACACAGATATGCACTGAAGCAACTCTGCTGTAAGGAATCCTTGAAACTTGTGCTGGCTAGACATGAATGTAACGCGTTACTAGTAACGAGTAACTTTTACCTTGTTACTTTTTTCAGTAACGAGTAACGTATTCAGTTACCTTTTTTTAGAAAAGGAACCAGTAGTTACTTTTAAGGCCAAGTAACAAGTAACGGTTTTTCGTTACTGTTGAGGAGTAACATTTAGAACACTATTTAAGCAGCCTCGCTTTAATTCCATCCTGAGTATGCGTCAGGGTTGGGCAGTATCGCGATACAAATGTATCGCGATAGTATTTCAGAAATACATTTCGTATCTGTATTTCTGTATCGCGATACATGTTTTTCACCAGTATCTATATTCCGGTATCGAAATACATTTGAAATGTTTTTTTGTATCGCGATACAATCAGGATGAAGTGTATTTCGCTACATCTCTTGAAAAATACTCGCCCCCCCCCCCCCCCAAAAAAAAAAAAAAAAAGAAACTCCGAACATCGTTTTTTTTTTTTTTTTTTACTTTTTAGGGCAACAGGGTCAAGGAAATGTTGGGGCATTGCTACTATATGCCAGAGCCGTATATTAGGAGCGTTTGGACAATAGGCGGAGCAAAGGCCGCCGCCAGCGCCGAATATTCCCCCCACGCTTAGAGCGTAAACTAAATTTGTGACACAGCGTCGACCATTCAGGAGACCTCTACTCCATTTCACAAATGTCGACAGTGAAGACAAAGGCACAGGCGCGAGAGCCTAGCTCAGCGAAACGCTATTGTTTGTACGAGACCTCGTGCATAGGAGGCACTTTCCAAAGCAACGCGCTCGTGCCCATGCCTTTGTCTGCACTGCTAGAACAGCGTCCTGAGACTGGCTGAAAGAAAGCAGTGCAAAGGGTGGGGTGCGCGAGCGTCTTGAGACGCGGAGTTCCGCTCGGCACGGCTCGAATTATACTTCGTTTCACTTTACCTGCGAGCGAAGCCAAAGCTAGAAGCGCGAGACCAGCGCTTTTTGCATTTCTCCCCAGCTCGCGCGCTCGAGCAAAGCCTGAACGCACAGAGCTTCCGTGCTCGCGCTTCCAGTTTTGCCTTCGCTCGCACATAAGGTGAAACGAAGTATTAGCCCCGTGCGCGACCGAAAGCGTCGCTGTGGTCGGCCTTCCACGATTGGCCAAACGCTGACTATGACGTAGGAAAGGGGATTTATCATCGACGGAAATAAGAGGAATGCAAGAACTTTAATTTTGACGGTGTTGGCAGTGTTCCTTTGAGAGCACAATGATTTCAAGCTTCCACCATGCTAATAACAAACACCATCGAACTTGTTGTTTGCAAGGTAATGACGTCACAAAGGGGAACCACAGGAGGGCGCCACCAAAACATCTCGCCGCTAATAGTCGTGGCACAAATTTAGAGCACGCGACCACCACTAGGGGCTGTTTCGCGGCCTGTGGTTGGCCCGAGATGCTCGCCTATTCAAACCAATGTATGGCCAAACTCTCTCAATAAACGGCTCTGCTATATGCTGACCAAGGTTCCTTCTGATCCTCCAAACTATTTTCAATGCGTCCTCTTCTTTTCTGAGAAGTATTGCGTAGTCGGGGACTCGAACCTGGTGGCGTGCCAGAAATGGAGTCGGAGCATCTTCTGCCGCAGGTCCTTAGAGGGATTTCTTGAGTCATCGTTATGTCCCCTTATAAACGTGTCTCTTGCCTTAGCCTACACAGTACACCCAGCCGGCAAAGCTGAGTCACAGTCCGTTGCAGTACGAGCCTGGCGGTGGTTGGCTTGAAATAGTAGGATGACTCACGCAGTGAAGTTTAACACATATTCGAATGCGTCTGCGCCCGTAATATTGCACGGCTCAAGGGTACGTCATCAGCCGACGTGAACGTGACCCGCTGCTCTGGTGATCCGAAACCCAGGAAGGAGTCCAGATGTGGCCTCTCTGTGCCAACCCACACGTCGTACGCCTGCTGCGACTCGTCTCGAGCGCACTGCTCGCACTTGTGCCTGCAATATCAGATCGCGATCCACGAGGTCTCTGTTTGGATGATGCTATGCGAAACTTGGACTGCAATCCATGTGTCGGTGGCGGAGGGTCGGCAGGAAGGACGTACACAACAGGGATGCCACCGTACCGTTTTTGCATCCGTAGCAGAAGATATGACATGTGTTCCAAGATGCTTCAGGTAGTCTACTATTCTCGAAAATTCCAAATGACAATGACTGCACGATCTTCCACGACGTAACCTACAACGAAAGTACGTATTGTCCTTTCATACAGCAGCGTGGTAAAGTTTCATGTACAAGGCCACACCTACAGATAATGAATACCAGTTCATTCCACCGTAACGTCATGTGATCAATGTTGACAGGGCCGTCCTTTTTGGACAGGAGTGTGGTGAAGGTTTGATGGGATTTAGGGTGACATAGAATTTATTTAGAGGTCGAAGTCTTTTCGCATCCCTCGTCAGTCAGACAAAATGTCAGGGAAGGGACTGCGGTCAGTCCTTGATGGAACGTTTTTTTTTTTAGCCCAATGTGGACTCCTCGTCGTCCGAA
This sequence comes from Ixodes persulcatus, assembly GCA_013358835.2. Taxonomy (NCBI): domain Eukaryota; kingdom Metazoa; phylum Arthropoda; class Arachnida; order Ixodida; family Ixodidae; genus Ixodes; species Ixodes persulcatus. The sequence goes on from JABSTQ010002929.1 coordinate 262,226, forward strand.
ACCATTACCTACAAGGCAAAGTTTCAAGCCTACGGGAAAGCAATTTCGGGATAAAAAACTTCCACTTCAAACTTCAAGCTTCATCTCAGTTGGCGTCTCAAACAAATGTGAAAAATGTATTGCAGTATATCAGTATTTCTGTATTTGTATTTCTGCCCTCCCTAAAATGTATTTCTGTGTTTGTATTTCCAAATACTTTTTGCCTCTATTTAAAATGTATATCCGATACGTATCGCGATACATCTTTACAGATATATTTTAGTATCAGTATTTTAGCTACTATTTTAATGTATCCCAGTATTTGTATTTCCAAATAAATGTTTGAGTATTTCTGCCCAACAATGGTATGTGTCTATTGCAACAAAGAATGGGCAACTCGAAAAAAAAAAGTAGTATGACAATATAACATATTTCATCACTGAACACGTCAGTTGAACTCTTGAGCTAGGAATGTCCTTTACCCCGAGAACAATGTTTTTTGTCGGTTGAACCTTCTAGAATCGTGTACAGACCGAATGTAAGCCCGGAGGTTACCAACGCGGGAAGGCACAGAAATCATTGTAAACTTCGAACTTTAGAAGCAGGAAGAACAAAATAGAGAGGGGAAAAATCCCAGATTTAAAAGCTCTTCCCGAAGCACAACACTGCCGTTCGTTCGAGCACGTCAGTAGAAGAACGAGTCTTCTGCGTCGCCGGAGATGTATTCTCAAGGAAGCTGATGAATCCTTACTGCTACTGAAAAGAAAACAATAAAGCACGAAACAAAAGCAGTTGCGTAATTGGTCGCCAAAGTAACGAGAACGGTAACTCGTTACTTGTGAGGTGAAGTAACACGTTCTTTTTGAGAATCGGTAACGAGTAACGTATTTAGTTACTTTTTTGGGGTAATGTGTACATAGCTGGGGCTGGCCTGCATTTCCACCTTGATACACTTCACTTCGTCGTCGTCGTCGTACGTGATTAGGCTTCACAGAGTTTTCACCATCTCAAATATTGCGGAAGCGAGCTTTATGGGAAGGCGCCCGCTCGGTCGCGTACCTCGAGCGTCAGTCAAAGCTGTGTACCGGCACTTTTCACTTCCGAAGTCCCACAGAAATTTGACCCCGAGGATATAAGTTTCGTCGATGGTCACCAACCTCATTCAGCGTGGTCGTGCACCCACTGCTCACAAATAAACACTAAACCCGCGAAACCATTGTGTCATCTGCTCGCAAGACAAAATCGGTTGTGAAACTTTATTACGGGGTTTTGTTATCGCTTTATGGTACTGAGACGATAAAGAAGCCTTCATTATTAGATATTGAGAAGACACTATGCTTACAAAAACCATTTACTATTCTTATCAGGCAATTTCTAACTACAAGTCGAGCCCCCACGCATTTGTTTATAACAACGGCCATAGCAACCGTATGTTTGAAGCGGAGCGCATGTTGGGACGTCATCACTTACAGGGTCAATAGTGCCGCTAAATAGAGTAACGACACTTACTCATCTTGTGGCTTAAAATCATGGTCGCCAGTTATCTGAAGCTCTATCTGAAATCACGAGAAACGCTTTTCCGTCCTCCACATATGTTTAAAAAGTTCGCGACAGAGCACAGCAATAATACAAGAGCTTCCAAAACCGAATCTAATGCTGAGGACGTCGCACATTTGAATCAGGACGACTGGCAGTTGCGTCTGCTCTGCACAAGCACCAAAATGGCGGCGCCCACAACAATATCGTGAAACAGAGTGCCGATACTCTAAGCGTAGCTAATTTAGTGGCTGTAGGGGTCAATACACACCCTTCCATGTGCAGGTGATTGGCGCCACTGCAAATTGTCGAAATGCGCGGCTTCACGGGCTCCCGTTGCGGAGCCGCTCTGGTCCCAACACTACCCCCTATTTCTAATACGCTGTACCATTGATAAATTACCCAAGCAATGTCAAGAAGATTGCAGGGGAATGTACTTCTACACGCCGAACGCGCTCGCCTCCCCGTATAAAATATTCGAAGAGAATAAACAAACTAAGGCTTTGTCGAACACGCGTTGCAGATGAACTTTGTTTAGGCTTTTGCTTTAGAACAGTTACTACTGCGGACACCAGCACGTGCAGCGCGTGTGATTGCACTCGCAGCATGCTTATTTGTGCTTGGGTAATAGACCATATGCGAAATGCACAGCGGCATCTGCTGTGGTGCCGAAGAACATGCTCGCTCTCACCAATTGCTGGCAAAGGCCAAGGGAACAAAATCGTAGCTCTGAAGAATCCTTCGCTCGCACAAGCACTCGCCCAGAGAAAGTCACTTCGAAAACCAGACGCCCCCGCCCGTGCCTTTGCCAGCCCTAGCCTGGTTCAGACAGTTGCGTTTGACTGCGTTGAGGCTGCGAGAAACCAGGACATCTCTGCTGCTTATATCGTGTGCCAAGATCATTCCTTGGATTGGGTTCCACGCCTCATACGAAGCACAGATGCGCCGGGGACTCGCTTTCGGTTCTCGACGCAACGCAGTCAAACGCACTCAAACGCAAGCGTCTGAACCTGCCTTAAAGGCTGGTTCAGACACTTGCGTTTGACTGCGTTTGACTGCGTTGCGTCGAGAATCAAAAGCGAGTCACCGGCGCATCTGTGCTTCATATGAGGCGTGGAACCCAATTCAAGGAATCATCTTGGCACGCGATATAAGCAGCAGGGATGTCTTGGTTTGTCGCCGCCGCAACGCAGTCAAACGCAGTCAAACTGCAGTCAAACGCAACTGTCTGAACCAGGCTTAAGCCGAATTTCGAGCTGAAGTGTACGTCCGCCGTGCTTGTTGCGGTGAGAAACCAGCGAACGGCGGGGCGACGAGCACGTACACGCGCAAGAAGAGCATAAAACAATAATAGCCATTAGCTCGCAGTGTTGGTGAAGATCGATGACGGTGAACAGTAGGCCTCAATTGTTACCGACAACGGTACGAAATTCACAAACAGCAGAGGAATGTCGATGCAACAAAGATGGCAGTGCACAGAGTGTTGCCAGTTGTTCGAACAATTTGCATATGGTCTATTTACCAAAAGGTATATTGACGCAGGAGCCAGTAGATGGCGCGCACATTTGAAAATGGTCTATCGTTAAAGGGGCCCTGCAATGACGTTTTTACTGATTTTGAATTTGCACCGAACCTGAGCGCACTGAACGTAGTAACTTAATGAAACTTTTCTTTTCTCAAATTTCGCATTATTTTAAAAGTTATAGGCAAATTAGAATGACAAAAACAAGCAAAAAATAACCTCCTTCATGACGTCGTAGGTCCTGGCTTGAGTGGCCGTGAACTAGAGGAGGGGCAGTGGGCTCATCGAGCGTTCACGGCTGCCGCACTCCGTGTCGACGGCTCGAGAGGGCGCCACTAAAGCATGTGTTGAATAGGATATATGAAGCGGGCGACCAGGGCGGCTCGCATTGCATTTGCTGCGCGATTAAAGACTAATTCGGCATAACACTTAATTGGCCACAAACGACAGCAAACATGGGGTAAAGATCAGTTCGGAACGGGAGCCACTTCGCGCTGCCATGCCGCCAAATGGCCAAATCGCCGACCAAGCCCGCGCCGAAGGCCTTCGGAACGCTCGGAACCAGTCGGATCCTCGAGCCGGTATACGATCGCAGCGCCGTCGCGTACATCCTGGATTTTTCTACGCTCGCCGTTCGTCGGGGCCTCATCCCACTAGCCCTTTCTAGTATGCGCCGTTTTTTCCGCCGCTTGGTGGCGGGTATGTAGACGGGTCATTTCTTGTTTCCGTACTTTATAAACTGCATTTGTTTCTTTTCTGATCTAAAATACTGAACAAAAACTAGTTTCATACATAATTGAAACGGTTCGCGACACTTATATTTTGTATCTCGACAAAAAAAAAAAAAAAAAAAGAAAAGCTTTTAGCGTCTCTGACCTGTAGTAAGCCCAGGACCAAAGACGTCACATTTCGCGCGCTTTCGGCAACGCGGGTCGCCCTCGTAGGCGGAGGTGGTTTCCGCGTCGTCCGGTTAAAATATGACGCACTGATATTTAGTTACTCTCTCCGTGCCCGCTGGCTTTCCCGAACCCTAAGAGACGTGGAATCCGCAAAAAAGGCAGACGCTTCAATATGATTGCAGGGCCCCTTTAACACAATTCTGAATTTTTCTCGGGTGTAATTTCTGGCATTCTGAGCCCATTCCTTTATTTCTTTGTGTGCTTGATGAAGCAAAATTTGTGTGGAATGTCTGTATATATGTTCTGTTGCATTGAATGTCCCTTCTTTGTTTTGTTGCAGTGCCCGGTCGGGCTCCTCGCATCACCGAGCACCCGGTCAACGTGGTGGTGCGCAAGCACGAACCGGTGACCCTGCGCTGCCGGGCGGACGCCGAGCCCCCGGCGCGCCTGTCCTGGTTCCACGAGGGCCGCCCCGTGCGCAACTCGGCTACGCGCATGGTGCTGCCGGAGGGACAACTCTTCTTCCTGCACGTCCAGCACAGCCGGAGGGACCAGGACAATGGCATCTACTGGTGCACGGCAACCAACGCGCTCGGGGAGGCGCGCTCCCGCAACGCGTCCGTCGAGCTCGCAGGTAGGCAGCACTATGCACTATCGGTGATACCTTTATGGGATGCGATCAGAATGTTCCGGGACTAGTTCTGTAGTGCAAAAAGACAAGGCATTACGGTGATTCGCGCGCAGTTGTCAAAGGCAGGAACCTTTGTGTGTCATTATGCCAAAAGAATTTGTTCTGTAAACATTTACAGCTGTGCTACACGAGGTTTTGTGAACACGGGCAAGAGCATATCGGCAATTTAAACATCAACTGCATCAACTGCAAATCAGAGTGAAAAGCGAGCATCAATCCCGCGTCAAAATTTGCAAACTTGAAACAGAGGCGTTTGAAATGATTGGGCAGGCTTATGGCAAAAAAAGTTGTGAGTCGTGAGAAGTGTTTTGAGTAGCACTCGTGCTTCGAGAATGCCAGAACATCACTGGAAGACAACATGAAAGAAGCAAGGTGACCTTCGCTTCCCTCTCTTCGACTTTTGGTGAAGTTCCATCTTGTTTGCAACATTCCTTAGATTTAGAATATGCTAAAAATCCGGAAAAGCAACAAATGTGATGTTCGTGTTCCGGCCTTCTATGTGTCCTTCTTTCGTAAGTTCTTTGATTATACCATACCAACGCGCTCACCTCAATACTGACAAATTAGTTGTATTGGTGCTAGGAAATGGCATAAGGAGGGGCTGGCACCATGGCGAAAACTTTTGCTGAACGTTAGGAGATTCTCTCTACGTTCCGATTACTTTTGTAGTTCTTTACAAGGATGGACTCGAGGAGCAGTCGTACATTGGTCACACGAGCGGGCGAGATGAGCAACTAAAACCCCTCATGTGTGATATGATGATTCACATAGTAGGTTGGAGGTGAACAGATGACCCACAAGCCCCTTTGTCAATGCCCAATACCTTTGCCGTTCGCTTTCACACAGGCGGCGATCTGCGTTTGGTACAAATAGGCCATTGACCCCTGCCATGCTGGCAGAAGAGAGATGTTTCTGAACAAGGCCAAACAAGGCGGAAAAGGCTTGCTCGGGCTTCACGCATCTCCTGGCAGGGGCACCGTCGGTTTAGGGGCCTTCGAGCAGGAGCGGTCGCGCGTCGCGCGGATTCGTTAAGGTGTGCAGGAAAAAGGAAGGCTCCTCAAGTAGCTGTCACCGGCTCCCTGATGCCCATTAAAATGACTCTTGACATGCTTCCCTATCTCACGTTGTTTTGCTAGAAATACGAGCAGGCCTTACGCCACCTTTGCTGCTTGGCGACACAGGCCGTACTTACTTTTCTCTGTTCTTTCACCGGGGCCCCGGCTATGTGTTCGGTTCTTTGGCCAGAGGCGGGTGTAGCAGAAGAAGGCAACAGTGAGCTGTCCCTGTCATGAAACCAAACTTCTTAGCTACCAAGCATAGGTGCGTGTAAATGTAGCCCGTACTAAATTTGCTACAGCTTGTTTGCACATAACTGGAAGATATGCACCATCTTAAAGTTTCCAAAGAGAAACGGCGTCTCTAAAACTTTTAATACTAACGAAACATTACTCTGCGCCAAGGAAATGCAGAATCATCTAATAAATCAACGCCCTCTTTTTTCAGTAGTTGTGCCTGCATATACAATTCCACTTATAGCGCAATGTCAAAGTGCCATTTGCAAATTGTTTATTTGGGCCTATTTTACGCGATGTCCAACTTGGCTCGACACATTCTGAGAAAGCGCTTGTTTTTGTTTATGAGCCAGAGCGCCTTCTGCACTCCTTATGCTTTATGTTACAACAGGCCATATAGCCTACACAGTTTGCAGGGCTAATAGCAGATAACTTTTTGTTTTTAGATTAATCCAGCTATCTAGGACTCTAACCTTAAAGGTGTAACGCAATAAGGATTGATAGGATTTGAAAGTCTTGTCATCGCCTCCTATATTATACATAGTCTTGGGATAAAAATTGAACCGATTGACATGTGATTTGGACGAATCAGAAAGGATGACACACATCAACACGGAATCATTTGCCACCGCTTGAACTTACAACCACCTATTCTAAACAAGATTTTCGGATTTACTCTAAAGCTTCTATATTGGAAGTCATTAAAGTTTGTTCTGGTGGAGAAGTGGTTCGAATCGAATTGTCCTCCATTATTCATAGCCTACGCAGTGTAAAGGAAAGTCGCGATATACAGGTTCTCTTTTGCACAGTTGAATCTAAAAATGGCATAGCGCCATTCGGTCCAAAGCAACATTTGCAGACGCCTAAATAAAACTGGTAAATAAAAAAGGGGTACTTTTCGATCGTTCCTTCTTCAAGGGCAATGGACTTAAGAGATTCAGCATGACGCAAACCACGCACATTTACTCTAAATCTTCATATATTACGGCCACTCACCGGCCACGACAGACCGATCACATTCTTCCGATACTAGAGTCGCTTGGGGCGGAATTATCCTGGCTTGACTCGATCGCCGAATAACCGCGAACCTCGGCAAGAACGGTAGATGCGTGCTCGAGTAGCGCGCGAGGGGCATAAAAATGAAAACTTGTTCAAATATAGTTCCATGCATTAGGTATCTGCTTCGAGAGTACTGTTTTTACGACTAGGCACTGACGGCGACCAACATTTTGTCGGGTTTACCTGAATTCACTTGCTCGCTATCTATATAGTCATGTCGAGCTTTTTGAGCTTGGAAAAGCGTGTCACAGGAAAGCTTTTCTAGAATATGGTCAAAAAAATAATAGTATGCAAGTGATTTTGTTTTTTAGATTATGTATTTTGCTATGAAACAAGTCTGAATTTATAAAAGAAAGACGTGTCTTTTGCTCCTCAGTGTAGCCTTTTATATTTCTTGTATTCTCTTTTCACACAAAGGTACGCATTTTGGTCTAATAAATGTCTAAAATACGTTGAGGGAAAGGGCTGTGAAACGGGACTCGCATTTCTCGCAAATGGGTGTAGGCACCTGCTCCGCTTCATGGCCGAAAAGTCGCTATGTTGCCGTACTAGCGCGGCAAAGGCAGTTGTAACACGGAATGTGACATGTTAGTGAGAATAAACTGTGTACACATGTGGAGACTGGATGGCGCGAAGAGGGCCTGTGTCGTTCAAGTTAAGCGCGCGAGCGCTCCGTGAATGTCTTACTTGTGGGTGCTATCTTCTGCGGTTGCAATGTAAATGCGACTTTCTCAGAGGCTGTTGGAGTGTGAGTGGCAGTAGACGTAGCTTGCGGGAAACAGAACAATTGGAACCCGGCAGCGGCGAGCAGAGTCCTAGCATCAGATGGCGGCAAAATAGAACTAAACACTCCGTACTACCTCAACCCCTTGGGGCAAATAGGTCTGCCCTTTTTTCTGCTTTTCTGACGCTCTCTTTTCCGCTCTTTCTCTGGGGAAGCCCGGAGCGTGCTCGTTTCACGTAGCAGAAAGCTTTTGTATGTCTCAACACGTAATGGTTTCCCCTCGCCGGGAGTAACAGGGGGAAGGCACTCGGGGAGGTTTGGCTGACACTGGTGTAAAATCAGTGAGGAAACGAACGCTGCTTCAACCTCCATTTGGCAGTCTGTCTTTTGCCTTACAGTGCTGGCACCTAACCTTACACATGGTTAGGTGCGAGAAACAAAAAAGCTCAGGCGCGACAACGGCTTTCTGAAAGCCGTCAACACTCGGAGGATCCGTTCGGTAAATTTACAAGTGCACGAGCATCCGCCAAGAATACGGAAGCGGCGGGAAGGAAAGAAATTACTTCCTTTAATTAAAACAGCCGAAGAAGCCGAACAAAGAAAGCGCCGAGACCTGGGAGTGAAATATTTCTTCTCGTAGCGAAGAAATGCGGGCCGACCTGGGGTACAGACCCCGGGGCCTGGGCGTCTAACGGCAGCCTCAGATTTACAACTGGGGAGAAGGGTCGGCTCTTATTGCGACCTCCTCGCCCTCCTCGCTTCCGCCTTTATGGCCCTGCGGGGTTCCGAAACGATAATAATAGGCTTGGGCGGACGTGGGAGTCACCTCGGAGAAAATGTCGGGATTCCGGGAGAGTTTCGGGCCAACAATGCGCGTTCTTTTTTTTTTTTTTCTTTGATCGTGAATTTCATTTTTTTAGATTTTGTAGCGAGCGCATGTTTGTAGTATGCAAAAATAATACTTGCTAAGCAAAAATAATAAATCAATAAATCAGAAAAATATAGACGTTTGTGTTTAGAGAGCGTGAGGTCGGTGTGCCTTTGGGGAATGGCGGCACTGGATTACGCTGTAGATGAGAAATTTAGCCAGCACACTACGATTGCGATACTGGCGTCTTCCCTATTCTTATTGAAGTGGGCCGGGACAGAGATTAAACCCATTTAGCTCAGCAGTATGTGTGCTTCGAGCTGCGTGCAATTTACTTTTTTTGTTTTCATTAGTATTTATGGACTTCGTATTTTGCATTTTTTAAATGTCTTACTTATTCCAACAAGACCAATCCTTTTGGTCGCCGTCGTAGCCGAGCTATTCCTGTAGTCATTTGTACAACCACAGGAAACACTTGGCTCTGTGAGCGCGATAAATCATGCTCAAAAGCCTCCATCGCTTTGACTCGCATTTTTCCGGAAAAAATGATCCTTTATCCTCACTCAAACACAGGAAAGAAAAAAAAAATGTAACACTTTCGTAAACCGTAAGGTAAAACACAGCAACAGCTGAGGTGAAAAGTCGGAGCCGCTAATGTATAATTTATAATCAGATGGACTTCATGAACGATAAAAATGCGAACGCGCACCTTAGAGTCCGCATAGGCGTTTCGTATTAAACCGAGTAACACACTGGACGAAATTTCCATAGCGTTTTGGAACCAATGAGGGTGTATTAAGTAGAGAGAATTTCAGCTGTCTGCCTAAGAGGATAGCGTGTTTTCGTACGTCACTTCGGTACAAATAGTCACACGCGCTAAACGGAGAGCGCCGAATAAACAAGAACAAGAAAGTAGGCAACACAACGTGCACTCTCATATTGAAACAAACACACGCTAATAATACTAACTTTCTGGCTATTGTTTTAGGAAATAAATCTCTATATCTGCCAGGTGTGTTGACGTGGCACTAACGCACTTGCTTTGCCCTTGCTTTTTGATACAGAATGCATCGTAAAATTCCAAGTCACTTTCAGATTTGTATTTCCCGAGAATTATTGTTTGTGCTAATTCTGGGTCGCATGGGCGCCTATCCCAGCGCACTGCCAGATTGCCCTACGGGAACTGTTTTACCGACCACGCATGTTATCTTGCTACCATGCATGAACATGCGTATTATCTTGCTTGCATCTTATTTTGTTACCAGCGGCCCGTGGAATGTTTTGGCGGAGCGCCTAAAATGGCCCGCGTCAATATAGAGCGCGGTCGACGGCGCGAAGCCGCTTAAGTGTCTCACTAAGAGCTGTCGCTCTAAAAAAGAAAATCGTTCCTGTTTTCCGCCGACATGACGTACACATGTACTCAGAGAGTGGATACGCTGGACAGCTTTTATTTTGACGAAAATCAAGAGACTGCGTGATATGAAAGCGTTTAAAATTTAATCCCACTTCTAGCGATGGCCGGGTATAGCCCCGACATGACCGAGACATAATATCTCACCCATAATCAGCCGCTACCATCGAGTGTCACAATTAATGCGCACGCAGTACACCGCGCTCGGAACTGGCTGCCACCGTCCATGCAGCCACCGCTTCATCGGGCAACATTGCGTCACTAAACCAGCCCTGGAATAACGAGGACCGCGTGCTTCTTCGTGAGATCAAAAGAACTTCGGTCGTGGCACGCCCTGAACTCTGCCAACATATCAGCCAGGCTCTCTTTCGGTCCGCCGTCATTAGGGCCGTCTCACCGCTCTCCCGGACACACGCTGTACCGTGCTCTCTAATACCAAACAACTGCGCTGCCCGGAGTGCGCTACCGGCCGGCCGACATACCAGCCGGCGATCTAGACGCCGTCGACTCCTGGGGCAGTGTCCTCGACAATTAACCACCACGGTGCTTGTTCCGTCGCCGCCCCTATCGGTCCGTGCGCACACAAAGCCACTGCCGCGAAACCACCGACTCGGGCGGACTCTGTTGGGAGGGACCAGTTGCCTATTCTCCCGACCGAGGCTCCAGCCGGGCCATGGGGGCCCCTCGCAATTCATTACGTCTAATTGAGGCACCCCGAGCTTCCCACTTGAGCGCGGAAGAAGGCGGGCTGCCCGGTCGTTATGCCCGCCGCTGCCCACGTACGGTCAGGGAGAGTACGTGCCGCATAGGTGCTTCATCCGCCGTCCTCAGAGCACGGGCACGAAGCGTAGCGGCGCACACCGCCAGTATACAAGCTGCAAGGCGGCCCCACTTGGCGAGTCAGGAATCCGGAGGAGGGTAAGGTCGAAGAAGGGAGTGGCTCCTGGCATGATACTTCGGTTAACGTGGACGCCTTGATGTTTACTCAAGTCCTCTCTCAATATTTACCTTCGCGTTGAGTCTACTCGCATACATTCTGAAAGAATATCCAGGTGCCTGAGAGTAGAGCTTATTTCTTTCTCTCTCTTTCTCTCTCTCTCTCTCTCTCTCTCTCTCTCTCGTTTTAGCTTATATTTTTGTTACAAATTGAGGTTCAAAACTTCAACTGACAATTCATCACGGATCTACTGCTTTCCTGCGACTTGGCGTTGCCTCTTTCCACCCCTGGCCTACGCACCTCGGTTAGTTCTGAAGCCCCAGAACGTTCGAAACCATAAACTGCTTCCATAGGATACGCAATCAGATGTTCCTCAAGACGAACTTTCGTGCCAGCAAAAAATGGGATGTTGCAACCCGAGAGCAGCGTACTCGAGGCTGCCCTTAACCTGGAGTGCGCTGTTTGGAGCAGCCCCCGGGGGGAGATGGACGTCCGGCTTAATTAGCGTTCGCTGCTCGTCCGCCGCCTCAAAGGCACTCCGCCATTGCTGTTCTAAGTATACGGCTGCGGTGTCGCCCAACGTCGTCACCCGGAGAGTTATAGCGTGCAACGCATTCGTGATCGTGTTCCCGCCCGAAGTTGCTTGCTTGTATGCTCTTTAAACCCGAATGATCGTGTACAGCGATGTTAGGCAGGTCTAAGGCAGATTCATTGGGCGTGTGCGCCCTGGGAACCCACTGATGCGTGTGTAGGCTCCCTCTGAAACGACACCAGCATGTGAGCCAATTGGGGCTATTTTAGAAAGGAGCAGATATTACAGAGTGTTTAGAGTTTATAAAATGTCGACGCCATAATTCTTTCCCGTGTTCAGTATCTCCTGGCCCCGCCCTTTCCCTTGCTATGTTAGGCTTCTGCAACGTTGAACACTTAGGGGTAGCCTAGCTCTGACCGTCGTCGTATGCATGATCTCGAAAGGTTTCAACCGAAACAAAAAGAAATATCAGAATCACATATTGAAATATGCGTCGAGCAGGCGTATAATAAAATTACAAAGGTTTTAAAAAGCACAACGCTAATGGGTACAGTTTTATGCTTTTAATGCGTTAGCATTAGTACCCTCGTACATGCGCCGACCTTGAACGGTTTGGAGCGTTTGGAGCATTCAATGGCTGTGGCACCATCCCTGCTTCGGCGTCTTGCGGAGCCTGTGAATGCAGTCACGAGAGAGGGGTGGGAGGAAGAAATGCGGAGGAGTGTGCGGGAAAAAGGAGCCCTCCAGTGGGTAGAAGCGGCCAAGGCGAAGTTAACTATAACGCTATGCAGGTAGCACAAATCAAACAACTCGGCTGAAACGCGGCTCTATTACAACAGCTTGCGCAGTCGTCTTCTGTTCAAAGCTCGAGCCCTGTGAACGCTGAACTATCAAAAGTGCTATGACCCCAAAATTGAATATACAGGGTGCCGCGTGTGCGGAAAAGGACCCGAGACAGTGGAGCACCTGGTGGTGTTCTGCGAACGCCTCATGCCACCTCCGATGGTACATCGCCAACGCAATGCCGGTAGGACGCTAGCGGAGCAACTCGGGTTCCCGAAGAAGTCATACTTGGGTAATACGTCCACAAGCGGAGCAGGCGGAATGTGTGGGAGAAACTCAAACATGGCCAGCTCAGCCGCATCAGCAACAACTAGGCAGGACACTGACTCGTGTATGCAGTGTGTGCCAAGGACGAAGGCAAGACCTTAGCACTGGTGGCACAAGATATGTGACAGCAAGGGGTGATGTTTTTTTCTTTCTCTTTAGGGCTTTTTCATTTCCCAATTTTGACAAGACCACGAATCTTCGAGCCCGCCCGTTACAAACGGAACAATCACAGGATCATCCTCATTATCATCATCTGTGGAAACTGGCTAGGAAACGCCTGCAAGAGCGACAGGTGACGGCGGGGTGCACATTTCGAGAGGCTAGGCGATAAGATGGATACCAACGGAGGCTGCACTCTATTGGCTGGTTATGGGATGACCGACGCTCTGACGTAACACTTAGCAACCGAAGATCGCCGGCGACGTTTCCCTTCGCCAATTTCGGCGCTGCGCAGTGAGGGATGGCGAGTGTATCACTGGGGCGCGTGCTCACCCACCCCGGCCCCTCCGTTCACGGCGCTTCGTGGCGACAGTCTGCGGATAGGTCATTACAAAATATTAACCCACCTTGTCCGACTCGTGCACGTGGCTTCGCGGCGCCCCACCGGCGGCCAAAGTACGCCCTAGACTCGCTGTCCTCCACTGCACCTAGGTTGCTAGTTGTTTCGCCACGCCGTCGCTCTCTATAACCAGCCAATCCTTTGCCGCCGCCATTGCTATGCGTCCTATCACCTAGCCTCTCGAAATAATCAGCCGGGGTGCGGGAGCGCGCTTTAGAAGCCCTCGGAGGCTTCTGCAGCCGTCCTTGGAGGCCTGTGGACGCACACGGGCTGCGGTTCCGTTCTTCGGTCTGCCACGCCGTTCTTGACGCGCAGTTACCATGTCACCGGGCCGTAAGCGCACGGTGTCGTCGCCCCTGTGTGCACAACATGTATGCACAACAAAGAAATGGCTCTGTCGTTCACCACGCATAACGCGCACGTCCTTAATGCACACGGTAAGTGACCTGATCTGCTTGCACCAGGGGGAAGAGGGGCTTTGGGATGTTCACCCCACAAAAAAGTGCTGAGAGACTGCATTCACCGTGCTTTATTATATATAACCGCTGAGCAAAATACTGACGCGTTATTTTCGAGACTCAGCGTGGCGGCAGCAGCTATTTCTGTCAAGTTGTTTTTTCTCACTCGATAATCGCTGCATCGTTTAAATCTGCTCGACATTTTTGCTAAAAATTATTTTGGTAGATCGTTGTTGCATTTCGCTCAGTACCTGTTGGTACGCAATGGCCAACGCGCGTGCGTTGTATTATTGTATGTTTCAAGCATACGATACTTACAGGTGGAGTCGTTCGGAGATATCGGAGAAACCATCGGAATATCGATTGGTTGTTTGATGGCCTAACTCGTTAACTGCAGTTTGTAATTAGCTCGCCTTATCTTGGACAATGCACTGAATTTGATTTACTCTTCACGTATATTATCTGCTCCCCTCCCGCGGCGTCTAATATTCGTGCTTCATTAATTGACCGTTTTTAGCAAATTTCGATGACAACATTTTTGTTTCTCCTGCTGAGACATAACTCAAGTTATACACTGAATCGTTGGTTAAACATTTTCATACAATATTTGTTTTTTTACTGGCATAAAGTATCCTACTAGGAAGAGCTGCTGCCAATATTAGTGTTAATGGGGAGATCGGCCCGACTCAGCTTCACTACTGAAAGTGCATTCTGAATTGGTACTTTTATTTTTTGTTATACTGTTATTGTTATTGGGGACGCAAAGACGACGTACGGAAACTCTGTTTTACCTCGTAAATCGCACCAACGAGAATTTATTTCTCCAGAAACGAAAAGAGTTTATGGTTATCCGAATTTTTACTCCTCAAGCATCACGCCGGGCCACCAATACCGCGCGCACTTCCACCCAAAAAGCGTGAAAACCCCCTATGCTCTGCGGTCGCAGTCGCCGAGCGTTAGCCACGCAGGATTTACCACGACACTTTAGGGTTTCGGTGCGCGTTCGTCGCACGCAAAGCCTCGGTTTTTGAGACTCCAGACCGTAGTCATTGCCCACAGCCGCCTGTCGTTGTACGATGTTCCTCTCGAGATCACGGCGACTTCTTGCGCTCTGAGCTTATCTCCACCTCTGCACCGAATCTACTTTTGGAGGCGTAAGAAACGCCCTCGACCACTCCTCTGCCTTCCGTCGTCTCGGGTAATCCTCTGACCTCAGCAGCGGCACGGCGCTTTCGAGGACGCCCATCTCGTCGGTCCTTCGATCGGCTCTCTTCCTCGGGACGGCTCGACGGAGCGAGTATTCTCACCGGGATTTATGGCCAGGGACACGCTGCGCCAGTGTCGTTCGTCGTCGTCCGTGGTGTCGTCTCTGGAATTCCCGGCCATCCGTAGCCCGGCTTTGAAGTGTCGCTGGCGCGGCCCCTTTAATGTCTGCCTGTGTTTGTTGTCCTTTATAGTCTTACGGCAGGAGCGTGGCGACCAGGATTAGCGCACGAGCTGAGCTCCAGCGTGTTCTTCCGCGTCGTCTATCCGGTTCCCGCCCTTCTGATCTGGGTCGCGATCCCGGAGATGCTTGCACGGCGTCGCTGCCTCGACGGTCGAAAGTTGGGAGAGCGCTTGTGTTGGCCGGCTGAGTGGACCATTCGATTCTGGTCAGTTACCCGAGTCTTGTTGTACCGCCTGCCGCGACGAGTAAGCTTCCGCGCGGAAAGCGGACGCATGAGATGAGTAGACGTCCGCACATTCCTGAAGCGTGGGGGGCAGTCTGCCGGAAACATTATATGGGGTGTTACGGGTTTTCGGAGGTTGTATACAACGATGTTCGTGGGAGCTTCAAATCATCAAGACTGCGATGCGGTTCCGTAGAGGCCGTGTCTGCTTTATAGCGATCCGGTGATTGCACCACGGGTCAGAGGGCGCTCAACATGCAATATTAGGCCAGGATCCGGCATACTTCTTGTGCGACACGTCTTAATATGGCTCTTAATATTGTTTCCAGATTTGAATATTTCGTCCGTTGAACCTTTTGAATTGTTTGAAAGAGAAAAGGTTCGAATGAAGCACTGGATAACCGATATTGAATGTGTCAAGCTCGGCATAACGTTGGACTGCTCTCTGACGTGCTCAAAACATATTAGCAAGATTGAAACAAGTTATGGAGTAATCAGGATTTTGTGACATCTTGCGGTGCCAGACGAGAAAAAAAATTTACTAACGGGCTACTCATCACACACAGCTCTGGTACGCCAGGCAATTTCCCATTTCTAACTTGTTATACACGATTCCCCACCATGTGTGGAAAACTGTTCAGCTATGGCGGCGTAAGCCACCGAAGATCAGCGCCGAATCAATGAAACCTTCGTGATTCTGGCCCATTCTTTGAAGAAAGCGGTAAGCGAGAATTCGACAACACATAACAGCCTATGCTAAAAAAAAAGAAGGGTTGGACATATTTTTCGATTTTGTCAAAGACACTGAAGTATAGCGTGTGTCTATTAGGTGCGCTCATAAATTAGGTGGAAAGTGTGAACGTCCGTACATCATGTGATTATGTGCTATGATCTGACAAAATTGACTGTGAGTGCGCTTGGTGAATTGGCGCCTGAAAATATTTTATTCGTCACTTTTGATTTGTGCCTTAGTTTTCCTCACCCAGTAAGTAGAACCCACTTGACAGATTTGACGCTACTTTAAGTTTGCGTATTACTTTGTTCTTCTTTTCTTTTTTCCTCGTATATTTATTTTCCTCTTTCATTCGCTCCCGTTCTCTCTCTACCTCTCTTTATGAAATGTCTGGTGTCGATCCTAAGAAAGTCACTTTATCCAATTGCACCATTTATTTCCTCCCTCATTATTTCGGATACGCCAAGCTCAACACTCAGGCAGCTAACTACACCTCGTCCTATAAGTAATGAAGAAACACGGTTCACTTCCACTTACCGGAAGTCTCCGCGGCTCAGATACCAGGAACGGGCGCTAGATTCAACGAAGCGTTTACAACGTGCGGCCATTTTGTAACGCTGACCGCGTTCCGGTAACACTTAGCGTAGTAGCGCAGGAAGGTGGGCTCGGTTCCTCTCGCGGGCAGTCTCCAACCTGTGTTCCAACTTTCTTCACGGTGCACATTCCCTCGCGTGTTTCCATTTCTTCGCCCTCTCACCCCTCCCACGTATTTCGCAAGTCTCGTTTCCTACCGACATAATGTTTAATTCCACCTACGAGGAGATTATGCGTGAGGCGTTTACGGGAGATTAGCGACGTAGCCGGCGGTCTCGGAGGCTGAGATGCAATAAAGTGGGACGACGGCACGTGCCCCGCCAGGCTCGCAAGTTTGCTCCTCGGGCCAATCAGAGCCCATTAGCATTCTCAGCTGTCACTTCTTCGCCGCGGCTGGCAGTCAGAGTTCGCGCAAGTTCGGGTAAGCGCAGTGGGTCACCCTACCGTGTGGCGCGCGCGGGCCGTTTTGCACGCCGAGCTCGGCAAGAGAGTGCGGCACTCTAATGGCTCATTCACACTGGAAGCGGATCCGCGTTGGCAAAGCGTTGCGAACGTGGTTGTATTAAGATCCAGTACAATAGCACGCGCATTTGATGTCATGAAATGCGCGTGCTATCGTACTGGATCTTTATACAACCGCGTTCGCAACCGTTTTACGAACGCGGATCCGCTTCCAGTGTGAATGAGCGGTAATAGCGCCTCTCCGTCCACTGTCCATTCGAGGCGCCAGCTTGGAGGCCAATATTGAGTACTTTCAGGACTCTAGTAACAATATCCACACTCAAAAAGTATCACAAAAAATGACAACGCAATTGCATTAAAAAAAAAAAGAAAAGACGGAAGAAATAGAAAAAAAAAGGAACTACAATTATTGCTTTTGAGACAATTGCGGAAGAACGTTTCCGGCCAGTAAAACGTTTCTTTTTATTCGTAGCGGACTTCCTTTGCCAAAAACAAGCCGTACAGTCGACTCATTTTGTAACAAACGCGTCAGCAGCCAAAAAAAAAAAAAACTGAATCGGGCGCATGAAACGGGCTTTTCTACATGGTGATTCCCACACGACCGGCTCTGCCATCCAGGAATGCGCACCTTTAGCAAACCAGCGATGGGAAAAAAGGCACCCCTCTTAATTTTTCGATTACGTCCACCCCTGCCTCCTACCGGAAAGGGAGGATAACTCTCCAGCCATACTCCTCCAATGCTGACGGCACTGCCTAACATCATCCCATCTCCCCTAAAAAAAAAAAAAAAAAAAAAAAAAAAAAAGGAATATTTGTGCGGCGTGCGTTTAGAAGAATTAGAAAAAAGCAGCTTGATGTACTCTAAGCAATGGAGGATAAGGCTTGTAAAAGCCTTATCCTTCATGGTGGGGTCGTGAGCGGAAAATGCACGAAGCTTGGGGTTAGACCTCTTATCCGCAAATACGACAGATCAGCAATGATCGCTACCGCGTCTACGTTTTCGTGCAGTCATTTCTGTAGTTTTTCTGCACTTGTATTGCTCATTAGGAATCAAGACAGACGGAATCGATAACACTCGGGCACCAGAAGATGCAATTTAGTTTTGCGTTCAGCCGACGGGCAGATAATGAAGTCGAAGTTTTCATTGACGACAGCCTTAAGAAATGTCTTCGAAGCGTTCAAAAAATACTACAAACATATTTTATTTTTTTTTTCGGCGCATCGTAAAGGTTTAGCTTCCAGTTGCGATTGCCGTTAATACTGATATTACAACGTAACCCATCAAACTACAAATAAAAAACAAACATTTATGACAGGGTTGGGTTAACTAAAGAACTGATTGTGGCGGTTACCCCCGTCTGACTAGCGTGATAGAAAATCAGTATGTATCCATGTACCGGCCACCCTCTTTTTATATTTGTTCAAATTAAAATCACTCACGCTCTGTCTAAATAATGATTACAATGCAAATTTCACCGATTCATTCATTTTCGTCTTATATATAATTGCTTAGAACATGCAAGTATGCAAAGAGTTGCTTAGAACATGCAAATATTTCAAGTAATCGGGTTATTTTATTGGTCAGATCGCAATACCTCTAAAAGTCGCTCAATTAGATATTCGATCGGTAATACTGTGACCCTTATTAATTCATGGAAAATCATAACTAATTGAGTGCTCCGCATTTGAAATTATATAAGCGCCTCAAAAGTTCCCTTATGCCTAAACTGTAAAAGAGAAAAGGGTAACCCATAGTGTGCTCAAGCGTAGTACTGGAAACTCAACTGGCCACCGAAATCACACATCACTGCATCACTTAAAAGTGAAAAGTAAAAAAGAAGACTCCCTTTCATGCACGCAAGCAAAGGGGGGTGTCCATCTTAGAGGTGCTTCAACGAAATTGGAAATATACCCGTCGTGTTCAGAAATAGCCTGAATCTGATCCACAATATCCGTAAATGACAATCGCACGTAAGTATTTTGAACCGCTGTATTTTTTGTTATAAGCGGCCCACTCTGGCAAGCGCTTGGAGAGCAGCAATCGGAGAGCACGTGACATCCAGCGCAATTGTGAAGTAGATTGTCTTGGGAGGCGCAAAACTGCGACGAGGCTGACGTCAACAGGATGTCCTAGTCGTTCCAGCCACCGAAGCGGCCGAAGCACGCCAGCTATCGGGCCACGCCGTTTTTAGCCTTGGCAACATGTTGTTAGGTGCTCCGCCTCTCCTATGTGCTGCGTTTTACTTGTTCCTTTTCGTGTTACATTGGCTAAATACATGCGACCGCTGCTTCGGTCCTCACCACGGACTTGCTACAACCCTTGCACTGCACGCCAAACGTGTCCATGTTGTGTACGGGACCAACATACATCCGTCAACCTGGCCGCCCATCGCTAAGCCTTACGGCCAGCATGGCGGCTGCCGTGCCAGCTCTGCCTCTTGGCTGCTCCTGCTTCTGCCCTACGGTGATGCCAGCCCGAATCCTGGACCGCCCACGCGATCTGTGTGGTCCCACTGTGAGCTTGCTGAGCATGACCACGTTGCTGCGCTCCAGTTTTGATGGATGTGGTAGCTTGCTGCACCGGTCGTGCGAGGGGGCCTCCATCGGCACATATCGCCGCCTTTCCGTGTCGTCCCTGCCTTGGTTTTGCGCACCGTGCCAACTCCCAGCATTTCATCACTCGCTTTTCGCCAGAGATGGTCCGACCCCTGCAGCCCCACCGGAAAGTCCCCCACCCCTTGCCCTTCCTAACTCCACTGTGCCCCAGCGCTCGGTTCCTGGAAGTCCTATGATCTGGTTCTCGAACGCACGATCCATCCGGAGCAAAATACCCAAACACCAGACAACGATGACATCAATGCCCAACACGACCTTCGCTCTCTGTTAGACTTGGCTGGATGCATCAAATCATGGCGGGCAACTCGACGTCCTTGGCCAGTATACTGTGTTCCGCAGCGATCGCTCCACCTCCCGTGGTGGTGGTGTGCTCGTAGCGGTACCGAGCTCGCTGTTGTGGTTCATGGCGCCAGGAGTTTGAAATGAAATGCCTGGAATCGCTTTTCATCGAGATCACCATCAAACACAAAATATACCTAGTAGTCTGCGCCTACTGCCCACCTGGCTGGCGTGCTAAATCTTACAGCCTCCTCCCGCTCCACTCGTCGATTGAACGTGTCATGTCGTTGCGAAGCACTTTCCGCAACGTTTCCATTCTTGGAGACTTAACGCCCAGATTGATTAAAATGATCCCCTCACCCCAGTCCCACAGGACCATGCGTCAGACTCTTTCTTTGAGACTATGAAGTTTTCTGACTTTACTCAACTGTGCCTGCTGGTGGTACTTCCTACCTCGACCTCTGCTTCACATTGGACCCCACTCTTGTTCAGGAGTGCGCCATCACAGCTGGCCTAAATTCATCTGGTCACTGTGCCATTGACCTGACCACGTGCGCATCCATCCCGACTCGCGCCCCTATGCCAGGCTCGTTCATTTATACAGGAATTTATATTTCGGTCATCTGCAGCGACAGCTGTTTCCATCACCCCGTGGGATATTATGATATTTGAGCCAAACATCAACGACATGCATGACCTCTTCATCACTCTAATGCGCTCCTTGGCGTCCGACACTCTTCCCGTTAAACACATCTGTCACAAGCACCACGCCCCTTGGATTACACGCGACATTATTGCCATGTGCAAGTTCAAGGTCAAGCTGTTTCGTCGTGCCAAGAGCCACTCCCGGGATGACATCCTGGCTGCTCTGCAACTGCAACGGGAGGTCAAGAAGCAGATATTTATGGCCCACCGGTGCTTCATTGAGGACATCGCCAGCAGAGCGGTTGAGCAGCCGAAGATTTTCTGTGCTTACGTCAATTACCAGCGAAAACAGTCCAAGTGTCCTTCGCTTCTCGTCAGTGGCGGCGCAGTCTCTTCTCCGCCTTTCCTTGCAGAGTCATTAAGCCGTCATTTCTGTTCGGTATGGACAGCCACTTCTGAGCCATCCTGTAGTGCTCAGACCCGCACACGACGACGTTTCGCCCTCGCTACAGCTCTCACCCAGGCTGCCCATCCTGGACATAACCGTTGACGATGTCCTAGAAGCTGTCTCCCACATCAATGCATTCCAAAGTCCTGGTCCCGATGACATCCAACCTTTGATCTTGAAATATTCTTTTCCCTCCAAGACCCAGTTCTTTTGTTATATGTCCCAAAAAATTCTGGACTCCGGCTTGACAGCAAAGGTGTAGTAGATTGCCTACATTACACCGGTCCACAAGGGTCACGGTGACCGCGCAGACCTGTTGTCATCATATCGGCCCATTTCCTCCACTTCAATTTTCTGTCTCACTTTTGAACGCATCCTAAACACAAAGATCCATGGGCACCTTGAGGAGCATGAACTGTTGTCACTAACCCAGCGTGGTTTTCCAAACAACCGAATTTGTGAGACTGCTCCCTGGCCCTGGTTCATACAGTCAGTGCCCACATCGATCGGCATATACCAAGCGAACTCGTACAGCTTGACTTGTCACCTGCCTTTGACCGCCTTCCTCACACCGCTCTGCTTGGTAGCATTGAGCTCAAGGGAATCTCAGGTGTTGTGCTTTCCTAGCTTGCATCTTTCATCTGCGACAGGACTCAACGCGTCATATACCGTGGCGCAGTTTCTACGAGCACAGCCGTCCTAGCGGGTGTACCCCAAGGAAGTGTACCCGGCCCAACGCTTTTGATGATATATATCGATAGTATCAGCCGAAGTCTCAGCTGCTTCCTGCTTTTGTATGCTGATGACCTGACCTTACTTCAGCCCATTCGCAGCCAAGCTGACTTTTTCTCTCTCCAAGACGACCTTGGCATGTGTCACTGATGGACCAAGCAGAACAACTTGAACGTCAACGCCAACAACTCCTGAGCAATGACTTTTACTAAACTGTGCCGTCCCCCAGGAGCACTCACAGGGTACAAGAAAATTCGGCGTATGTCCTCTGTGACTGTACTCGGTGTCGCGTTCGATGCACGACGGTTGTTCGCAACCCACGTTCACCGAACAGTCGCCAAGTCCCACCGCATGCTTGGATTTGTTGCTCGCACCACCACTGGCATGCCACCAAATGCGTTTCGGCAGCTCTACACTGTCCTAGTGTTACCCTGCCTTGAGTACTTCTCTGCCATCTGGCTGACCCACACCGCCGCTCTCCGGGCTCGCCTCGCTAGCCTGCAGCGGCGTACTGCCTACACACATTATATCCGCAGCACGCCTTTGGCTTTACGCCTTTGATATTCACAGGCTACAACAGATGGCTTGCTGCGGTTTGCCTCATGGCATCATGGCAGCGCCTTTCATCTAGGGTGCAGGCAGCTACCATCCGTCTGCTTTATCGACTCCTGGCTCCTGGTCACCAAGAACTAGTGAATGCTACCCGCCTTAACAACCGCACAGCCCTTCTCCAGCCCCTCCTCACCCGAACAGCAAGGCATCGTTCTTCGTGGTTGCCTCGTGCTGTGGCGACAGCTGCCCCCCGAACTCGCACAAAGATTTACCCATGATTTCCATGAACTCGGACCTATCCTGAAGGATGTGCAGCACGTGTGATCGATTCTGACATTACCCCCCCTCTCTCTCTTCTCTCTCTCTTTTCTGTATTTTTGTTGCTTTTGTTTAACTTGTGATTTTGCACGTGTGTGTGCATTAATGGGGCCCAGGTTGGCTTGGGACCGCAAGGTTCCGTGGTTTGGGCATCACTGCCTTTTGCAACCCTGTGCGCCTGGATCAACCCCTCCAAAGTACGAATAAAGAATTATTATTATTATTATTATCTTACCCCAAAGCTGCTTTTGAACGAATTTTGAGTGATGGGTTAATCTTCTATAATCTTGTAGAGGGAAAATAGCAATGTCTGGGCACAGAAACGACAGTACCGCTGAGAGGGTAGTTCCTCCTTCCCCCCTTCTCTCCTGGTGGCCGGAGGCGGGACAGGCATCGTCACTACCTTTCAAGATTCTACGGGCATTACAAACGGGGATTTAGCGACATCCACTGGGTGCTCTTTGCAAATTGCTTAATTCGTTTTAAAATTCCTTTTCGTGTCTTTTTAACAAGAGATTGGTAGGCCTGATGTGATACTGCTTCCTTGAACACGAATAGACCAAGAAAAAAGCGCCGGAATGTCGGTGTAATATTAATTTAAATTAGAGTGAACGGGCGGCACATCTTCACTGTAGGCACACAACACCTGCAATCTCTACACATGGCCCTGTATCTTGGGGAATTTGACGGAGTCCCACAAGACTTACTTCGCAGAATGGAGCAATACGCACTGACAAGCTGTATAAACCATATTCCACCCTCCATGAGATTTATTGTACAGCACTGAATATGGCCTCCCAAAAGGTAATCTCACCACGTCGGCCATTTTATGAAGACGAGAGGAAATGCTCCATGTTTTCCGTCACGGCCCCCGAGATTCTCCGGGATCGGTGATGGCCAGTCACATAATACTTAAAGAGGCGTTGCGCACTGTATATGCTTGAAGCACGGCTTATAAGTATTCAGCTTACCGCGGTAATTACAAAACGTTTCCTTGCATCTTTGTTTTTCCCATGCAACTTTTTTATGTAAAAAATAGAAGAAAAACATATTTATATTCGTGACTAAAACAGTGAAAACTAAATAAGCATAAATTTCGATAAATTGGACACACACTGCCAACCCCCATCCCCCCCCCCCCCGCCCTTGTTGTTGTCACCCGAGATAAAGCCACGACTGCGACAACAAATCTCGACTCTCGATGAACAAAACTGCCAAACTTCGGCTTCTCCACAAGCAGACACACAGCAGAATAGCTGCCGTGCGTCTGCTTGCGGCGAAGGCGTGCAAAAAGAAAGCAATTATAGCACGGGAAAAGAACAAGTCAGAAGAAGATGCGACGAAATGGCTTTAGTGCTAGTTCGAAAAAGCCCTATACGGAATTTTTTTTTACAACATCTGTGTATACAAACACAAAAAGAAAACAAGCGGCAGAGCTCCGAAATGCTCGAATCGCACAAAAGCAGCAGAGAACAGTCGCCACAATGTCGAACGCCGATGCTAAAATCGCCTGCGTGGGTCGATCGCCAGGTGCTTTGTCTAAAGCGCTGCACGCTGTGCCGAGGTCAGGACGTCTCCATCAATGTCTCCAACATCCGCATAAGGCCTCACGACGGGCGATGAAGAAGAGCGAGAGATCTCTCGCCGACAACGCCTTCAGTAGGGTTTTGGGAAGCTCCCAGATTAGTGTATAGGCTCTCTGGGTTACTAGATGCAACGATAAAAAAAGAAAAAAATCATTTACGTGGTACGCTTTCCGGGCTTCTCGAACTTCTCTAGCCGACTCGACGACAACACGCGCTGAAGAGCTCTATTTCACTGCGTATGACTATTTCGAACGTGCACAGGCCATCATAGGCTTAGCATTTTACAGCATTGTTTTTTTTATCTCGTAAGTATTGAATCGCATGTGATGTAGACTGCACCTATGTGATGAATCATTGTGTTCCTATTATTTTTGCCCTGCTGGCTTTCTGAACTGAAAGCTATGAAAAGTCAATAAACATCATGATCAAAGAGCGCGGTGTTTGATTATGTTTAACAATCTCCAATTTGTCCAGCTTATCGCTTCCCTTATCTGAAGTCGAGCTGATAGCGGTTTAAGTCACGGCTGCTGCAATAGCAGACCCGAAGGGAGTTCGTCATTTAAAGCGATCAGCTCAAGGCTCCGTTCGTCACTCCAGCAGAGTGGGAGAAACAGAACACACATAAAACGACCTCAACTGAAGTTTGAAACTGAGCTTATGGCACTCTGCTTCATAGAAAGGGCAACCTTGCCTGACAAAGACAAATCTTCAGGCCCCAGGCTCACAAAACATTATCACGTCAAAGATATGCGTCATTTTAAATCAACATTTCATAAGCAGGGTGTACATTTCTGACTCACTTAGTTCACTTTAGTGAGTTAGGCTCTCTGCTAGTGAGTGATGTAATCCCAAAGAATTGGAGGAGTTGCAACAAAATTATGCCATTAACAGCCGTTGCCGCACAAGACTACGATGCTTATTGGGCAAATAATTTCCACCATAAAGTTTTTTTTTTGTGTTTTTTTAAGGTTTACTGATTTGTTTGAAAAATGCCGTGAAAGCTTCGCTTACGCGGTTTGTGCAGGTAAGTTATACGACCAGGGGTATATAGTATAGGGGGCTAATCGTAACGATCAGTCGGCTGATTAAGTGTGATGTGTTAATTAAATTTTTAATTAGTGACAATCGACATATGGTTTTAATTAGTAACCTATTGATCATCATCAAAAACCACAATATCAAATATTTTTAGAAATATATAAGACAATGGCAGCAATTTACGGCGACCTGGAAAAACGCTCAATTCGGACGATTTTCTAGGTTTCGTTTTCTCATGGGAGCGCATCTTTGCGCCCGCGGTCCTGCTCCCAGGTGGTCGCGGGGCGAAGAAAACCTCTTCGCCTTCCTTGTAGGATGGAAGGAAGTAGGGCGCACGTGTGTTGCTCGTCTCTGCCGCTGGGGAGCAGGACCGCGGGCCCAGAGATGCGCTCCATATGAATCCGAAACCTAGAAACTCGTCCAAATTGAGCGTTTTTCCGGAACGCCCTAAAATGCTACCCCTGCGTTATATCTTTCTAAAAAGACTTGATTTATTAGTTTTTGATGACGCTGAACAAGTTTCTAATTCGAACCATATACTATTTTCACTAATTAAAAAGTTAATAAACAAATCTTAGTAAATTAGCCAACTGATCGCTACGATTATCCTTATATACTACCTGTCACCCTGGCTGCATAACTAACCTGCACAAGCCGGATAAGTGTAGCTTTTACGGCTTTTTTTAAAACAAATCTGTATAATTTTAAAACAAAACACCTTGTATAATTTTATTTGACACCAATTCTAATAGTGAGTTATAAAAATATACAGAATAAAATGCTCTGTAGATTATCTTAGTTTCTCGCGATTAATGTCACAAGTTTGTTCGTAGGCTAAATTGACTTGTGAATGTTTCATAACAAAACGACAAGCAATTCTCGTGTTTCATTTTTTTTTTTTTCAGGTGCGTAATGAAGGAGAGATAATGTTTGCTGGATTATGTTTTTGTTCTTGACATGTCAGATACAAATACAATATCATATTGTGGAATGACGGATTAATGTCAAGTTTCAAATTTCCATTCGTTGTAATCGAGGGTAGCTTGCAAAAAAATCAACCCCGTGTCCCTAAAGAAGACAAACAAAAGACAATATATATAAATATATACGGCAAAACTACTCACTTTCCTTTTTTATGATTTCACCATCGTGCAGGTGCAGTTTTATTCGCCAGAGCCAGACATCTTGCACTCCGACACTTTATTTTGATTCGACTTCTTTTTTTTTCCACGCATTTACTTCGTTGTCTCGATAACAAGTTTTACAGTGTTTTTATCCGATTTAATTTTTTTCGCCGGCACAACTGGCAGAGTCAGTAGCGAGAATAACTTGGAGAGGTGAATCGTGCACCACGTTCGCCTCCCTTCGATAAGGGGCCTGCCTCCGGTGGTGCTCGTACAGTCGATCCGCGCGGAGGGGGGCGGCCAGAACAAACGTCACGTGCGTTGTCACAAGAGCGTCACGTCGCGGCCGTAAAAATCTGTTTGCGCCAGACAGTGGCTTCCCCGGTAACAGTCGTCGACCCGAGTGCTCTACCGCCCCCTGTCGGAATACCTGCCAGAATTCTGGACGAGGTTCGCCCACCGTGGGGAGGAAAACGTCGAAAAGGAAAACAAAACGTGATCTGCATTGTCTCGCTCCCCGACTTCCCCATTTTTTGTCACCGCTATGGCGGGCCGTTCTCTCTTTCTCTTTCTCTGTCTACCTTTTCCTACTGGGGAGAGGCAGCGAAGTTCCCGTTCTCTCTTCCCAATACTCGTCGTTCTTCCTACGGGGTTGGGGGAAGTAAGTAGGGAAGAAATCGGGGCGTGCTCGGAGATCGATACCTTCGCCCGTGGAGAGGGCTCCCTTTTCTCGCTTCGTTTGCAACGTACAAAATCGCTGCCCGGCTTTCGCCGGGGCCCCATAACGTGCACAAGCTCTTTGCCAGGCATGCCACGCCGAGAAGGCTAGAATTATAGCCAAAGGAGAATCTAGGGAAGCAGATGAAATGTCGGTATGCAGGTGAGGGGAAGAAGAGCGGAACGGTTTGGTTTCTTGAAGCGTGCTGTGAAGTAACTTGTGATGAAATGACATGGCGTAAACAAATTGGTATCTCCTGTATTTGTTTTTTTCTTGTGCTAAACTCGTCCCCCCCCCCCCAAAAAACAACAACAACAACATAAACACGAGTAAAAGTATTTTACATGTTGAGGGTATCATACTATACATATATCTTTTATTTTATTTTAACGAAACGACAATTTGTTTTTGCAGTATTTATAGTGAAAGCACTGCAAGGCTAAGCCTTTAATATTTATGTAAATTATTTCGGAAATATACTTTAATTACAGTCACCCCTACTTTGCTCCAGTAGTTAATTACAGTTAGAATTACTGGCACACAGAAAGGAATGCACTACAATTAGGAGTTCATGATGTAGTGCAATTACTTTGCCATTACTTTGTTTAGAGCTACCCGACTCGTATTACGTTAATGAGATATCAGTTTATTCGCACTAAAAAAGATTCAGACTCATTTTGAGCCGCTCTTTCAGCTAATTCATTACCGATATGATATGGGAGCCAAGTTCTGAGTATTATACGAGTCAGTCGTTTCATTATTTTACAACACCGCATACATGGTTAGCGTTTTTTTTATCATGGTAGATTAAAGTAAATATAATATTTTGCTCTTAGTAGGCACTCAAAGAATACACTAGAAGGTAATACCCTTTATAATTTTAAAAATGATCGACACGAGTTTTGATAAGTTATTCAGTGCACAGATGATTCTAATCACATTAGTATTTTTATAATTTATGTATATCCTGACAATGGGAGGTGCTCTCGACTCATGCATGTCGTCTTCTGTGCACCTCTGCGGGTGCTGTAGCTGAAACAGTTGACTAGCTGTGCACCCGCAGTCGGTGCCCTGGAGGAGACAAAGCGTTTTTTTTTTTGTAAATTCCCACTACTTGGAAGAAGCGCAAGAAGGCAGAGGGTTAGTATCGCAGTTTCAACGTTACAAAATAAAGAAAAAAGTTTTTGTAATTGTTATTCAGAAGATAAAGAAATCTCGAGAGAATTACATTATTAATTACTACTCTGTAATTAAATTACAGTAATTTAATTAGTGAAATTGAAGTGCTAGACAACTGTGTAGCAGATGAGGAGATTATCACCTATTGTTACAGGGTTTCGTGCACTAGTCTTTCCATTGCGTTTGGAGTACGTTCCTAATTGTGCGCTTTGCTCGTATCGTTTGAAGTGCATCGCAGATCATCCACCTCCGAAAGTCGATGGATGCCTGGTTCTGTGTAAAGAGGTTTGCCTATGACGGTAAATATTCAGGTCAGGAAATTGAAGACAAGTTTTAAAAACAGAGGAGTAGGTTTTACGTTACACATCATTTAAACCAGAGACGAACTGACGGCGGAAAGGGGGTAAACACACACGTCTCATGCAATGAGGAAAGTCTGTTAAAGATGCTCGCTGTGGAATTCTCACTTCTGTATAGGTTCTGGAAAAGCCAGAAATAAAATTAAAAGTGAAGGAGTTCCAATAATATATATATATATTATAATATATATATATATATATATATATATATATATATATATATATATATATATATATATATATATATATATATATATATATATATATATATTATTTTTTTTTAGTTTTGCACACATCACATGTATGAGTGTCTTTTTGTTTCTAGTTTTGAAGACCACATTTTATATAGAAACAAAAAGTCGCATGAATATAACTTGAACCTGTTCTTGACATCTGAGCATTATGACATAGTCTTGTCTATCTAGGGACAAACCCAGTGCAGGTGTGAAAATCCATCTCGTTGTGCGACTCTGCTTCCTATTGAATACGCTTTGAAATAGCTTCTTCTTTTTCTTATTTTTATTGCGTACAGTGGGTTCTTCCGTCCCGCTCATTTTCTCTCCAGCTCCCGCAGAAAGAAAACAAAACAATTCTTTTTGGCTAACCACATCATTATTTACCAATGCCCGTCGATCGACCGTGAATACTTAATAAATAATAGCGAAAGGAAATGGCATGGAATAAAGGAGCCTTTCATAGCGTAACTGGCTGCAAGGGAAGAGTGAAGGACGGCTTCGATCCAGTCCTCGTGGACAGAAAATAAATCAGCCGCCATGTGCAGTATTCGGGTGGCTGCGTCTGCCCGGGAGGTACGCTACGCCTAGAGAGGCCCTCGGCGTCTCCCTTTCAAATGGTGAATGGTTCATGAAAGAACATCGTGTTTGCCGCAGCTAGAGTACGCACCTGAACTTGAAGCCGCAGTAACTGCAACGGAAGGTGTCAGTAATATCTGACACCTGCCCGTTCGGTCGGGGGTGTCTGGCGATGACATCATTATACTAAACGATACACTAACGGGTGATGAAACTTATGCGCCTGCCCACTAGGATAAAGTGCATTGGGAATGTAACTACCGGGGAAATAAATAAAAGGCTCCGCTCGTCATTTCTTTTACGACCTCTTTGGCTGTTCAAGCTCCCACGGTATGCGAAAAAAATAACAGTGGCTTAGCTCGGTTATGACAGGATATACGTAGCGTGAGCTTAGGTTCAGCTGGTTATTCTTAGCTTTTATGGTTGTCTAGGATTAACTTGATTATCATGCTTACTGCCTCTTCAATGACATACGCACGGTATACGCATCATGTGACTACTTCGGGATCCGATGAGTTCAGCTTCTCCGCTCTTCTGCGCCGCGGAGCAGCAATTTCGCTCTCCTTCTCCATGGCTAAACCACACTGGCAAACGCCCCGCTATATGTATACCCCCACTGATACCTCTGCGCATGTGCACAAAATGAGAGGCGATATCAAGCGGCTCCGGTGCAGCGTCAGACTTGGCTACTGCGTCTGCCGCGTCTGCCGCGGGTGCGTCTGCCGCGGCTATGACGTCACTCCTCTGGAATGCGCAGACCGCCGAGGCGCGCGCGGCGGCGGCGGCGGAGCACTGGGCGGCGGCGGCTCCGGCGCGCTAACTGTGCAGCCGCCCCGGTGGCTCCGAGGCGAGAGCGCTGGCCTACGGATCCCCATGTGGCGGGTTCGGATCCCGGCCTGCGTGTCCGCAATCTGACGGAGGCTTATTGCGGAGGAGGCGTCGTGTAACGGAGCTTTCGGTTGCACGTCAAAAGATCCCCGGGTGGTCCAAATGAATCCCCAGTCCTCCGCTGGGGCGTGCCAGATTTCCCGTCGTCGGTTTGGCGCGTAAAACCCCTAAATTTGAATTTTGCGCCAGCTGTGCGCCGTGTGACGTCACTGCTCCTCGCGCATGCCCAGCACAGCTCTCCAGGAGCCACGCGAAACTGCTCAAACTCGGCCAGTGTAGCTCACGCTACAAAACTCCTCCGCTCATCTGCCTTCGTTTCCACAAAATGCCCGGTAGAATCCGCTATATCTACGGGCCGGTGTGTTTGGCACACGCTTCTCTCGCTTGAAGAAGTGACGAGCACGAAAAGCTGCACTTGGTTGTAGTTAGCCACTCGCCGCAAAATAGTTGGTTCTGCTGCGTTATCAGGGATATGGTGCCAGTGCCCGCCATCACCGCGAAAGTCAAGTGACCAATTAAGTATGGTGTGGAGACTGAGTATGTCGACTGGAAACCCCCTAGCGAGGGTCAATGATTATGCTGAAAGCGCTCACCAGAGTGTGTCATAGGCTAAACGACGTCTCCGGAGGTTTTTGCCGGCACTGAGGCCGAATCAACCGATACCGAGTCGCGCACCGCGGATCCACACAATTAAACGAAAGCAAAGTCCGGAAGAGGACCCTGAACGACGACAGGTGACTCATTAATATAAACTATAAAAGTAGTTCAATGTGCGAGATAACCGTGCGTACTATGGAAACGTTGGCCCTCACCTTTGTATGGTCATTGGCGGCTTAAGAATCGCAGGGCGTGGATTCTTATCTGAAAGCTTCTTGCTTCCTAATTCGTCCTTCGGCGTTCTCATAATAAGATGCGGTGATAAGATGTTCGTGGCTCACAGACATCTTATCACCGCCTTTTTTTTTTTTTTGATTGGCGGAGAACACAGCACATTAGGCGCCTTCTTTTTACCGGAAATTGATGCGTTTACGTGAGACAACGTGTAGCCTGTGACTCTCATCACTACCGGAAACAACCAATAAAACTGACGAGAAGACTGGCTCGGTAACTGCAGGGTCGTTGTGAGTCGTTCCCTGGCTAAATTTACGGCGCGCCCAATTGTGCGCTCTGAGGGAGGACGGTAGCCCTTTGATGCCCCGATCCGATATGCGCATCGATAATGCGCCTAATGGTGTGCATGATCAACGGTGGGGTGACGCGCGCATATTGATGCGCATTACCATGCATTACGGCGTCGCTGAACGCATAACAATGGCGCGTCGGGGGTCCAATAAAGGGAGAAGCGCCTTCCTGAGGGCTGCCCGAAGCCGTCTCCCTTCAGCAAAGACGGGTTCCAGAAGCCTCTTCGACCGATTGTAAGAAGTGTTGGTCGTCAATGGGACCTGACTGAGTGCTGCAAATGAGACCTACCCGTTTAGAGTATTGAGTCGTTACCTGGGCGTACGCCTTGAGGTCGCTCACTTCACGAGTGGCTTTTTGCATGCTTTAGGTTGTACAATGCATGGAGCTCTGCTTATAAAATAAGGATATATATATAGACCTGGCTCTAAAGACGACTGATTGTGTTTTTGTTTTGTTTTTATTTGATTAGTTAATGCGGAAAGAAAAAAAGGAAGGATCGCAACAAGCGTGATTACGAAAGAAACACATTCACGCTTTATTTTGAATGTTTACTAGGAAAGGTGAACACGGAGCGTGCCCTGAAATCAGGCTATTTTGAAAAAAAAAAAATTGTTGGAGATAGAACATCGAGCGCAACCATCCCCCCTTTTTTCAGGTTTCTATTGGTGTGCCTGTTAATTTATTTAACCTACAGAAAAGACGTGCATCATAGGAAAAATTACAATAGATACAGACACAGAAACAAATATATCTCAATTAGTTCAGAACGCATATACAAAACAAAAACAGACAAAACACCGTACAAAAGCAACAAAAAAGCGCTCAGAAATCATGTGTTAAACACAGTAAAATTAAGGATCAAAATCTCTTTCTGAAAGCAGTGTTCCTACGCTATTTTACATACAGTAAGATTTAGGCAAAGCATTCCACTCAGTTATTGTGCGAGGAAAAAATTAATAGTTATCATCGGTCCGACGCAATATTTTGTTTATCTTTTATAATGGTCCCCGCCAGATGAAACGTATTTTGGTAACAAAAAAAAAAAAATATGGCGTACACTAGAGATTCTTAAAACTGCTTACGAGTAGGAATGCGAAAGCATTCCTACACGCAGCGCATTCCTACAAGGAGCGCCCCACGTTTTCCTTTTCACACGGCTGTCCGGCGGTGACATCACGCTCCCCCACTGCGCAGGCGCAGCGAACCCCGTCAGCTCCACGGCTTCCTTCGCGATGCATCTGCGTTGCTGTGCTTTGCTTTGTGTTTTATTTCTGAGGGGCGTCCACTTTGACCTTAAAGGGGCACTGACACATCAAAATCATATTTTTTTTATTATCCGATACGATTGAAAACGGTGCCGGGACATTACCCTCAAAATTTGAAACTTGGGAATTCAGTATTTGTGAATTAAAAAAACAATTTCCAAATGCCGAATTTGAAGTTCCCGCGCGATCCCCGCCAGTGCAGTCAGTCAAATTTTGCGGTCTCCTGCGACTCGACTTTCTCTCGGACCTCCGCTGACCCGATACGAGGAGCAGGCGAGCTGGCGCGCGGGAAAAAACCGGTTTCTTTCCCAACTCGCCGATCTGCTCGAGCACCGCCAAGTTTTCTGAGAGGACACACATCTACGAGGGGACATCTCACCGAACTCTGATTTTTGGTATTTCAAAAAGAGGGGCCATAGTGCGTTCGCAATTGCGTTAAAAAACATGTTTTACGATTTCCGTTATTAAATGTTATAGAAATGTCGCCTACAAAGCTTCTAAATTTCCTGATTTTTGATGTCACCGATCAAAAGAAGCGAGGAGGTAGCGGCGGGAGATTTAAACGCTAAAAATAAAAAGGCGCGCGCGCGCGCGGGGAAATTTTTTTTTCGCGATGCGTTTTTTTTTTTGCGTGTCTATGACTACAACTTGCGTCGTTTTAGACAATAAAAAAAAATACGACCTTGGAGTGTCAGTGCCCCTCTAAGTACCCAGCCGGCTTCCGTGACGAAGCGTCTACGTTGCTGTGCTTTTGGCCAATGGGAGTTTAACTGCCGTTTCGCTGCTACAGACGGTTACAGACAACACCGGCGTCGCTCTGGGACAGTTAATGCTTTCTCATCAAAAAGTACTTATTTTGTCAAAGCGAGTAAAATCATTAAAATGGCAACCAAGATACTCGGTAGTTAAGTGTTGTTGTTTTAAAAGTGAAGATTCTTATCTAAGATTTTTATTTTCATCTCTGTTAGACTAAACTTTCTGCTACAATTTTTTCTGTACAAGTATTGCGTCAGTGTTTCGTAGTTTTTTAATTTGTATATAATGCACCTATGATGCCGATTCCACAGTACACGCGCCTAGTCAATTGTAGGCATTGCCAAACTACGATAAGCCGTTTCTTAAATGTCTCCAGAGTCGCATGCGTACGCTTCGATAGCTTCATAATAATAATAATAATAATAATAATAATATCTTTATTGCACGAAGAAAGTATACATCGTTACAAACAGGTCCACAAAAGCACGTGAGTAGTTGTAACGTAGATAACAAATAACACAGATCAGTAACATAGATATTAATATAAAGCTCACTTGAAATAGTTGTTCCCTGATATCTATGCCATCGGTGTTATTTTATTTTCGATACTCAATAAAATTGGCTAAATACACAAGATTTAGTTTCGTTTTCGAAGCAACTTAGACACACTTATTTGCATCTAGACCAAGTTTGCAAGCTTTACATCATCCTGATACTTTATTGAGGTGTGACTCAATTCAGAAGCATTACTAATACTGTCCGCCCTGTGGTTCAAAGCATCCTCTGCATTAAGCCTCACAGATGAAAACCCAATACTATGTAGCACACTAGAATTGACATTAATAAAATAATATTTTCTACTATTTATAACAACATATGGCTTTCATTACATGTATAATTTTAAATTAATCGATTGAGCTTTCAATAAAGGTTTAGGGTAGTTGCGCTAGGCGTTTAACTTTGTTAAACGCCTAGCGCAATTTATGAAAAATGACACGCGTTCCGCTTTCAGTTACAGCAGTTTTCAGCATCAATCATGAAGAAGTTCTACGAGCTTCCTTGCGCACTAGAGATACTTTCTGAAAACGTGCTGAGTAGAAGAAAAAAAAAGTGGTTATGGCCTATTTCTTTTTAACACTGCATTAATACTATGCAGTTACAAGGCAATACTGCGGTTGCAACAACTTTTCATGAGTTACTTCGCTCATGGCTTCGGCAAATATTATAAAATTCCTCAATACGTTTTTTTTTCTGCATATGCCTATAGTTTCGAACGGGAGCGTATTAGTTTCAACACGCCATCGAGGTTGGTGTTGTATGTTTTTAGTTGTGAATGCTTCACTAGCAATTTACGACGTACTCCCTAAACATCGCGGGCTCGGCGCCTCGTCTTTCGCATCCATTTTCATATCGCACAGCGCAGACCGGACGTACCCGCTCCGTTATATATGAGGTACCACGTCTCCCGGCTGCTTCGTAAAGAGTATTGCTCGGACGAAGAAAGCGCCAGGCCTCGTAATTGATTGGAAACAGCCACGCTTTGGAAGCGTGTAACCCGCGAGCAACGTTGCGCCCTCTCGCGGGAGGAGTGACGAGCCTTGCCTTCCAACAAGGAGAGGCGAGGAGGCGATAGTTTACTTCGCCCCCACATGGCGTTCCCCGGACTTAAGAAGCTCGCTAACTTTGCGCCGCAAAGTTGCTAGACCAGTTCACGTTAGAGCGGTCGCCCTTGCGGGGGAGAGCGGAAGGTCGTGACCTGTTCCAAATCACGATTCCCGTTGACCGCGTTTTTGTCCCTGTCAAAAAAACTCGGACAGCTCCACGGGCGGCCCCCCGTGTTAGGCTGGCTTTTCAGTTTCTTGCGCAGTTTTTTTTTTTTATTTATTTTGTTTATTTGATCCCAGGCTCTTGATTTTGGAACGCGTGCGTCTTTGTTCTTAAAGTTTATTCGGATTGGAGGGTGCTTTGGCTTGTCGTCGTCGTCAAGCGGCGTTTAGTGTTTCACTTTCGTCGTCAAGTGGCGCTTTCGTAAGTACGGGGCAAGAGGAAGTTCGGCGACAACGGTGCGAGGATGGTTTTGTAGGTGCAGGGGGCCGCACCAGGCGGCCAACTCGACAGGATTTCGTTAAGTCATTATCCGCTCCGTTCCTGAACTGTTTGAGTCTAAGTTTTTCTTCCTCTTGTTATTTGCACCTCGCAAAGGCATGTTATGAAGGCAGTTTCAAAAACCGTCAAGAGTCAATCATACGAATTCTGGGTTCCGAAGTTCAGACATTCTCAGTGTAGCGTATCTGGAACAGCCTGACATCACTCACAGTATAGGGTCTTCTTGAATTTCTTGTATTGGACCATGCAGCTTGGGGGAAGCGGGCATCACATATATAATACAAAAAAAAGGCAAGCGATGTGCTGAAATTACACCCTGAACTGCGAGACCCGGGTCGCAAACTAAGAAAACAAACGTACGCCACGCCCAATCTGTATGTTGTCTAGATCTTTGTTATTTGACATGAACAACACACTGAGACCCTTTGTATGTGTATTCTATTATTTTTTTTTGTTTCTCGGCTTAGGAGTTTTGCAAAGCTAAAGAATAATGCATAGTCTTTTCTGCCAGGTAGGTCTTTCCAAACACGAAATAATATCTGTAGCGATTGTTGAGACGCTACACAGCCAAACGAAGTGAAGGACGACGCTCTACTACTTACAATGTCTGACAATACATAGGGAAAAAATGATGTGTGTATGCTTATACAGCCAGAAGTTAGTCTGCTTCAATAGGCGTCCGATGTCTCAGCTGTAAATGAGAAATTTAGCCAGTCCCCTTGCCTGGGGTCTTTAACGTGCACCACGCAGTAGTGATACACGACCGAACGCCGGTACGATGCTCATCCAGATCGAAACGGGCAAGGGTCCGGGGATTGAACCCAGAATCCCTGAGTTCTACAGCACGGGATTTTGCTCCAAGTGCTCCGAGCTGGTGTGCACTAGGCTACTAGCCCACTTAGCCACCGATCCCCCAATGCATAGGAAGGGCAAACGCGTCCAGAACAATGTAATGCTTTTACGATTTGCCTGTGCTATTTTTGCATAATATTTCGTGGCAACAGACGCTTCCTTATTTTTTCTTGCATTTCTAATTGAAATTTTTTAACGGATGCACTGTAGTGCTGAAATGTTAAACTGTATACGTATGTTTTAATAACTACGCAAGAGAGAATAGTGTGTTAAGAACAAAGGATGGGCAGCCGAGGCGCGAGTGTTCTTACCTACGTAATTTAATGCTACCCTCACCAGAATCTTGGTGAAGAGCAAAGTATCAAGGATGGAGATGCTGATAAACAGTGACTGAGAGCATAATAACGTGACGTACCAATAATTATTAATTCCCTGATGTCAGTCACCGCAGTTTGGATTACACTGATGCACGCCGGTATAGCGCGCGCGTTCCTATTGAAATCGGAAAGAGATAGTTAAACTCAGCTCGTCATACAGGAATCCCATAAATAGTGCTCCACGTTGCAGTATCCGGGCGAGGTCCTACTGATCATGCCGCGAAAAGAGACCTGTGATGAGTACTTCTTTCGCTGTTTATCTCTCGAGTGGTCTCGCCTGGTTACCGTCAAGCCTACGCAGCGTGGCGGGTTCCACACCCTATTATAACAAACACGTCAGGCTTACCTACTGCTTGCCCCACGAGGCAGACCAACTAAATATTTTAACCGCGGGCTGCATCTTCTCATTTTTTATTATTTTCTATGAAATTGGCAACGTTGCTGCGAAGTCAAGCAGGCTAAGTTGGCAATCATGCTTCCTTCAGAAATACTGCGAACTGTGGCCTATATTGCTCGCACCGACTACATCGTCACACAAAACAAGCTTGTTTTTTATTTTATGGTTTTAATTTGATTCGCAGTCACGAGCACGTCAGTGAAGTATATGAGAAAGCCGGAAAGCATACATAAGTTGCCCTGATGTCACTTCGGTGGCCATGTTAGTTGCCTTGCTGCAAGTGTGTACCTCATCCAGCCTATATTTGACACACTCTAAGATTTTTTTCTCCGAAACAAGAAAAAAATGGCCATCAGTATGTTGCAATGAGGCGTACCCAAGACATGTATGACTACCATCACTTTGCGCTGACGTCACGAGCAAGCCGTCTATTCTTTTGTGCTAGTAATACTTTTCATTGTTTCTTGCCTCTTTGAAGAGGCATCGTACGAGTTCCATTTGTACAGTTAGCGGCCCCAAACTTGTTCCTAAGCACCGATAAAACCGCTCCCAGTACGTCCCGATTTCAAGAGGCTGTATCAGACGATGAATACTCGATGCATCACAGCCTGTCCGAATTTTTCGATCCCCCTCAAGTCGCCTGCATCCCCATTTAGTTCTATACGGTGGCTGAGAAGTGTAAAAACAGGAACGGAAGCAGGGGAGTTTTAATTAGCAACGTTCTCGCAATCTACGCAAAGTGGGCCAGCTGTTTGCTAAATATGATGGTACATGTAGAGTTTGAAAAGTAAATAAAATTGTACAGCCACTTGGCATATGATGATGTGGCGACCCAGATGCCTCGGTAATTGGGGGGTCCGGTTCCGAGTGGCATCCAGTGGCGCCGCTGTTGTACGTCGGTGGATGGGCGAGAACCAAGGAGCGTCTTCTCGGCATAATGCATACCCACAACCAGACAGAGATCCAGGGGTTGGTAGTTGATTGCAAGCTCTCCATCAAAGCGGCATTCTTTACGCGTGAGCCTTATCACGTCGGCCTGCATCGCAGATGGGCTGCGTGACCTCTCTCCTTAGCGCAAACATTTACTCGCCTTATTAAGCCTGATTAAGGGGTGCGTTTTCTTTTATTATTGCTTTCTTTCTGGGTGTCAATGTTTTCTGATGTTGGAGTCAGCAGTGTTCAAATCGTCTGTTAGTATACGTTAGTCTAATAACGTATAATGTTTCTGTGAATGCGGAAACAGTCGTCGATGCATCACTCCCGCTGTGCTCAAGCGAACTTCTCTAAAAGTATCGTGTATACGTAACAGCATGAAGCTTAGTCCTGCATCTCGAATCTTCATTTACTTGTGGAAGCTTGTACAAGAGATAAAAAAAACTCGAATTAAAAAAGCGAAATAATTCATTGGAAAGCAGCGAGCAAACGAGAAGCTCCTTTGCTTGGCTCGCACGTACTAGCCTCGGCTTTGTTTCCGTTCATGTACGTGCGCATTTCCCAGGAATCGGTCGACAGCAGAAGAACGCAATCGCACGGGTAGTGTTTGCTAGAAGGTGGACTGTTTTTCGAGCTCAAATTTCAATGAAAGAATGTATAGAAATTCGCCTATGGGAAAGCGCGGCGAAGCCGGGGTCGGTGTGTTTGTATTTTCCGTAATACATCACTGTTGTGACTTGTTACGACTGGCTTCCTTGGCTCCGCCCTGGAGTTGGCCTTCACCTGTATCCAACGGCAGCAAAGCCTAGTGTCACGTTGGGCCCCGGCGCGCGCCAACGGCGCTAGACAGTCACGTTCAGATTCCCGAGACCAACCCCTCAGTCACCGGGCAGGTGGTGGCCTTTGCTGGGATCTTTAAAGTAAAAAAGAACGTCTTCTGCAGGCCACGAGACCATCTGGGATCACCGGCCCTCGCAAGGAGAAACACCGGCGTACGTGTGCGTGCCTGCGTGTGTGTGTGTGGGTCTGTCGGTGTTGGGTTTCAGCAAGAGCGTCGACTCCTTGCATCAGCCACTGAAGCGGGGCAAGAACGTAAAGGGATTGCATCATCTGCCCTTGGTAAAAGAGCACCCGGAAATTGCATCAGCCAGCCCTGAACTTCGAACACCACGCGAACACTCGAACGCCGGTGAAGGCTCCTCTCTCTCTCCGCGGGCCTTCTCGCCCTCGGAAGGTTATGAAACATGGGCTCAGAGAGCCCGAAGTCGCCGATTGCCGATTGACCAGTCGACCATGCTACTTGTGTAATCACGGTACATAAAAGTTCCACTTCATTAGCCCCACTCCAGGCCTGTTTCCTAGGGGCCATGCTAGCAGCGAGCCACAGCCCCGACTTTTGGTTCCGCACCTGAGATCGTCACCTCCCAAACGCAACAGACTGCGCATTTTGAAGCATCGCTTCCCAGTGAGCATATTTAAAACACGGCTTTGCGCGATGATAGCCGCATGTCAATTGGCTTTGGGAATAAAACATTTTTAGGAAGCAGTATGCTCAAATACTCTGTGCAAGAAATTGCGCTGATTTCACCGTGCCATCGAGCGAATTGTTTGTTTGCAGGAAAAAGCGGAAGGTGGCGAGGAGGAGAAAGGGCGGACAGGTCGAGCCAAGCTTTGAGACGCTTGTAGACGACCGAGAATTCTGACTTTTCCTTGCAGCTCGCGTTTCAAACGCGGCCCGTAAACCGTGAGACCCTGATTGATCAGTTGGACGCACTCTCACGTCTAGGCACATTAACCAAGTACAGCAGACGTCCCAGCTAATGGTCGGCGTTAAATAAACTCATTATTTAAGTAACGCTCAAGTTACGAGAGTTTATAAAATTCTTCGATAAATTCAGCACTTCCTAAGCCGCTCCAAGTTACGAGACCAAAATTAGAACGACAATGCCTCAACTAAACTAAATTACCCCGGCGATCGTTGTGCCAAAAAAATTTCCTACACCGTAACGCCTAAAAAAAGTATAAACTTAAAAAAAAACGAAAAAGAGCGAAAGTGTGACGCCACGGCAGTCATTCTATTGCAAAGAATTTTCAGACTAATCCAAACAAGTGCTGAAAGTGAGCATTAAATTTGCGCTTTTAATGCTTGTGTATGAGTGTGTGCCTATACGTGTGTGGTGAGAGTGCGCGCGCGTTTGTGTCTCAGCTTATGTGTGTGTTCTAACCAATGTTGTATGTCTTATTCATGCAAAATAACGAAATACGCTACCCGTTACCAGCAAATAAAAAGAACGCGTTAACGTTACCACCACCGACAAAACTTCAACGGCCGTTACGTTTGCATTACTTTTCTTTATTTATGAAAATGACGCTTTACTATTGTGACGTTACAGATATGTATAAGCGCAACATTTCAACAAACATATTCGTGCAAAAACTTTATATAATTATCTTTTTTCTTCACCTTCCACCCGAATACTCTCGAAGAAAGCGCGAAAACGCAAAATAATTTATACGACATGGCGCATAAGATACGAAAAATACTTTTGCAATGTATTTGAAGTCTTGGGAAGAAGCTGTAACGTACCTGCGTTACCGAAAGAAGTAACGCGTGACCAGTAATACCCTTTCTTGTATCACGTTGACAACACTGGCTCTAACCTTAGGCTGTGCTGCTATAATTTTCTGTTGCAACGTAATATCTGTTGTAGAAGCTCCGCGTTCAGAGCGAGCATTCTATCTTTGATAATGCTTGGGCGTCTCGTAAGCACAAGCAACCAAAGCACGACGGAAGGCAAGGAGCGCCTGCTGGAGGCAGAGCTTCTACTAAATATCTGATGTTACAGTAATGTAAAGGAAAGACCAAAGAGCAGCGTGAGTGAATGTTAAAAGTATCAAATAAAGCGCATATCATCATTCGAACAAGAAGAAAAATGGACAAAACGGAACTTCATTTGACTTGAAACTCTTAGCAGTAATTGAAATCAGCGACGAAAGCACATACGAAAAAAAAAAAACACCTACTTGAAAAGCAGACATCAACAAAAAAAAAAAGAAACATTAGTACAACAAACAAGAAAACAAACAAGAATGCAAAGTGATGAGGCCCGAGCACATTTTCTCCAAAAAGCGGGCACTCTCCGACATCATTAGACTTCCGTTTGGAGGTGCTTTCCCTCGTGCTCCTAAAAGTCTCCATTGAGCGACCATCCCAAAAGTGTTGCAGAAACAAACACCCAGCTGCACTGTGATGTGGACAAGCCCTTTTAAGGGGGACTTCAGCGCCGTTTATCCCCGAACCCGAACACCGCTTGCCCCCCAGAGCAAAGAAGGCAAAAAACAAAGTAGCGAAACATTGAAATCACTAGTTTCATCTTAAAAAAAAAAAGAAAAAAAAGAAGAACGGCGAAAAACGTCAGCCGTTTTCTTTCTTTAGGCTCGTAACTACCACCAGGCGAATCGTAACGCGTTTGGGGACTGAGGAATAGTGGGCTGCCGGACGTGTACAGAAAGCACAAAGGAGAAAAGAACGGGGGTAGCTGTTCTGTGTTTTTCAGGCGTCTTGCTGGAGAAACTTAAACTCAGTGGGGCTATGATTTATTTCTTGCCGGAAAAACCAGTCTTCACAGCAGCAGCAATCTCAAAAACGTTCATTCACATTTCAGGTGCCACATCCCTAGAGACAACGACTCCGCTTTCAGCCACATCCAATTTTGAGTCGCGGTATCTATCTTGCCAACTCATCAATCCTGATGCCATGTCCACCAAAAAGATTTTTGTTAGGGCAACTTCCTTTAATCTGTGATCACGTCTAGCACGTCTTCATGATATTCCCTGTGCCAGCAGATTTATGATATTCACCGTGCCAGCAGATCCACAAAGCAAGCAAGCATTGAGTCAACCGAGTCTCTGCTGCCCTCAACTTTATGCATTTATGACCATGTTTTGCGCATGGAAAGGTATGTTAAGCCACAATGGATTTGGCGTTCGTTGCCAGTCACGCCCAATGTGACTTAACAGGCCTGATTGTTTTGTATACCACCCTCGGCAACGGCCGCAGTTGCACTACAGCACGCGTCTCACTAATGCGCTTTTCTGGTGCCTGAAGAAATATAGTAGTGAAAAGCATGCCAATCGTAAGTTTAATGAAATGTATTTCACTTCGAAATGGCACTATTCAAACAACCGAAGCCCAATTTTTCAATTAACACTATCTCATTTACTTCTTGAGCGAGTAACTTTTCTGTTCCGTCAGGTTGTTCAACTCATAAAAAGCCATCTATACAGGGCAGGTGTCAATACCTAGAGTGACTAATGAGAAACATGGTTGAACAACATTCCCGCTACCCGGTATCGCCCCAAGCTTTGTAAAACGCATTCGCGTATTATTTTTTTCTGTCAGATTGTGATTTTTATTTATTTCAAAAATTTCGGTATAAATCTATTCTTTTAATCAAAATCTTACTCAATATATCTCTACGACGACTGAGTTTCAACGAAATAATAGAACTAATAACACGATGAAAATATTGGGTTATGAACGTGACGGAACGTTGAATGCAATTTCTCTACTTACAACACAGGTATCGTCCATCAAGAAAGTATTTCCACCGAAAACAACGTCTACTCACTTGCCAACACACATTAAGTAAAGAATTATAAATTATTTCTTGTGGTTATTACTGAACTGTTAATTGCCTTATACTTATTGTTCCCCAATATATTTCGTTGTCTTTATTCACGGGCATACATTTCACAATGCTTGTGCGGGAAACGGTGCATTGTCATTTGAGATACAAACAATAAGGTCAAATGAATGTCAGGCAGATTTGCCAGGCTTAATTAGACGAGCAGCAACACTGAAAGAGCTCTTATCCTTCTACATCGTTCCACTAACACTCGAACTTCACTTTCGGAATTATTTTTTTTTTATAAAATATATATATTGGCAGGCAGAGTCAATTACTCGAAAGTGCTTCGGCCATGCGAGCTACTACAGCAACACGACCGGTCATTATCGCTTCATCTTTGCCGGTCCGCTTGGCATCGCTGGGCAACGTCACGAAACCGGAATGCGCCGAAAACCTCAGACGTGCTTCGTGGCGAAAGAAATATCGTGCTCGGAGCCCGTCAGAAGGGCAGCACGTGACCTTAGCCCGCGTAAGAGATCGCGACTGCCTGCGGGACTCTATCTTGCGTGTCTTTTCGAATACCGCCGATGTCTCACCTCGGCGGGCGTTTGGGGCGGCTCGCTGCCGTTCTTGGTAGGGACAAAAGAGCAGAAAGAGCTCCCGACCCGCTTTGTGCT
Organism: Ixodes persulcatus; assembly: GCA_013358835.2. NCBI lineage: Eukaryota > Metazoa > Arthropoda > Arachnida > Ixodida > Ixodidae > Ixodes > Ixodes persulcatus. The sequence goes on from JABSTQ010002929.1 coordinate 305,732, forward strand.
TAATGCCGGAGAAATTAAGGCGTTATTTACATGCTAATGAAGCCGAACAAAACGAACCCGCGAGGAATCGCTGGGAAGGTGAGCCGATAGATAGTTGGGACTAAAGAAAAACCGACCTCGTTATCTAGATAACCTGGATTATATTTTGTGTGAGTCCTTAACACCGTGGTTTAGCTCGGAATCGCCTGATTCTCAGAACCCTACTGGAAAATGATCCTTCTGCCTCAACTTCCGATGTTTGCCCTGATATCATTAAGAGCCGTGTTGAAATGGTGGGCATAAAAGTGCTTCCTAAAGCGATCTTTTGCTTTCTGGCTACGAAATGTTTCATTCACGTGATGTATTGCGCATAGTATAGATCTGCTTTATTTTAGCTTTGTGGAGAGTACAGCGATGACTGCGCGAAATCAAGGCATTAGAAAGAGGTAGTCCCTCACAGTATACGAGTATTCTATACAAACTTCACGCGTTCAACCAAAGGCACAGAACGGGGTCTAGCGCCTACTAGTTTGTACCGGTTTAAATTGTGGTGCGTTCTGCACAAATACTTTTAAACGATATCTGCTATGATGTAGCCTCTGGTCGCCTGAATTGTTAAACGCCGGTAAATTAGCGCCAAATATAATTCCGGTGATAATATTGTTAAGCATCCACTGAGAAAACATGCAGGTGGTATTTACATACATTTTGTCTCAGCAGGTTTAGTCGTGAAGTTGAACATTGCTCTTTCCGAGATGTACCGGGGCCAAAAGTTATGATCAACTTAAGATTACGTACCTCTCTGAATGTGATCTTTATAAATATGTTCATCATTTTCTTCGTCGGGTGTAGAGGGCATGACCCAAATATAAACTGATTTTCCAAAAAGCGCCGATTCTACGGAGGATTTGACAAACACCGCTTTAAATCTAAAATTATACGTGGAATACGCATGCTGTCGCAATAATAAGACAAAAGATGAACGCGAATGCTAGCTATGCCGTCATAAAAATGAGAGTCCTGGGTTATCAAAAACCTAAGGGGCCAAATTAGAGAAGGAAAAATAGTGTCCCTCTAGTTTTTTGTTTTTATTCTTTTAGATATTATATTGCTACATGGCGGGGGCCTATTCCGACTCCCAATCTGACAAAGCGAGAGCTGGCCCTCCTTCTTCAGACAAAGACGGGACGTTGCCGCTCAGGTTCCCTATCCTTTTATTCGTAACACAAACACTGCGTAGACACGTGCCTCCACCGAAGTCTCCGGTGCGCCACCTCTCTAGCCTCGCTGTCAAGGGTAATTTCATTACGCATGCGAGTGCCGTCTCGCAACGCGGCACGTAGATCAACAGGGAACCCCGAGCGATTGCTTTCCCGCTCCCGATGCCGCCGGCGCCGATGTGCGTCGGCGCGTTGCCATGCCGTCGACGTCTCGTCAGGTTCATTGCGATCTGCCATCTGCCGCTCCATTCCGCGCTGCGTTGCATCGTGGCCACAAATCCCGTCAACTTACAAACTGGCCGGTGTGGAGGTCGACGCCCCGGCCGTCTGTCCCGTGCTGCGACGTAAAGCAGTCGCTCTGTACACGCCGTGAATAAAATGCGCGGCCGCCTTGGAGATTTCTTCGAGGCAATCGTCTAAACAATTCACGATATAAAACAAAGAGTGTTTGCTTACTTCAGTGAATCTGCAACAGGCAGGGGAAGAAGGGGTAATCCTCCCCCCTTGCCCACCCCCGCCCCTCTCGTCCACAAACATATTAGACGTTTTGAATACCCGAGACTTCGGAACAAACAGGAACAACACACCTAAGTGTCTGGTATCCAATATGTTGAAAGTTCACCAGCTGGCCGGCATCTTCTTTGTTACTTCTCTCATTTCAGGCGTTCCGAGTAAACGACACGGGTGGAAGAGGAAAGAAATCCGCCTCCTCCCCCCAATCCACTCTTCCGGACACTTCTGACGCCCTTAGTTTAACTTCATTTGCTGCACCGCTGTATATTTGCTGTCTGTGTCCTTCTTTCAACGATGAATGCCTTTCCGTCGTTTCTCAAGTGGCATGACTTTCACCGTTTTCTTCCAATACCATTGCAGTCTAAATACGGGTAAGGCACACGGGCAAAACACATATCCAGTAAGCGTCATGTATTATGGACAAGATGAATCACTTGTTACCAGAGGCTGAAGAACCAATATAACTCTGCTTGTTTTCATTTAAGACAAAATGAACATGAAAGCAATAGTACTAAAATAACCCCTCGTCCTCGTTGCTCATTTGCGCTCGAAGTATCAGTTAGTTAAAGGGCAACTCCGCTTCATTTTTGATATTTAGAAAACTATGCAGCCCTCTTCAGTATCATGTAGGAAGACCCCATGTCAAATATTACGATCTAATTCCGTCTATATATTTAATAAACTGGCCAGCAAACTTTCAAATGAGCCAATTCGCCGAAATCTGCCAACTCTAGCGTGCGACGCGAGGCGGAATCGTCAGCGCAGTCGATGCGGCGGAGTTGGAGCGGCCAAAGTTGACCCACTACGTCAGAGGCATGACTACGTCATTCTCACGTTTTGGTTGTTTTTACTTCTCAGTGCGAAATTGAACGATGGCGTCATGAGTTTCTCCTCCCGGTGTTGGCTGAACGGCGTACACGTGATCACCGTAACGCGGATGCGCCAGTTTGCGCTGCCCTGCGCGCTTATCGGTCTGTTTCTCCGCTCCCCCTCTCCTTCGTCTTCTCCCCTTCCCCTTCTCCCCCGGGCCATTACCGTCCACGCCATGCGAAGCGACCTGCCCGCGTCGCGTGTCCTGTCCCTCGCCCCCACGCACTTCACAAGACCACGTGGTTCGACGTGACGTGGCCATGACTCTGTCGACACGAGGCCAATGTTGCCTGACGCAACCGAAGTTTCGGTTTCGGTATCAGCAGATGTTTAAATTAAGATTACACGAATAATACTTCACATTTCGCGAATCCGAAGACGTAGAGCTGTTTAGTAGTGCTTTGTGAAATGGAATCACATGTAAACCTAAATTTTTCGGAATTGAGCGGAGTTGCCCTTAAGTGGTTCATAGGCATTGTTTTAGAGGAAAAGTAATGTCCCAGCCTATGGCCAGTGGATAAACTGTTCATGGCCCATTCACAGAAATTCGGGGTGCTTCCGGTGCGCTTGCTTTCTGTCTCCTTCAACGTGTGGGCCTCAGTTGTACCACTCGACGGCGCCACCAAACGGCCAAATAAAAAACACCAGGGTAGGCAGCGAGGAACTGCAAGGTTTTTTTGTAGACCGTTTTCTCTTCTACGTTGCGCCATCGGCAACGAAAGCGCGGCTATTGTGCTCGTGCGCCGCTAGTCTTGTCTGAAGGGTCCCGGATATCGTAGCGGGTTGCGGCGGAGAGCGTTGTGTGCCGCGGGATACAATTTACGAAAGCTCTAATGACGACCCAAGGCTCGTGCTGAGTAGCGAGCGTGCGCGTCTGTGACGGTAAAAAAAAGTATTGGAAGATAAGGTATCCATATGCCAGAAAAAACATTAAGACATCCGAAGTGTCATACTTCTCCAGAGAAATGGGTTGCGTTTCTATGGGAGCGAATTGAGAAATAGGTAGATAAGCTAGCCGATTGTCGGCTATGACAGATGTTTATAAAGGAAGAACAGGGCGGTTGACTTCAACGTAGATTCTGACCAGCTACTGTGTGCTGGGGATGAGGGGATGGGAAAGGAAGGCATAAAAGTAAGACAATTGAGCAGATGGCAGTGCACTGGCGTTCGACATTAAGGGTGAACTCATCTGCATCACTTTTCACAGGGCCTCTTTCTAGCCTCTTCTCTTCGTTTTATCTTCCTCTCTCTCCTCGACCCAGTGCTCCGCGAGGAGTTCCGGGCGATGCCAAAGTCCTCCCGCGTGGCGGCGGGCGAGTCTGCGACGCTGGAGTGCGTGGCGCCCAGGGGCCACCCCGAGCCCTCGGTCACGTGGTTCAAGGACGGCGCCCAGGTGGCCACGGGCACGGGGCGCATCCGCCTGGTGGGTCACGGCTCGCTGCTCATCGCCGACGTCAGGCACGCCGACCAGGGCCACTACGTGTGCAGGGCCGCCAACCTCCTCGGCACCCGGGAGACACCCGCCGCAACGCTGTCCGTACACAGTGAGAGACCCGCTCCTCTCTCGACTCTCGCTCCTAGACGGTGGAAGCGAAATCCGTGCAATCAGTTTCCAAATTACAACTAACAAAGTTTAAACAAACATTACCAGCGTCCTTTACTCAAACTCCTAGGGTGCATGGAATTGCTTTTGTTTAGATGGCATTAAAGAGTCGTTTCTGAGAGAACATGTTGTTTATCAATTTCCCCGTTAATTGTAAGGATGATGTTCACGTCACGCTGCTTTATGGCATCACAAGAAGCATTGATACCTTTGGTTTACATTTTAAATGTATGCCTCCTTAACAAGCGCCTTTCAATAAGACATTCCTAGTCCGTCGTTAAAATGTACCTTGGCAGCTGTTGAATTTTAAAAGGATAAAGCTTGCATCGCGTTATGTTATTCAGTGACGAGTGTGGCACCGAAACTCAGACGGAAAGACGCCCTGAAATCTCCGCCCCGAAGACACGTCCAAAGCCTCTGTGGGAGCAAGCTGCGACCAGGCGCAAGCTGGTCGAATGGTGACGCAGTCATGTCACGATCCAAAAGTAAACTTTGTTACACCAGGTTCAGAGAATACTTTCTGAAATCCCTAATAATAGGGTAATTGAGAAAAATAAATGAAAGTATAAAAACATTCGGGATCAAATTGCTCAGTCACGTCGGACGGCAGAAATTTCCAGAGACATACAAATTAGTTAATATAGGAAACCGAAACTCAGAAACACGTTCAAGTTTAGCGTTCCTACGGAACGCCGTAAAATACTGTACGTCCCCTGTATCTTCCCAAAATCAGTTTTTTTTTTTTGATGATGCTCAGCAAGCTTCTTCCCGTAAGGAGATAATTTTTTTCTCCAACATCCTACCTTTAGGATTGTTTGAAAGTCTTCATTCAAACACCTGGTATCGCGCAATAACTGCTCAATAAGGCGGCTCGTGCCTAGAAATAAAAGGGATACCGTACATGCAATGACGGTACTCAAAAGTGACTGTCCTTTGAGGGAACAGCCGTACCTTTTTTTTAAACATCCTGTCTCCGGATAAGAAGTTTGTATCTTGAAACATTCTGAAACTTTTGCAATGCGTAGAAAAGAGAACATTTCAGAATTGACTTGAGTACACGAAAAAGAAGTACTCGTGCCCCGGCCGGATTAGGCTCGCACCGAGGAAGGTGTAAAGGGAAGTATATATTAGCACTGCTACACAGTTAGCGCGAACAAGTGATCGCCGTTTTGTTTTTAAATCTTTTTCTCTTCAAATCAAAAGGCTCTCATCGAAACTACTTTTGTTAATAAAATGGTTTGTGCCGCTAGTACCCTTTCAAAGTAAAACGCGAAAAAGAACCGATGTCGTGTTCGTGCTAACCGGGTCGCGCACTGCCCGTACAAAGCTACCTTATCTACCTTAGGCACGTTGACTTAACGCTCGTGTCGGTATCTTTGGACCGAGTACTCGCAGCAAAGATGCGTGCCCATCTCACAACTGCTGAGAGCTGTTTTGGCGACTGGCTACAAACGTATACTATAGACGAGGTTACCAAATGAAGATTTTATAACTGTAATTAGTGAATGTAAGTTTCTGCTAGTTACTTACGTTAGAAGCGTTCCATGTCATCCGCCATGGTAGACAACGCTATTCAGACGAAAATACTTCTGTATCTGAAGAGCGCACTTGAAAGAAAAAAAGAAGTAAATTTTGTTATATATTACAAGCTATGCATTTACCAGAGCATTTATTCGCTTCCTGGCACGGATACACGTGATCTTATTCTTTACAGCAAAGCCGTACTTCGTTCGCGTGCCGGAAGACGTGACGACGATCAGCGACGAGTCCGTGAGTTCCAGTGCAAGGTCAACGGAGACCCAAAACCCACCGTGACCTGGAGGAGGCAGGACGGAAAGATGCCCGTCAAAAGGTAATCACCTTTTCACTACTTCAAAATTTGACGAAAAAACATTTGACTGAATATAAACAAATAGACTTACTGAACTGCTCTAATGGTGTAGTTGGATACGGACGACATGCACTTATGCTGGGGGAGAAAAAACACTCCGCAATAAATTATAATTTGCAAAGCCGTACAACTGGGATTTTTTATTTTATTTCAACAGCTGACATTGCCAGTTGGTTTGGCATCTGTCTCACTCCCGAACCAACCAGCTCTAATTCACGGCTGCTGGAGGAGCCTCTAGTCTCGCTCACTTACAGTGTTTTCGAAAACACGCGCTTTTCTCAGTCATATTACCATCCAGGTATTTTCTACGCTTTCTCAAACTGGACGAAATGTGGAGTGTCAAAGCTCGAGCACGAAGCGTTGGCTAATGATTTGATGCCGTCAACCGCCGAAAGTATCTATATATAGCTTTGCATGGTCATCTGCTATAGCACTTAATGCGACAAAAGACGTCTCTGCCCTGAAACAGAAAGATATCGAGGTACCCGATTCTCAATCGTCTTTCCAAAAACAACTAAGGATGTCCAATGACGTATGTGTTTAAACGGGGATATGACACTATAATGCCAGGGCAGTGAACAGTGGCGCCTCAGTCGGCTTCTAGTCAGCGCGGCTGGCGGCCAAAAAGAGCAGCTTTCTGCGGTTTACGCCACTGAAAGATTGGCCACCAGCGACGCGTCGCAGTCAAACAGGGCCCACCTACGTTCGAGTTCGAGACCGGGTCTAATTGCGATCTCCGAGTTGGGGTAATACCGCATAAGATGGAGCTACCTGTCGAAACCAAACCTAATTGCCCAGTCGGTACACTTTTGCGCAAGCTGGCTGCACCGCACTAACAGTGGCTCTGGGGGAAAGCACCTCGAAAGCGGCTAAGAGACCCGTTTCGGAGAGGAAGCAAGAAAGAAGGAATGAAAAGCGGAAGCAGAAGGATACAACTAGGAAATGGGGAAAAAAACAGGGCCATATAGAGTCGTTTTTTTGCGATTTCTTCGACTTGAAGGCAGAATAAAACGTGCCATTCGCATGCTGAAACATACCTGATATTTAGCTGTAGGTCTGTATATAAGTTTTTTCCTCTAATGAGTATTTATATGGTAGTATTTATAGTAGTATATAGAATTTTATTAGATGTATTACCTAATCAAATAACAAAAAACGCTACAGCTATAAATTTGTTTTTCTATTTTAATGAAAAGTGTCTTTATAGATGTAAAGCAGCTATTTTTATATACAAACATTCGATTTTCACCATTTTTTTTTGTTTTCTGTACATTTAGGTACCACATTCTGATATATAATCATTCACTCGTTAATTCACTAATTCAACAAAAAAGTTGAAATAATATGAGAAGAGCAGATTAATTCCTGAATAAGATTCAGCAGTGATCAAACTTAAATGGAAGTTGTGTTCGAGCAGCTGAAAATAAACCCTATCATTTTGTCTGGCATTGATACAATACACGCCAATTCCAGTAAATCTTTCAATGACCAAAAAGTTGTTTTATCTTGCTTGTGCTTTTTGTAGACTATTTGTTTTGCTCAAAATAGGTATTTCTTGTTTCAGAGCCAACATCCAGGAAGACAAGAGCTTGCGTATACAGAACGTTGCCCCCACAGATGAGGGAACCTACATCTGCGAATCTGAGAACTTTGTTGGCTCAGTTTCGGCATCTGCTAGTCTCACCGTGCATTGTGAGTACGAGTGTGCTTGAATACCTAATATTTTTTAATTACTTTGAACTATTTAATTTTTAATCAGCTTTTTGTTTTATACAACATTTTGCTTGTTCAGTCCAATAATACAAACAAAGTAAACACATTCTAACGCAATTTCTTTTCTCGATTTTTTTGTACAGCTTTCTGAAAGTATTTTCTCAGTAAAATATAGTAGATGTATCGACAGTCGAAGCTTATCGCTGCGGAAAAAAGCTATTCATGTCAAAACAGGCAGCACGGGCCAATTTGTTTTATGTTGACTGTATATAGAAATCTAATATTGCCAAATTATATTTTCGCAAAAACTGAAATGCCAATTGGTGTGTCACTTAGCAGGCATTAGAAATAAAACGTTTGACACAATAGAAGTATTCATGTTTTCCAGCCCTTTGCAACTAGGAGTAAGTATTAAAGGGGCACTCAAGCGGTTTTTGGGGAAGCTACTTTTTGGTGCAATGGCGTTAAGGAAGTGTCAGTGAATGAGTATCTTCAGTTTTAGAAGGCAGAACCGCCTATTAATCACGCAGGAATAAAATACGTGCGGACTCTTTTCTGTTCCTGCGCCGACCAATGAAATTATCGTATGTTTGAAAATTTTGGCGGCCTTTCTTTCCCCTCTGCGTTGGAAACAACCGCAGCGACAGACCAATCACAGGTCGAGGAGAACTGGTTGCGCGCGTTGCATGCCGGTCGTGGGCGGCTCCTTCTATATGCGAACATGGCGTCGGTGGTGATCGTTGGCGTGGTCGGCGTGGTGGAAGCTCATCGTTCCGCGTAAAAGTGCTATCCTTGACTGTGAATTTTCGTCGTGTGTCGCTATGATAACCCAGCACGTACTAGAAGGGAAGATCCACCTACTCGTGCGGCGATGTCGTGGCGGCACTCTCAAGACAGCAGAAACGCCCGTGCTGTCGTGTTTGTTTACTTCGACTACAGTGGTGCTTTCTAAGCATTTGTGTCCTCGAACATCGCCCGGATTTCTTTTTTGGCGCATTTTATGCGTGTGTTTAAGTTCAAGGTATTATTGGCGCGTACCGTATAAAGGATGCGAATTTTCACGCGTTTTCATCACCGGAGAAAAGTGATTGTGTTAGCAATCCTGAACGCTCGCAACGTCTATCTGATCACGAAATCATATTTATACGTTGCTATATCGCTGCTAAGATTACATCGTCTTTTATAATCGTAGAGAAAGCGTGTGGCGATATTTGTACCATTGGCAAAGTCGTGTATTAGAGTCGTGATCGTCCAAGACGGCTTACTGAATCTTTTTCTTTCATCGACTGTACCCTGCAAGCCTATCATGAAAAAAAAATAAAGCTTTAGGATATAGAAAACCGTATATCTATATTCTGTTACGGCATTGAGTGGCAGTGCGTTCCATTTTTAGAGGCGCCGCTGAAACAGCTGACGGCACCGTAGAAGCGGTCGCCGTGCTGACGACCCGCTGCGCATGTTGCAGGTGTGTCACCGTGTGTGTACGCGCGGCGCAGAGCGGTCGTTCCGGTTGCAACGGACGCAGTCGTAGGTAACGCGCTTGTTGCACATGTCTGAACCAGCCTCCTCCCGAGGCGAAAGTCAACGTGGCAACATCATTTGACATCACGTACCAGAGGTTACGCTGCGATGCCAAACGTTGGTTTGGTTACGACTTGCCCCAACCGCAAATCGAAGAACGCCCGAAAAGGTCTGCGTTTCGTCGTCCTCGGAACCCGAACACGAATCCGAAGCGCTGGTCTCGTCCACATCGCACGTCGGAGTGGCGTCATAGGAAATCATCCCCAGGTCGGCTGTCCGCCGAAGAATTTCAACCCCTTAACGGCGTCAGGTCCTCGAGCGTAGAGAACTCCGCCATGATCGAAGCTCGAATGACAAAGAAGTTCGGCCGGTGCGGCTCCCTCGGGATCACTGCGCGGCGAAACGTCTTCCAACGCCATTGGCGCGAGATCCTTTTGATAAGCGTGCGAGGACCAATTAGAGTGCTTTCGTTTTCGGATGGATCCGAGGTTTGGCGGCCTTCAATTACATTTTTATTAAAGAAATAATCACCGTATGACATAATTTTTTGGTTTTTAGGGATACTTAGGGTGTTTAGATTCAGTTGTCATCATCAAAACACGAACTCAAAAACCACTTGAGTGCCCCTTTAAGGCGATAAGTATGTTTTTTCAATGAAGCATCTTTTCAGCTCGCCCCTCGTTCCGGCTGACACCCGAGGACCAGAAGGTGGGACTAAATGGCGTCGCTAAATTTGACTGTCTCGCGACCGGCAATCCTCAGCCATCTGTGTTCTGGACCAGAGAGGGGAACCAGGTGACGTCATCACTTCATCTTTAATTTTTGTTTTCGCATTCCCACTCACACTTTGGATAGACACGTTAAGTGGTGCGACTGCTAGTCATAAATGTGGAATTAAAAAATTAAGTCAATGAAAATATAATATTATCATGGGCATTTTTTTTTTGTCTTCGTACAGACAAAAATCAACTGGCAATAACTTGTACTTGGAGCATTATTCTGTACATTTTAAAACAAAATTAACTAAAATTGTTTTGTTTTTTATTATACAAGAACTATATAAAAAATTATACAGTAAAACATATATAAGTTATTCTCCAAACACGGTCTAGGAAAGATATTGACAAGTGTCATTAATAATGTGTAGTTCTAAAAAACAGCCGTTTGTAAAAAAAAAAAAAAAACTGGACAAGCCTGCCTAGAAACTCAATAGGTTTATATGTTCTAAACATATTGCTTTTGTGCATCAGGAGACATGAAGGCAAGATATTTTGTTTTGAGCGCTTCGGTCATTTTTTGAGCACTGCAGGCTTTTATTATTAAGGTTATTGAGGGTTTTAGCGCATGTTAAATGAAGTCTACAAGTTCAGGTACATCAAGCCGTCTAACTCTTGAAACAAGAAAGCCAAGAGTGCTAGCGTACCAAGGTTTCTCTTAAACAGAAATTATCAAATTGACCTTCTGTTTGTTGCCGCTCCAATGACAGATGCTGATGTTCCCCGGAAAATCACATGGCCGGTTCTCGGTCACGAATGAGGGTTCTCTGGTCATCTCGAGTGTGCGCAAGGAAGACAGGGGCTACTACACCTGCTCTGCACTTTCCGTCGTGGGGTCTTCCATGGCAAAGGGCTACCTGGACGTCACTGCAATGGCCGACCTCCCACCGCCGGTCATTCGTCTTGGTCCGGCCAACCAGACGCTGCCCATTAACACTGCGGTTATCATGCCGTGTGAAGCTACAGGCAAACCAGTCCCGAAGGTGCGCTGGCAGTACAATGCCGTCCCCTTGCAGACAGATACTAGGCCCAGATTTGTGATTCTGCAATCAGGAGCATTGAGGATTAACGGTAAGTTTTGTTTGATTATTGTATTACCTCTGAAGGTGAAGCATAAAACCAAGTAACGGTCAACACAACCCATAGTTATAAGGCGCAAACTTTCTGCCAGTGGTTTTCATGTGTATCATGGTACCTCTTATTTAAAAATCTGTTCTCTTAGTTCCTAAAGAGTGAGGTGCCGTGGCAATGGGCGTGGTTTATAAAGAATCCTTGTGACTTTGTGTACGAGACGCGGATTCTCACGCCCCAAATGATGCAAGGGTCACGTCTTCTGTGCAAATTTAATCGATCATACTTCGTCTCTCCCTTCAATTGGCTACAATCAGAGCTTCAGGCCGCCAGGTCCAGTAACGACGCAAATAGAAGCCACAGTACTTCTCTTGGATGTGCGCCTCGGTGCGCCCCATGTACCGTGGTCGACGAAACGAAATGGACCAGCGGAGCACGGGAGTCGCAAGTGCGCTTAGCTGAGCCAATCAGCCACCGGCTCTTCGCACTCGGAGCGCAGCCCCCGACAGATGCGTGAATCTCAAGCGAAATCGCTTTCTTATTCTTCGCGTAACACTCACAATTTATTTATGTATCAGTCCTTTAAGATGTCAGGTTATATTGCATAACATATATTTAGAAAAAAAAGAAAACAGTGAAAAGGAAATAATTTTTATTTATTCAGTGTACAAAAAGGACACACATGCTATGACACTACACATTTATTCAGTATGAACTACGTGGGAGCCGCTGGTTTCCCTCCCCTGAGAAGGCGTAAGCCGTGGACGTTCCGGGCGGAGTCGTCTGTCTTCGAACCTGGTCGCTCCGTATTGTGTCGGGGAGAGTACGACACCATGCAGGCCTACTCCCTCGCACTCCTCCGTGCGTGTCCCGTTTTCGGCGGACCAGAGAGATCGCGCGAAAGAGCCGGGCCTGCTCTCCTCCCAGTGGACGGCCGTCTGGTTGAGGAGCGCTGGATTGGACTTCGGGCGACGGGTCGAGTCGCGGCGTACTGTCTCGTCCGACCGGCGATAACTCATCGCTAGCGTTTCCATTGGCTCTGACAGTCAGCGTCCCCTCCTCCTAGTGGACGTCCGTCTGCGTAAAGCCCTGGTCCGAACTCTCGCGACGACGGGTAGCAGCGTGAGCTCGGCCCACCGGCGAAGACTCTGCTCGCTATTGGGGAGGAGGAGCGATCGTTACGCCCCAAGCGGTTAACTTTAGAACTACACGGATGGGGACAACAAATACAATGACTAAACGCTCGGCCGACATAACCGAACGCGGCGTCAGCGTTCGGCTGGAGTTCGTGTTCTCCGGTGAGGGGGAGGAGGGGCTCTTTTGTTTCCGCTCCGGCCTGCATGAACAATGCAGCATGCACGGTCCCAGCTCATCACAAAAGTCGAAGTGGGTCAAGCTCGCATTCTCTGAGGATAGATCCGGCACTTAACGTCGTTTCGTCGATTGTTAGTATTTTTTTTACATTAAACTGTGCCCCGCGCTCTATTGTAGAAGACGACATGGGCATGCCCATAAGGCCTCTAGGCATGTGCACAGGACTTGTGTTGAGTAAACACCGAGTATGGGGACAACAAACGGGTCAGAGCGCCCCCTATAGTTCAATCTCCTGCGTCGGCGGGCGCTGCGGGCACTCTGTGTCCACAGCTCGCTTGTCCGGAGAGTCTTGCTGGGGACACTTGTTTCCCAATAAACGCTGTTGGATACCGGGATCACCGTTGGTTGGCATGGCGCTGATGCCATGCCAACCAACGATGATCCGTGTGGACGAACCGACGAGTGGGACCACAGCGTGAACGCAGTGGGTTCACTCGTTCACGAAGATGAAGAAGCAGACGACAAACCGAGTCTAAAGCAATCAATACGATTGAACTGCTCTTTTCCGCTTGCTGACAAACTAAGGCATCACAAACAACACAGTCTTATGAAGTACAGACATGCAGGAGAATCCAAGCGGATACCAGGGCGTCGCAAACGATAATGTACGATGATGTACGCGCACCACAGCCCTATGCAGCCGGGAAGAGGAAAAGCAATGACTACAAGTAGCATGGCGGCGGCACCACTTCCGTAGTGCACGCGCCTGCGCAGTTTGCTTAGTGTCATCGCTTTATTGCTGCTCCTATGCGCGCGCGTAACGATGATTTGAACACAAGGGACGAAACACGAAAATAAAGAAAAAAATGTGCGAGACGTACGAAAAAAAAGTATATCTTCATCCAGTGAAAAAAAGTAAGGCATGCAACAAAAAGACATTGCCTAAAATTAAAAAGCAAAAGGCGAAGAAACGCCAAACAGATGTGACGGAACTAAAAAGATACTGAACTTGCGTTCAAAATGCATTTTGCACAACCGAAGTGGGCACACTTCACTATCCAAAGATTACAGTATTTTTTCATTTTTATTTTTTTTATTTGGGGGAGTCAGTTTGGTGTGTTGCTTTTGTCCTCTACCTCTTCACATTTCGCTGCCCGTTGCCAAAATTGTTTATCTTCAGCGCGTGCAAGCCGCGCAGTATCGGAAGTTTTCGCGGAAAGCCTCCCTACTAGGGGCGCTGCGCGCGGTTCGATGTATCGGATGTCCCGGGTGGTGGAGTTCGATGCATACGCACAAGGCGCATATAATTTTACGTGGAATTTTCAATGGGTCCTGTTTGACTTTTCGAAATAGAGAATATTTGGAAATACACGGTTTAGATATAATCGGGCTCGACTTACTAGCACTTTCCGTTTGCCATATATTAGTGCATGCACCTGCAGAAACCAGTCTCGACTGAGCCGAAACGAACAGTGTGGCATAGGGCTGAGACGCTAAGTGTAGCTCAGACTAATGGTAAATAAGACAACAGACAATTTCCAGGGCCAGCTTTCTAGAAGCAACGTCTCAGTTAAGACAGGGTGAAAGAAACCACTTCCAAAGCTAACGCACGAGTGGAGGGGCGTTTCAAGTTGAGTCTCAAGCGCTCGCCCGTCCCAGATTTGGCAGACTTTCTTTCACCCAGTCACAGCTAAGACGCTGTTTCTAGCAAGCCGGCCCTGATTCCACAAATGTCTCCCTGCTTAAGTACTTCTGTTTTGACGCTGGCAGTTGACAAATACATATTTTTTATTAAAGTGGTGAAATTTGTTTTTATATTTCTTGACAGTGCTGACAGACTTCATAGCGAAATGAGACAACAGATGTGTTATGCATGTATTGGCTGGAGAAAGCTTATAGCTGCAGAGAGATGCACACTCTATACAGTCTTTTTTTTCTTGGGGGGGAGGGGCGCTTTGAAAAACAAGGGCTGCCTTAAGACCACAGCAAAAAGAGTCCTGATATACGGCTTATGCTCATATGAAAATAATTTCCCCTTTAAATTTTATTTCCAGGGTTGCAAATACCAGACAGTGGAATGTACACCTGCACAGCATTCAGCGAGAGTGGAGAGACCTCATGGAGTGCCTCTCTGACCGTCGAGTCTCCTCACAATCCTAATGTCAACTTTCACCGGTCCCCAGATCCTTCCACTTTTCCTGGACCACCTTCAAAACCCGTTGTAGTCAACATAAGCGAAATTTCAATTACCCTCACTTGGAGACGCAGCGAAAAAGTTGGAGAGTCTTCGTTGAAAGGATACTCAAGTAAGATTACTGGACGACGTACTACTAGTGTGGGGTGTATGTTTGAGATTCTTAAGCACTGTATGTTTTCTGCCTCCACTTGCTTCAGGAGATCTTGTAAGCTGTAAAATACAGGTGGAAATTTTCAATTTCCAACCTACGTGTTAATTTTAAGTATGTGTTCCTTTTTAGTGTTATTATTTAATCGTAATCATTTTAGTTTATAGGGTAGATGGAATAACACAAAATATAAGTAAAAACAAAGGCTCATCAGTGTACTTCTTTATATTTCAGTTGAATACTACAGCAGCGATCTGCAAAGTGGCTGGGTTTCAGGAGCACATCGTGTGCTCTCTGAAACATACACAATTCAAGCACTGCGGCCTGACTCGCGCTACATCTTCATCATTCGAGCTGAAAATTCTCACGGTTTGGGGCCTCCAAGTCCTGCCTCCGATACCATACGCACTTTAGGTAAGTATTATCGAAACGTTTACCACTTTCCTAGATGAAGTAACATAACATTATTTACGCAAACTATAAAGGGGCATGGCTTGTTTAAAATGATGCATATACGCGTATTACTTTACACTAATATATGCATATAACACCCTTTATAACACCCTTAAAGCTAAGGTGGTTTATTTCGTGAATCTTGTTTTTTTCTCATGTGACGAACGTTTCAATTACGCACATATTCAATACCCTGAGGAATCGGTAAATAGCTATTGTGCAATAAATCGAACAGTCATGTCTAACGCCTCTAATTTAACAGTGAATGTTGAACAGGTTAATCTTAGGATAGATTTCGATGGGCCTAGTTAATGTTGACATCATGCACTCTATGCAAAAAATAAAGCATCTTCCCAAAATATTTTTTCACTATCAGGTGTGTGTAATTTCATTCAACTTTGTTATCTTTTACTATGTTTAGATATTACTTTAGATTTGAAAAGTAATTGGAGACTCTCTTTTTTCAGGATTAGCTCCTCATTTTCTTCCTGAGCTTAATTTGGACGAAGCCCGGGTGAAGTTGACCGCTTGCGTGGTCGCTCTACTGGACATACGTGCTGTAAGCTCCACAGCTGTGAAACTTACCTGGAGGGTGAGTGTACGACAACTCCTAAAACAAATTTAAAGGCAAACTTTATTGCTAAGAAAGAATAAAATGACCTTACTAATCGTTATCAAGGATAAATTAAACTTGTTAGATGAATCTTGATGAAGACTTAGTATCTTTAAGTATTTCGATGATGTATCCATGACAGTGATCATCATATAGTACTTCCTTGTTACCGGTTAGTATAACTCTGGACTACTCAAATTAAGTGTATATTTGAATTGAGCAGATCAGAGGCAATTTTAATCGTCGTGCGTTGTCTTCAAAGAGGAAATAATCAAAAATATGCAGATTAATGCAGCGTACTTGATCGAATGGAACAAAGTCCACAAAGCCGCCAAAAAAGAAAATATTTGGAGGATCCGTGATTTGAACCCCGTTTGTCCCACTATCCGGTCGGGTATGCTAATACTGAAACACTTAGCAAAGCGCATAATGAATGCATTAATTAATGAATGAAGATGAAGCTCAATAAAGGTTAATATAAATAAATGTTAAGTGACAGATTTACTCCGTTAGTTGTACCTGAGAATGACAAAATTTTGAGTAAGAAGGGTCGTGTCCATTGTATAAATTTATAAACCTTAAGTACCATCGATATCATAAACATTTAAGTCAACCCCTCCTCCCCCCCCCCCCCTGGTGCTGCAATTTTTGTGTTATTCCACTCTTAATACAGATCCAAGGAGACAAGCATTATGTGGAGGGATTCTTCATTCGATTTAAAGATTTGAGTGGGGGATCACAGATGTACAACATGGTGACTGTGCTCAGTGGAGGAGCTTCGTCTTACGTCCTTAACGACCTCAGGCCATATACAAAATATGAGTTCTTCTTAGTGCCCTTCTACAAGAGTGTGGAAGGTCCCCCCAGCA
Organism: Ixodes persulcatus; assembly: GCA_013358835.2. Taxonomy (NCBI): domain Eukaryota; kingdom Metazoa; phylum Arthropoda; class Arachnida; order Ixodida; family Ixodidae; genus Ixodes; species Ixodes persulcatus. The sequence goes on from JABSTQ010002929.1 coordinate 322,483, forward strand.
ACTCTAGGAGTGTCCAGACATTGGAAGATGGTAAGAAAAATACTCGAGATTGTAAAATGTTTAATAAAACTTCTGAAGCCCACAAACAGTTGCAGCTTCTAAGCTAAAAAAGACAACTTAGGTGAAAAATATTAAATAAACTAGAGTGCAAATGCAATGACTGTGATTGATCAATATTTAAGTTTTCCTATTTCATTTGATATATTTTATTTTACCCGAAAGGCATCAAGCGATGAATACATCAGGGTTAAATCAAGAAAGTGAGAAGTCGTGATGGCCTTGGCATGAGGAAAATTTATATTCATCTCTCTTTGAGTTTTGCAAGTTTCATTTGCACAGGTGCCTAAAAGATAAAAAGAGCTACACTAGTAACACCTTAAGTGTTGAAAGCAAAATCAACATAAAGTTCAAGCAGATAGTGGTGTACTCACCATTAGTCTCAATATTACTTGTACTTGAGAAACTTGCAGATTTATTGAGCACCATCGGTCTATTTTCTTTGCAAAAACATAAATAATGCAATGTAAACTCTTGAGATTGCGACCATATCTGTTTTCCACTACAAATAATTCTTCCAAATCTGCAGGATTTAAAATGAAAAAGGTCGAAGTTTCCTCGGTATTTTTAAAATATCTGGATGCTTGAGATGCCCTGGTTGTCATCTGACGAATGTCTGCTCGGTTTCGATAGCGAAAACCGAAACTTTTTTTCTTATAATCGAAAAAAAAGAAGAGTTCAATGTACACCAAAGAAAAATGCATGCCATTATTGTTGACCAACACAACGACGTCGAGTTGATTGTAGTGGGCACAATATTGCTAATTTATACTCATGCATGGAGTACTTTAGCGATGTTGCTAGGGCATATTTTTTGTATATATACTACTTCTGGTAGTGGAAAGCAACATAGTTATCCTAATAATATCTATGAACCTTTCCAGTTCCAACGGCAGCTCCTGAAGATGTTCGAGCTCATGTGATGAATGTTACCACTGCCACAATATTCTGGTCTCCTCCTCCTCCTCAGCATTGCAATGGAAAGCTGAGAGGTTATAATGTGAGTCTTGACTGTTCCTTAGTACGTCTCATGCATAACCCCAAGCCATAACAAAGTAGATCTGAAACATTCTTAAATGTAAAAGTGTATGTTTTTAAAGTATTAATTATTTACTCGTCATTTCATATTAGGTACTTTTATGCTAAAAATGTGCTAATGTGATTTCAGGTCTATGTCATAGGAGACCCGTCTGAGCCCATTATGAACAAGAGTATGAACTCTACGACAAACTCCCTGCTTGTGACCGACCTCAAAGTAGGGGCTTCTTACAAAATTCGAATTGTGGCTCACACCTCGGTCGGCAGCGGGCCCCTGAGTTCTCCAGTTCTTTTCAAAATGGGTAAGTTAAGACTCCTTCGGAATTTTAGTGAAGGCAATCAGATTGAAAGTGTATTTGAGGAAGTATCTTCATGTAGAGGTTCGCAGTTAATTTGCTGGACTTGTGCTCTCATTTTTTTATCAACAGGTAACCTATCTTTGACGTCATTGTCCACCCCTTTTCGCAACGTCGTAAAGCAATCCTGGTTCATTGCTCTCATTGGATGCCTGATGTTTATAGCTGTCAGCATATTTTTATGTTTTGTGATTCGCAAACGAAAGCTGGAATTAAAGAAAGCAAATTCAGAAGGTGAGAAAAAAGGGTCCCGAACTCCTCTTATATTTCTGCAAGTATCACCGATAGACCTAAGTCCTGTTTAAAATTCCCTGCTTTTTAGCTCCTGCTTGCAAGACAGAGGACTTAAGGTAAGGGACAATTCAGTCCATTACATTCTGTTTTGAGATTGCTTTTGATGCGTTGAAACTGTATGGTTTTAAAATAACCGAAGCGAATGAAACTGCTCATCCGCCTTTTCAGCAACTGCTTCAATTCACTAACTGGGAGGACGGGCCTTAGTCCTCAAGACGCCATGTGGATCAATCATAGTGCCTGGAGGGCCTGCGATACCTCCAAGGACACCTTCTGTGAGACTAAGCTGCTTAACAAGATGGACTGTACTTCAAACGACCTAAACTACTCCAGGTAAATTAGCTCTAAAGTTTACAGCTACTTTGCTTGCATGAAGTGCGGAGTGAGAGGAAACACTGGTGGAGTGGGAATTTTAGTTGCCCCTCTGCTGAGAAGGGTTCGCCAAGTGGCTCTTGTCGTGCAAACGAAAGGACTCAGAGTGCCCAGAGTTAGTGGTAATGAGATCAGGGGCGCTGAGCAGCGGCCATGGTAAATGGCGGTGAAAGAGCGGCAGCTCGTTCACCGCCACCTACAGTAATGTGAAAGCATTGCTCATGTCCGCTGGGCTGTACTTTCAGCAACGAGCTCACGAAGCTCATCTGGGTCACTGTTTCTAAGCATCTTCTACTGAAGCTGTAGGCTGTAGCGAAGCGTAAGTAATCAAGCGGCTGTGGTGGTACTGACGTTTTTACAAATTATTTGGTTTCGCTAAAACGAGCCTCTTAAACCTTTAGTGATTTTAAATGACTTACAATAACTCCCATGGCTGACGATATTCTTGTATCGTATTGGGCTTTTAAAACGAGATCGTCTAGTTTTACGAACTATTTTGATTGAGTCAATTATTACAATGTTAAAAAGTAGGGGTTTCCTAAAAGCCCTACAAAGCTTTTTAGGTTTTTCCACTTTAAGGAAATTTAAAGAATAAAACAAACTATTTAAGGAATTATGTATACGACCTTGAATTTTCACTAGTCATAGGGATGAATAGCCATTGATTAAAACAGGCTGATGTGGTAAGAAAAAAATATTATGTTGTTACTCACAGAGAACTGGAATATCTCATTTACTTCAAAACAAACACACTAATTGAATATTTTTTTAAAAACTACAAAGCATCTTATTCCCCAAAATAATAAATATGCTAACTTTAACTACAGATACCTAACTTCCATACCCAAAGAGGCACTAACACTGTGGACACCACGTAGAACTTCAATCATGCAATAAAGTTATGTTAGAACTAGCAGTGGGTTAGAAAAAGCAAGCTCATGCCCTGCATGTAGTGGGTATTTTATTCAGCTGTGATGAATAATAAAAGCAAAGTGTTGCTGAGGAGCTATCATCTGTCTTAGCCCTGCAGAGTGATACATAAGACTTCGAACATCCTTGAACACATTTTGTTTATGAAGTACAGTTGGTGTCCTTAATACGCAGGTTGCAAGAGGTTGTATAATGTCGTAAAATGAGAGTGTCTTATGGACCTCAATGTCCCTCCATCACTGTCATCACCCATGAAGGTAAAACATAATGTAACCTTTGTGAAAAGCATGACAAGGTCTACCGTTTTTATGCGTGTTGTCTGCATTGTTTCAGCCCTGTCGCTCCAGTACGTTTTGAGTTTGTATACCAATTACCTTTATGTTTCACTAAATACCTCATGATATAGTCCTGCCAACTCACTCTGTAAACAACACCACACTAGACGTGGATGTTTAAACCTGAAATTAATCGCAAATTGTGTAATGTAACCCTAATGGAAATCATATTCATAAAACTTTGAGGCCTTAGTTAATGCATTCCAAAGTTCTCTAATGTAGCAGAGTGAAACTTGCCTAAGACAGTCATGCTTATACATTTAAAAACATTGTTGGTAAAGGGAACATATCAACAGTGCCACTTTGTTTTCTTGGGAGAAGTTAATATATTATTTGAATGATTCTCTTAGAATGGCTCAGGTGTGACCTAACGATTCAATGGGTGTGTGTCCTGTAGGATGGTGAAACAATAAATATTAGTAAGTATAGATGTGATAAAATAAGTTGACTTATATTCAAGCTTTAAAAGTGGCTACAATTTCAGGATGCAGTTATTTTATATCGCTAACGTTTGAAACAACTGAAAGAGAAGTCTGATCATAATTGAAACAATGTTTTGCTTTCCGGCTCTGGCACACACGTTGCTTCCCTTGTGTCAAGCTTTCTCGCTTTGTCCGAGATATGCACAGGGAGCTTCACCACTTGATGTCAATGTGCTAGGCAGTGACGAAAAAAGGGGGGTGGGGGGGGGGGGGGTCCTCGGGGTTAGGTTTATGTGCTCAAACATTTTGTTCACAATAAAACGTCGACCTTCTTTCGCTACAAATACAGGTGAAACCGTAATATTAAAAAGCCGTACCAAAGAAATGTTGATACATATATTTGAAGAACTATGTAAGTTAGTCAAAGTTTCTAAAACTGTGTACATCTAGTCAGGAATGAGAAATGGTAAACGACTATACAACTAAGCAAAAAGAATTATAAATGAGACAAACTTGTGCTTACAAACTAAAACTGCTTCGGCAACGGAAGGGCCACTGTTCTCAAGCAGCATGTTTCTGGTGCAGGAACGTTCCAAATCAAAAGACTCGATGACATCCGAGAATGGACTGGAACTTTCCAGAAGAGTAGATAGCTATAAAAGAAATTTCCAGGCTAAAGGGGGTTCGCGCAGTGGTTAGAATCCCGTTCCCCCGCCTGGCAGCCCTGTGTGCTGACAACTTCTCCACGCCCGCGGGAATTTTAGACAACCTTCTCTGTTTGGCAGCACGGTGAATTAGCAAACACAAATTTACTTTTATCAACACTGCAAACTAAAGATATCTTCCATGAAAGGAAAGTAGTTCGTGGTAAGAAAAGTGCTCTATGCGTGATGTAAACCTAATATAGTAATATTTCAAATATATTTTATTTTGATGTGAATAAAAATGATGTTTAGATTGAGGATAAAACATAGAATGGATGGCATGCTCAGTGATGTCTAAGTATTAAACTGAATTGTACTTCTCTTCTATTTTAGTGTCTATGCACCACTCAATTGTGGCATGAATGCTTCAGACTATGCAGAGGTTGATACACACAACCTGACAACTTTCTACAAAAAAGATGTGCCTTCAGTGCCTGAGCCATATGCCACAACTACATTGATAAATCCTTCACTCCAGAAAACCTTCAGTGTTTCGGTGAGTGTTAAGACACAGTCGTTCTTGGTGCACAATTAGAAGTTATGCCCTCTTGCATTGTTATGCCATAAAAGCAGTTGATCACATGTAATACAAACCCGCTTTTATCTTAATTGGTTTCATATAATTGTTAGACATAATAGTGATACAAAATGTTACCCACTAACATCGTAGGTTATTTGTATTCACTTAAAGTATTATGTAGAACTCTTTTCAGCTTTAAATATTTTCATATATTTAAATGTAGATGTGTGGACACTTTCGAAATCAAGGAAACCTTTAGAAAGGCAATGTACTTAGCATTTTCTATTTCCAGGGTAAAGACGGGCGCAGCGGTAGCTGTGGTGAGGAAGGAAGCCGTTTATCAGACAAGGCTTTTGACCTTGAGTTAAGGAGATCAAACGAAGGTAAATTATTTCCCAGGTACCCTCACAGACGGCAATGAAGTGTTGTTGGTAGCTAGAGAGTTTATTTATTGTACTTCTATTTGTAACAGATGGCCTTACAAATCGGACGCTGGAGTCTGACAAGCACACAAGCCCAGTCAGTGATTCTGGAAACTACACAACAGGTGAGAAACCGTTAACCAAGGAGGAATCTGCTGCAAAAAAGCAACACTTTTTTTCGTATACTCATTCCATCTGCCTTTTAGCGTTCAGTTACAACTTGTCTTCAAATCCATAGATGAATATGGCGTGCCCATAAAGAAGAGCCAGCAAAAATTGTCCAAGGGAAATGCCTTGCCGAAGAACCCCATGACGAACTGGGCCGAAATAATTCCTCCACGTCCGGAACAGCTTGCCAGTGATGCTGGCTCAGCACTGAACACCCCTGCTTCGCAGCGGGGAGTGTCTCCACACACTAGGCAACAAAGGAAAAAGGTAGGCACGCTTTACAGCGTTGGAGAGACTAAAACTCAATATGTATTTAGCGAGTTAAAAAGATATACTTGTTTATAATCATTAGTTACAATTAAAGGTATTTTATGACTTTGAGATAACATGTAAATCGGTTGTCTTACACTCTTTGTGTAATAGATGGACGATGGGTGATTTCATGGTTTTGCATAAGGTTATTAAGAGATGTTGATTGCACAGCGCTGCTGAAGTGCGAATATTTACGTGCACCTGAAGGGCATGGTCTGTTGGCCTAGACCGTGCCCTTCAAGACCATTTAGCAATCAGTATTTATATATACATTATTTACATATCAAGTACAGATCATTGTCACGACCTTCGAAAACCTAGCCGCTCAGACTTGCTCGCGAGCTTTCTCTCTCTGTCGTCCTCTTCTTTCTTTCCGTTCAAGAGCTAGAGCGATGGCCGCAACACTACCCTCTTTCTAGTCAATTTTGTTTATATCGTATGGATGCTACCCAAGTTTGCGCGCAAGATACCTTTTGGTTATCTATACCTCCAATAAGACTTCGTGCAAAACTCAACTGAATACCGAACATTCTTTGTGATACGTTGTGTGCACCTATTATTGCTATGCAATGCTTCAAACATGTTTTTTTTGTTCTCTACCATTCACATATATATATATATATATATATATACTGCAAATAAAAAACCTTTTGCGAGGACCGAATTTTCGCGAATTTCGAGAATCGCCTACAATTCGCGAAAATTACGTCCCGCGAACAATTCGGGCAATATGTGGACGCTACGGAAGCTACACTCGTTTCGCGAAAACTAGAACCCGCGAATAATTTCAAATTTTCAGCTTTGGCCTGATTCGCGAAAATTTGAGCCCACGAAAATTAAGTCGTTTACAGTATATATATACGAGTAAACTTAACAGTCAAAGAGCTATCACTGTTGAGGGACTTATAGGTCGAACCCCTTTACAGTGCTATGAGTTCAAACTCACAGCCATGTGTTGTAATAAAGTAAAAATCAGTTTCAAGTTTGCACTACTATTAAACCAAAGACACTCTGACTAGGATGAGCCATATTCCTCCTTTTTTCAGTCACCCGGATAATGTATTGTTCCTAGTCTGGAAACTATGGAGTACGTTCTGATAACACGAGTCTTGCGACTCAGATGGCCTGCTTTCGTGTTTTCTATTGATATAAGCCGATTTTCTTGTCCAGGTGCTTTCAGGCTACTCCCAGGCCTCCCCAAGAAGTGCGAGGGTGGTGCGCGGGGTCTCCAGGTTCACGGGTTCCTCCCCAAGTGCTAGCCTTAACAAATCAAGCAACAGCCTCGAGGCCTGTTACGCTGACCCCAGCACGGGCTTTCATTTCACCACGAGAAATCTCAGGCCATTGCTGAGGCCTCCATTGCAGACACAGCCGCAGATACAGTCATCGCCTTTCTGCCAAACTCTCGTGGACAGAGGAGTGCAGTCGTCCCTCCTGTCGCTAGAGAGCGAGTCGCACTCCTTACCACCCACCCTGGAGCTGTCTGGGCTTCACATCGCGACGCTGCAAGGTCAGTTGGTATACCACATAAATTAATTTGCTACTCTAATGGACTTTGCGTCATCCTATGGCCTGATAAAAGGATGATCTTTGACCGTATATGTAGCTTACTTATTTGCCGTAATATTAAGGTTTTGCGTCGAACATTGTGTATCTTTCATAAGAACCATCGGTGGGCTCTTCCAAACTCTAGCACACCAATGTCTGACATATGCAATATATGTTAATTAGGATGCGTTGTTGGCAAAAGAATATATATATATATATATATATATATATATGTACATTGCGGGTGAGGAGAGATTGACAAGCACAGCCGTAGTGATATTGCAAACGAAGAGAGGGATTATTCAGCTTATTTTTATTACATAAAAATTAGAGGGTGGCGAAAAATTGGGCCAGGATTGAACCCGCAACCCGCAACGATATTGTCGCAGCCCGTCATTTCAGCTTGCAAATGTCGGAAATGGCCCGACGCAACATGTCATTTCAGCTTGCAAATGCCAGAAATGGCCCGCCTTCCAAAGTATTTGGGGAACTCTAAATACCTTGGAAGACGGGCCCTTTCCGACATTTGCAAGCTGAAATGACGTGCTAGGTCACTACCGCAACTCGGAACTTGCTTGGGCCTTAAATCAGCAACGGCTGTTGTCTACCCAGTTAAGCGAATTCGAAACTAACAGTGAACAGAGAGCTGGTCAAAACTTGAGTCAACCGAAACAATATCTATTTATATTTTATGAAGATTCCTCTGAGCTTCCTTCCCCGATGGCCGTGATAACGGCTGCGGGTCGGAACGCTCGGCCTCCTCCATTGTGAGCTCAGACCTGTTCATAAAGCGTAGGGCCTTGGGGGCCTTCTCATTATGATTACAGTAACGGTTAATACCAAATGACAATACCTGTGTCGTCTTGCATTACGGGTACCGAACAAATTTCGCTCATAGACTGTTTTCGATTTGGGTTACGGTTACGGTTTGAGTACCTGAGACTAACATCTTATGATTTTGCGTGATACCTGGCAAAGAACCCATATTAATTCATACTTTATTGACCAAAGCGCATCACATAGCCAAGACACAAGTCACTGGTCCTTAAGACGAGCAGTGTATTCAGATGCTGAACCACAGTTTTGCACTTCCAAGTGCTTTATGTTTGAAAATAGAATTATAATTCTAAACAACGGCAAAGGAGAAAATAGACACGAATTTTTATGTTTCACACGACATGTGAAGATATGATAAATTTATGGAACCGTTTTTTTACGGTCAGTTGTGATTGATGTTCATATTCAGTCGTGACTGAGGTGCATGGCAAAGTCAACTGACGCAACTAACCGTTGTGTTGAACCAGGACATATTTATCATCGAATGGACGGAGAGTCGGATGCGGAGGATATTACACGGCCACAGTCCTTAGAGTCCAGTGTGGCTGGAGACACAGACTATGCACCAAGTCATGGTAAGTTATACACCCCGTAGTCACTTCACGCAGCGCAATGAAATATTTTAAATCAATGCTAATTTTATGCATTTAGCTTTTCCTTAGCCTGGAAAATGAATAAACATTAGCAATTTTTTCTAACTCAAATTATGCATGTTCATTTTGTAATAGCTTAGCACATCGTCAAAAGAGATAGTGTATTGACCGTTTTTTCATGGTGGCCGCCATACACAATTTTGACGTAGCTGAGTTCGGGAAAAATAGCAAATCACTTTACTCGCCGATTAGAAGGCTCCGGAATCCAAGGGGATCGTACCGAGAAAAATCTAGTTCTAGTTTTTTCTTGGCTTTACTTTCTTTTCATTTTAGCAATGCCTAAACTGCATACTTTAATTTTGGTCACCCTACGCAAGTACTTTATATTTCAACATGGTATGCCGTCGCACGAAAACGGTCTATAGCTCATAGCGTGCATGCGGCGAAGCGTATAATTGAAATAATCACACTGTAGAATGATGTAAAATTGCTTGTCCCCCTACACAAGCTAGTACATATTAATTTTTAGACATTTATGAATTGACCTTTTAAGTATATAAACTGACTTATTGCATAGATGCAAGACTTCCTTGGTAAAAAATTCAGGTTGCTACAAATGTTTTAATGAAATAAAAAAAATATTTGAGATTCCCATCACATAATGGACCTTTTCCGAGAAGCGTTCTGCGCACGCGCGAGCGCCCGATGCCAAGCGGCGGAAGTCGGTACCAGAAATCGAGGAAATTCGGAAGGACGCTGTGAATCAACGAGTAGAACGCGTAATTTCAGCATACATATAATTGCGTTACACAAAAAAAGAAAGTGGACGGAAAGCAAAACACGACGTCTGGATGGACGCCACGGATGCCCCTCTTTAAAGTCGCGTTGGGCACGCGCCGCTGCTCAGAGAGCGAAGAAACTGGTAGCGTAGCTCCCATTATCGATTGGTAGCGCAGGTAGGTCACTTCCTCGATTTTTAGTTCGTGCAGCCGACCGCCTAGTGCCGTCGGTATGTAGAAAAGGTCCATTGTCAATTGTGTTTAGTTCGTATATGTACCTAACAACATACCATTTCAGATTTTGGCCTCACCTAGATTACTTCTATGCACAGTTACAAGCTGACTTGTATTCTCCATAAATGTGCCGCGCAACGATATCGGGCAGGAATGTTTCTAACTTTACACTAGCTCCCTGGCACTTGTGGGACCCAAGTATCCTCGCATGCAACGCCACTGACCAAGAAACGTCGGTACAGAGTCAACTGGCGTCGCTCTTACGCTCGAGGAGGAGGAGAAAAGAAGAAGGAAGAGGAGGGGATGAAGAGGAGGATTGGAGAGACAGGAGAAAATTTGGTGAGGGCCCCCGGAAAATGTGTTGGGAAAAAAAAAAGAGGGTAGTTGCGGTCGGGGAGGTCCCTCGGCGATTTTTTGGGTACTTTGTTGTGGGGAAGCAGACGATTTGGAATGCGGAAGGAACGCGAGGACGCCAGCTGGAAAAATAAGCACTGCTGCAACGCTGCAGACACACCCAAACTGGCTGTTGTGGAAGTCGATGAACCGCAACGCTGCAACGATCCCCTCCTCCGAGTCTTCGATATCATTGCTAAGCACTTCCCAATCGATGCCTTGGAGCACTCGGGGGATATAGGATGTGGTTTGTCTCTTGACTGCAACAATTAACATTTTGTGTTGATTTCTGAAGTGATTGAGCTCAGGACTTATTTTCACTCTCAGAATCACAGGATCAATGAGCATGCGCTTTTCACAATGGGCCCATTTCTCGGGTTTTCAAGAACGTACTAGATTATTGGTTTTGATTTCGTAGAGCTACTTTCTTAGCATTTTGAATTTGGGCTGTTTTGTTATTTTATTATCTGTAACAATAAGCGACCAGCGCTTAGTCGAACATTCAGAAACAAAGTTCCTAAATCTGCTAGAACGGTCCTAAGCCCGTGAAAAGAAGATATCACACTCCAAATCGTCTGCTTCCTCACAACAAAGTATCCACAAAAAATCACCGGGGACCACAACAAATTTTCCGATGGCCCTCTCCAAGTTTCCACCTCACCCCTCTTCCTCTTTCTTTAATCTTCCTCTCCTTCCTTTTTTCTCCTCTCCAATCCTCCTCTCCCTCCTTCTTTCCTCCTCCTCCTCGAGCGGAGTGCGACGCCAGTTGAAATCTGTACAAACGTCTTTGTCTCAGCCTAATTTTAAGGATAAAGTCGGACGTTCTTTTTTTTTAGTCTCTCTTTGGCAAAACTTCATGACGACGTTGTGGGGATCGCATTGTTGGCGTTGTCAACCATACGTTCCACAGGATTTCCACAGGAAACGCAGCCAGTCTTGACTAGGCATTTCGCGGGCCCAGCCGAGCTAGCTTTTGGCAGGCCCTCAGCGGAGCTTACGGCGAGCGGCCCCCAAATACGGAGGGGAGGGGGGGGGGGGGGTGTTCGTCATTAAATTTAATCCAGTCCAATTCAATTGTCATCAAGCTTTGTGATCACGGTGGTGAGAATATTTAAAGCAGCTCACGCAGTGGACACGAGCATTGCTTGAACATTCGATTTGGGCTCGTGAAATTTAATGTACCAACATGCATTCGACTAGTGGCTCATGCCCCATTGCTGCGACCACGGGAATAGCCGAACCTTAGCAATGTGTGCAACTCAGCGCGTTCCCCAGGCTTTGCTAACACCAGGGTGTGACTATGATAAATATTGGCGATATATTGTCAGCTTGAGATCACGTGACCACTTGTTCGTGCTGCGAGTTAAGGGGGTGAACGCTGCTAGCTTTTCTCAAATTTTTACTCCGACTGTCATTGTGCCGGACAAAATCAACTAACCCGTTTTTAAGATGTTATCAATGGCAAAGGCATCTTCTCTTTGGTGTTTATGTGAGTACATAAATTGTTGCATCGCCGTTTTATTGTACAGAGCTGCAATAGTAGCACTACACGCGCCCATGCAAAAATTGACGTTGTGACAATATTTTTAATAAACAAACCACATCATGTCGTTAATGAATATAATGAAGTAATTTCTAACTGAAACCTGCAGCTGAAGTACTGCTAGTTTTTTTTTTATCTTTAGCTTTTGTGGGCCAATTCGTTTGCATATCTAAGAAATAACGTGTGATGTTCTAAGGTTTGCACATTGGGAAGCTCAGAATTCTGGAGAGAGACAGAATAGTTTATGTGCCTAACGTCTGTACATTTGGAAGCTCAGAATTATAGAAAGAAAAATAATATTTAATGTCTCTGAAGTTTGAATATTGAGAAGGCCAAAATGCCTGACTGGAACTGGTACATATTCTGCAACAAGGCGTTCTTAGCTGTATTGTCCTCCACGAGCCGTTACGAACAAAAACGTACCACGCAGTCGTGATAAACCAGCTAGTCAACTAACTTCATTTGGGTGTACCTTAATAAACCTCTGCATTTTTTTATACAGAGAATTTTTTTTTTTTTTAAGTTAGAGGCTTTGCAGAATTCTAGGGTTTTAGAGTGTTGGCTTTTGCTTTGTTGGTCACTGAGTGTCCTGGAAAACTGAATCAAAGGTTCATGACAATGAATGTTGGGTGGTGTTTAAGCTAGTGCTCTTAGCGTGAAGATTTTGTTGCTAGTAAATAACACATCTAAATTCTTATTTACTGGCGTTATATATTTATTCCAGCACCATCGTGGGCGAGCAGAACAGAACAGAGCAACAGCTCCTGCACAAGCGGTCGCTGCAGTGATGCCGGTTCCTACGATGATGATATCTATAATGAAGTAGATTTTGACAGTGCTGTGGCTTTGGCTGCAACATATTCTGGCCTCCAGGTGAACGGGTCAATTATTTCTACAGCTGGATTAATAAAAAGCAACGGCATTAAAAACACCTATGAAAGCTTGACAAAAGGTCGGTTAAAACAGCAACGGGATCCACGATGATGAATTCCAGTAAGCGCTTTTGCTTCAAGTCCTCAAAGCATGCATCAAGGTGGTTGGTTAGCCTATGCTGAGAAAGTTATTATGCCTGTAGTTAGACCTTCTACGAGCTTTTTGTCGGCCTCCTCAAAAAAGGATAGTGCATGCAGGCCTTCTGTTTTGAAGATCTTAATGATGTGGTCCAGTTTCTTTTGAAACAGAGCTTGCTTCAAGTTCGATTGAATGTTAGGCTCTCTAACCGATGAGGTTTCCTCATTAAGATGTTTGTGCCCTCCCTTTTGGCGTTAGGTTTTCATAATGCTTAAGAATGTGCCGGTTAGCTCTCTTAAAGGGTAAAAATTATGCTGCAAAATCGCTGCGGGTTATATACCTCCACTTCGATAAGTAAAAACCTTTCTCTAAAAAAAAACTCCAAATCGCAGAGCAAAACACAACGTTTATCTACAAGGATCAGTACCATGCATCTATATATTGCAACATGCAATATGCGCATTTCATGTAAGGCAAGCACTGTAAGCTTCGAAATGTGCCAAGCAGAAAGTACGAAAATGTCAAGTTTTGCAAGACGTTGTGGAGCGCAGTAGACGTTTATATAAATTATTTTATATCTCGCTCATCCTTTGCAGAAAGCACTTAGACGTACAGGCTTTTCATGTAATGAGAGCACAAATTATTCGAGCGTACATAACAAAATATTTAAAGAACTAGGACTCAAATTATATTAGTATTTTTGCGGCCTGAACTAAGAAAAGACAGAAATGACTTGCGCTGCTCAAACGTCATTCACCAAAAACGTAAACAGTGAGCTTGTTTGAGTTACTTCTCTGAAGACCGAATCTGACAAAAATTATAAGTAATATAATTGTAAAAATTCACGATTGATTAACCTCTACACAGAATACAAAACACCTCATTTAATTTAAATTGGGAGATTAAACAACAACAACTTTAGAAAAACCTTACCGGCAGATGTTTTCCTCAAGTTTGCGGCAGATGTTGTGTTTGCTGGCATGGAAGTCAGGCATTGGTGTGGAATAAATATTTTTTCTTGTTTTTAAGATTTCAGATGATGGGGATAGCCAAATACAACCCGCTTGAACACGAGGGGTACAACGTGAAAAGCATCGAGGAAAAAATATTAGTTAAAAGGCTACAACAACCTCCCTTATATTATCAACGCCAGACACAGTGCTCTCGGTTGGGGATCACGTGGCGATAAATAGAGCGAAGGTCAAGTACACGCTAACGGAAGAAGCGCAATTTATTTCTGTAGTTGACCTTCGCGCTATTTATTTCTGATATGCAAATCTAACTAGCCCACCTTAATATTGTAGACCACGTGGAGAGGGAAAGACAGGAAACTAACTTTTTCTTCAATCTCTGAAAGAATACTCAAATCGATGAGGAGAGCGAAGCGATGCAAAAAAGGGGGAAGCACTCATCTCTGAACATAAATAATCCAGGCGAGCTTAATCAAGCTCAGTGTCCAGACCTTGAGGAAACAGTGTTAGGTATAGACAACCTGTACATCTACACTAGCTGTGGACCTGATCGTGAGGTGCAAGTATGTGGTTCAAGCTGTGTTCACCGGTGCTTGTGAGTCACCGTCGGGGCGAAAACTGCGGGCGGACTACCGTGTGCTCGGACACTTCCAGACACGACATGCAAGAAACTGTTCCCTTGGGTGTTTGTGATTTTGCGGAATGAACGCTAAGGACTGGCAGCTATGGCGTGACCCCGGAAGTTCCCCGCTCGCCAAGAACCTGCGAAGTGCGATTTACTTGTGTATCTCTTGGGGAATTCCCGCCAACAAGCCCAGCTCCTCGCCCAGAGGAGGCAACATGACGGAGCGATGGTTCGGGAGCTCGTTGTCTTCCGCCACAACTTTGCGCTATGCAATAAACCTTTGTTACGTTTGCCTTCCTGTGACTCCCGAGTGCTGACTGGGCAGGGCGCCGCAACCGAGTTTACATGGACGTCGACAGCCTCGCCATGCAGCCTTGCGACTGTGGTGACGCTCTCGACGCAGCCAGTTTGCGTCAGTCCTGTCAAGCCAAGCCCAAGGTGCTTTTTATCATTGTGAACTTGGAAGCGGGTCGTGCTCCGTGCGCGATTCTTTTGGCACTGGGGCCTGAGCGGTATGTTTTCAGCAAAAAAGCTTAACATATGGAAATATAAATTGTTGCCGAAATCGCAGAGCAGGGTGCCGCTGAAACGCGATAGCGTCTTGCAGTATCCTGTACTCCTCCAACGTCTCTCTAGTAATCTGCTTAGGAAGTGCTGTAAAAATTCTAGTAATAAGTTTTATCGACGCCTAAGGAGTCGTCTATCACTTTCATAACCAAGTCACAATATTTTCGAATCTAACAGTCTGTTTCCAGCGACTCTTGTCGTAATATCAAAGCAAATTCAATGGTTCCCTCTTACTACATTCGTATAAACATAGAAGCCAGATCTACCAGCTCGCGCCACTGGCACGTTCCACGGTGTCGACCGAGGTAATAAACGTTATCACATTTAGCCACCACAGTTTTGATAATCTCCACTGTGGCGCAGTGGTTACTCGTTGAGCTCACGACCTTGGATGGGTTCCATTCCCCTTGGGGTTGTTCAGAATTTCGATTTTTCTTTTTAATCAATCACGTGATTCCTCTCTCGCGCATGCGCATTCGTTTGGCTGGTTACAAACAGGACAGATACGAAAGAGCGTAAAGTTCGCTCATAAATGCTATCACATTAATATATCTATATTCGATATATACATATAGCCAAAAGCATCAAGATCACCGGCCGGCTGGCAATGCCGGCAACGCTCGGGTCATGGTCAGTCGATGTGGGGTGAGCTCAACAACTCAGGATTAGACACGTCACCTCCTCATCGTAAGCAAGCCTTTTGTCATGCTCCTGTGGCCAGACCACGTCGGACGGGAGAGAGCGCGTGCTGGTTGCAACACGCACAGTTCTGGAAGTAGTGTCGTGTCGTCATATGCGTTTGGAGAATGGGGGAACAACGGGAAGAAAGAAATAAAAGTTTTATTCCCCTTCTCCTAAACTAAATGTTATCTTCAAAGAAAAAACGAGGTGCTGCCTGAACATCAGAAAATAATCGCCTCGCTATAAACCCGTTTCTCGTGAAGAAAAAAGTCATACGTTTAAGAAAATTACATCACGACGTGACTGTATATTT
Organism: Ixodes persulcatus; assembly: GCA_013358835.2. Classification (NCBI taxonomy): domain Eukaryota; kingdom Metazoa; phylum Arthropoda; class Arachnida; order Ixodida; family Ixodidae; genus Ixodes; species Ixodes persulcatus. Next base: position 338,508 of record JABSTQ010002929.1, read on the forward strand.
GGTATCGTCAGCGTACGACAACTAAACGGGGAGCGCCGATCAGCCTTTACAGCTGACTGGAAGCGCCACCAATATCAGTGTCCGCATTAGTCGCGTAGTGATGCGGTGCACGCTCCTACTTTTAATGCGCCCCCAGCGTCTTCGCCGCGTCATCGCCGTCTCACGGCCGTGTTTCTCTCGATATCACTCCGGGGTAAAGCTTTCGCACCTTTACGTTCGGAAAGGAATCTATCTTCAGCCGTTTATTTGTATGTGTAGTCACGTCATTCTACCCGCTCGCGTTGCTCGGAGCTCGGGTTCGATCCATGTCCGTCGCCATTGTAAGCGGCATCAAGGGCATCATACTGCCATTTTTTTTGTTCTTATTTGCCCTGGAATATGCTTCTACAAAGCGCCTGTGTACTTGACGGTTCGCAGATCACTAGGAACCAACATTCACGAGTGCCTATAATTGATAAAATTTACATCAGAAGTATGTTTTCTCTACTATTATTATCGAATTGCCCTTCGCCCGCTTTCGAATCGAGTAGACGCTGAGATTGATCGTATCGCGCCTGGTTTCGCCAGCGATGGATGAGGATCCTCCTTCTCCATTTCCAGGTTTTGTCTAAAAAATGTCAGCGCTGACTGTGCCCCAAACGTCTTGCATATCGCTGTCCGCCAGTAAGTTGATGTTGATTAGAAACTATTTTCGGTTGCTACACAGGATCTCTATTTAAGATGCTTCTGCTAAAAACCACCGCGTGGCGCCAATCTCTGATCGCGCGTTACCAATACCTCCAAGATATGACTCTATTCCTTTTTTAACAAAAGCATATTTCTTGCTGAAATGAGAGCTCGATTGCTACATTGGAGGTTGATCACTCACATCGAGAGAGCCTCTTCGTCTGCAACTAATCCATGATTTAGACGCATTATTTCCTTTACAAAACAATTTAACCGTGTATGTAATTTAGGCTAGATAATACACCGGGAACATTAAAACCGTGCGTCCGACGTAGCAAACGCGCAATTTTCCACGAGAGGACAACGAGCTTCGCTTATGCGTTTTTCGCGCGTGGGGAGTGCAAAAAGCACTTTGCATTTAAATGAATGCAAGGTAAGCGGCTCTCTTACACTGAATGCGGGCTTTTGTAGAAGGAGCGGGCACTTTTATGGTACTTCCCTCTTGCATTCAAAGACGGCGAAAAGGTCCTACGAGCTAAAATAAATCTCGACGCGCTCAGACTTGCAATCTATGTTTTACGGAGAAACGCAGTGAGAGAGGAGGAAATGGGCGCGCACGAGGACGGCTGAGGGCCGAGCTGTGATTTCAGTGATTTGGGGGTAGACGCAAAGAATAGCTGCTTTTGTGTCTACGCGCAGTCTCTCTCAAACAGAGCGAAGAATAGCAATGTCTACTCCTCGCGCAGTGTCTAGTCGTTCGAACAGTGACCAGAGACAATGGCCGCTGGCCTTTATGTTTACTCACTATTCTTCCGATCAGAGCTCCGCGCTCTGATGTCTCCATACGGTCTAATCCCTTCGTTTCTCTTACACTGTTTCCCTATGAATTGCTCTAAATCAGTGGTTCTCAAATGGGGGTCCGCGGACCCTTTGGGGTTCGCGAAGGCGCTCTAGGGGTCCGCGACGCCCTGCCTCGCCAGTCAAACCCGGCAATAAAAGTCGTATTTTTTCAGATAGAGAAGAAATTTTTCAATTTTCGGGCGAGTTTTCTTGTGTGCATGTAAATAAGAGAAGTCTACTTCGCACTAGCCCTTAGTTATATACATTGTAATATCATTACTATATTTATCCTATACCTTTTCTCTCCCCTCACCACGAACGGGGTCCTCCATCATCTCCTTCGATCCACAAGGGGTCCGCAAAATATGGATGGTTGAGAACCACTTCTATAAATGATGCAAATCTGTAGGTTTTTTGTTTTTTTCGAACAGTAGTTGTTTGGAACCGTCGTCAGTATATTACCGGCTTTCTTAAAGGGCAACTTCTGTTCATTTTAAATGCAGAAAACAACGCAGTTCTCTATAGTATCGCAACACGGGACCGTGCGGCACCTAAAGGGGCGCGCGTTGCTCCCTCCGTCTTGGTATGGCTGGTGGGCAGCGTCATAAACGACAGCATCCGCATCACGTTGCATTGTGAAGCGCTGCGCGCGCTACGACGTCTCTTTATGCAGCCGCAGCGTTTCGGCCCCATCTGCATCTTCCCGCAGACGTGCTCCTCGATCTCGCTCGGGTCTAAAGGCCGACAGGACCAATCGAACTGATAAAAGCCGACGGGCCAATCAAACAGCGTCAAAAGCGCAATGTCACGGTGTTCGCAAACTTCTGGAGCGTGTGCTACAATTCGCAAAACCAATGAGGCGCAGTGAAGCGCTATGAGGGACTTTGAGGTCTAAGCTTGTAGGGATCTGTGCTTCTATGTGTTCGGGTTTTAATGCAAGAGCATTAACTGTCCCATGGAGCGAAGCCTGCGTTGTCTGTCTACCGAAAACGGCAGCTTAAATTCTCATTGGCTGTGACGCGTCATGGGGCTCCATAGCAACGGCGTCGTCGTTGCTAAGGGGCCAGCCAAACTGCTGGCGGCGCAGCGGGGGTGGGGGGGGGGGGGGGGACGCTGGTTTGCGCTGGCCTGAGGTTAGCACGCGCCGCTCAATCGTATGCTGAAGAAAAACTCCGTCCATGACGTCGTCGTTGAGGTCGTCCTAGAAGTTGTCCTCTAAGCGTCGTCCTAGACGCAGGGGCGTCACGAGGGTCAGCGGCACCCGGGGCGGTAGCCCACCGCGACACCCCCCCCCCCCCCCGCTCTCGCGTGACCTACCGCGACTCCATCCCTCCCCCCCCCCTCTCGCGTGGCCCGCCGCGACTACCCCCCCCCCCGCGACACCCCCCTGAGCCCTGCACCCGGGGCGGTCCGCCCCCCCCCCCCCGCCCCCCTTGTGACGCCACTGCCTAGAAGTCGTCCTGTAGGCGTCGTTCTCGACGTCGTCCTAGACACGACCCTAGAAATCGGCCTAGAAGTCGTCCTTTAGGACGTCATCCTCGACGTCGTTATAGACGCCGTTCTTGACGTCGTTCTTGACGTCGTCTTAGACGCCGTTCTTGACGTCGTCCTCGACGTCTTCCTAGATGTCGTTCTTTAGGTCGTCCGAGAGGTCGTCCTCGGCGTATTCCTAGACGCTGTCCTTGACGCCGTCTTCGACGTCGTCCTATATGCCATCGTAAACGTCGTCCTAGAGGTCGTTCCAGAAGTCGCACTTGACATCGTCATCGACGTCCTCCTAGACGCCGTCCTTGACGCTGTCTTCGATATGTTCACTGGCAACGCAGAAGCCTCGTCACGGATGCCCTGTCCCGTTTAGAAACATTTCTCGAAAACATTTCACACGCGGTACTACTATAATGCTTTCGAATTCCTACACGTAAGCTCCTGTTTTACTTCGTTTCTTACTTATCATGAAGCGAAATACAAATTACCCCCCCCACCCCCGAAAAAAAAAAATGATTGCAGTGTTTGTTTTTTCTTCTTTTTTTTTACTGTGAAAAAACTTTACGCATTGCCCAACTTTCATTCTCAGCCCAAATGCACAGCTACCTGTCCGAACAAGATGCCAAAGTTTCAGCACCAACCGTTATTCATTCAAACATTATAGGCGATTTTATGAAATTTTCAATGTTAAAATGGTGGCCGACAGAGCTCTCAAACAGATGGAGCTTTACCGCGCCAGTTGCCAAAAACGGGCATAAATGGTCCCTTTTTCTAATGGAAATTTAAAAAAAAAAAATCACTTATAACTTTTGATTAAGATAAAAGTTGGTGCTCAAAGTTTTGCATGTGGTTAGGACTGCTAGCGCTACATATTTTGGCGGAAAATAAGCGTTCACCAATGCGTAGCTTATAAAAAAGAGACTATATTTTAGGGGGAAACACTGTGTAGGTTACTGGCTCTCGTCTTGATTCCCACCGTTGCGCGAATATTTCAACCACCGCTAAGTAAATGTAACCACCAAAGTTTAAAAAAACACAAATATACCGCTATAGAAAAAAGCGATGAACAGCTAAGTGTAAAGATCGGGACGTATAAATTAATTTTCAGGTAGGACTACTTGGGGAGGGCAATATCCCGCTCAGCAACAGATTGAAGAGGGCGAGCGCATCATCAGCTCTCTGTCAGAGGCCGTAAGGGTAAAGAAGAAATATAGACATAGAAAGATCAAAATAAAAAAAAAAAGAAACAAGCTTAATTCATGCCTGGAATGTCTTTGAAGTTCCCCGGCGACCATTATCGCCGAAACTCTTGGTTGCCTTAATCCATTCTGACTGTAATGGGCCCGGTCGTAAAATGCGGCTCTTTGGGGCGCTTCGGCTGTGAGACCACGGCTGGGATTCAATATTTCCAGCTCCTCTTTTCCTTTTCTACCCCTTGCCGTGTGACTCCCTTCTCGCGCTTTTCCTATTTAGTACTCACTCACCCCTTTTCTTGTTCCTTTTGTTTTTCTAATTTCATTCGGCGCCCAGCGATCCTCTGCAGAAAATAAAGGCAGAGATAAGTTCAGGTATGGCTAAATGCCAAAAAATCATTGCCCCCCCCCCTTCCCCTTCTCTTCTCCCATCTCCAGAAGAAACAACTACAAAAAATAAAAACAAAGTGTGTAGAGGAAATGCAGAAATAGGGGTACAAAGTCTGACACAAATCCCGCGAAAAACAAAAAAGGGGGGGGGGAGTTCTCTCTCTCTCTCTCTTACGTTATTATTTTCGCTCTCGCGTGTCTGACTGAACGATTCTGAAATAAATTCACCTTTTCCGGCTTTCCGCTTTGAGAATACAAAACGCGCGTGTGGCCGGGCCTGATTAGTCTGCGAGAAAAACAATCCTGCCATTTTTCTTGACGCGAGCGCCGCCGTGTGTTTCCCAGTGTGCTTGGACGATGTCATAAGCGCTGCATTGCGCTTGGACCTCGGAGTTGGCACCGGCCAAGGGGAGGGAACTAGTTTTTTTTCCGTTTCCTTGGGAGATTTTCGACATTGATGGTAGAGCGACGTGGGTTCGTGCGATGAAAAGTGTTGACCCTTCAGGTACTCGCAAGGCGTGGGAGGCAAATGAGCGTACCCGACTACGCTAAGCGACTTAATTTTCACGATAACCTAATTTTCGCAGATTGTTCGGATTAAAGGGTAGCTCCGGTCCATATTTGTGAACTTGGGATTACGACTGAACGTGAGGCACGTGTCGATCTTGGAGAATCTGTACTCACTTAATGTCGGGAAGAGATTGTACAATTACATCAAGGACTTTCTTACGAACAGGAAAGTCACTTTCAAGATTGGGGACGAGTCCATCGAGGACATTAAACTGGGTAATAGGGGAACGCCGCAGGGCTCGGTGTTATCACAGACCCTCTTCAACATTGCGATGTTGAGACTCCCTGAACAGTTGGGGGAAATCGAAAATCTAAATCACACCATATACGCGAATGATTTAACACTATGGATAAACAAGGGCAGTGACGGGCAAATGGAAAGCTCCCTGCAAAATGCCATTGACATCATCGAAAAGTACCTGAAACCCAAAGGACTTAAATGATTGGCCCAAAAGTCAGAAGCACTGTTCCTCATGCCTCCCGGAAAACGGCGTTTTCACCAAAAGCGCGAGGCGGACATCCACCTGTACGTCAACGGCGCGGAGATCCCCGCGGTCGATTGTATCCGCGTACTCGGGTTGAGGATTCAGGCGAACCGGAAGAATCATGAAACGCTTGCTAGGTTAGAAGCCAGTGCAAATCAGACGTGTCGTCTCATCAGGCGAATAGCGAACAGGCACGCTGGGTTGAAGGTGGTGAATCTCTTGAGACTCGCGCAAGCCTTCGTAATCAGTAGGATAGTGTACGTGGCACCGTACCTCAAACTCAACGGAGTGGAACGGAACAAGCTCGAAATCATTACCATGAAAAGTGTCAAGGTCGCTCTCGGACTACCCCCGAACACGTCCACCGACAGACTTATGAAGCTGGGGTATCAAACACTCTCGAGGAGCTGATTGAGGCTGCCGTTACCCCGCAGCATCAAAGGATACTCGGATCTAACACGGGGAGGAAAATTTTAGAGAGGCTTGGCTACGAGCCCAAGCATGAGCAAGAGCGCTCAAGAGACATACCAAGACAAATCAGGGGCAAGATAAAAGTCCCTCCACTGCCCAGAAACATGCATCCTGCCTTTCACGAAGGCAGACATAAAGACAGGGCAGAGGCATTACAAGCTAGGTATACAGGTCGACAGGACAACATATATACGGACGCTGCAGAATACGAAAGCAAAGCGGCACACGCGGCCGTGGCGGTTAGGGAAGACGGCACCCCGGTGGCGTGCTGCACAGTCAGTGGCGTCGAGACGGTAGAATCTGAGGAAGTGGCCGTAGCCTTGGCCGTCAGCCACAGGGGGGTCAAAGTGGTGATCAGCGACTACAAAAACGCTGTGAGAAATTACGAATCGGGGAGGGAGACGGAGACTGCCATTCGTATATTCAACAGGGAAGGTGGACCCAGAGAATTGGTTCTGCTCGTTTTGGACACCAGCTCACCAAGGACTAAGAGGGAACGTGGAGGCTCACTCGGTCGGCCCGAGGTCTCACTTACCGGTCGACCCCCGGAACCTCTCATGTCACCGAAACTATAAACAGCAGAGAGGATATGCGTGCATACCAGGAAATCACACTACATTACAGACTAAATCGACAAATTTATCCGGGAGCGGACAGAACGCTCAGTAAAAAAGATGAGGTTTCGTGGAGGAAATTACAGAAGGTTTTTTTTCCCCAACCCCGTACTCACAGCAAGTGACATCCAGAAGTATTCAGGTCAAAGTGCGAATTTTGCGATAAGGCAGCAAATCTGGTCAACATGGTCTGGACATGTCCGACTAAGTACGATAGCTCGCGCACTCTAGAATCCTAGGAGGCTATGCTCCGCAACCCAGACCCCGACGTCCAGCAGGACATCATCGGTCAAGCCCTTGCTGCTGCTGTGTGTTAAGGCATTCCGGCCGACGGCTAGGGATGGCGGGGGGCATGAACTTCTCTCCTGTCGTTCACTGACTGGCGTTTCAATAAAAGTTATTTCTCTCTCTCTCTTTCTCTCGATATTGTGTGTAGTTTTTTTTTTTGTTATATCACGGCTTAAAGTTTGGTTTTGGGCATCTACGGAAAAACCTAAACTATCTGCTAGAGAGATGGTAACACCTATCATCAGCCGTGCGATCGCGACGTGCCGTCACCGTGGGGCCGCGGTACGCGGTACAAATTGCGGAATCAACCGCAGGTCCACGTCACGGGTGCGCTGCGTCAGTGCTTCTTGACTGAAAAATAACCCGCTTGCCGACCTCTAAGGAGCAGCTGGTCGCATCTTTAAATTCGGTTTTTTGCGGAGTACGCTGCTCAATTTGACGCAATAGTTCGGCTGGGATCATGTTTCGTGCAACTAAAACGATCCCAGTCATTTATTTTGGTTTCGTTTTCGACCGGAGTTGCCCTTTAAATATTAGCGCGATAAAGAGATCCCGCGAATATAATATTGTATTTAAAGAATACATAGCAAAGCAGTCCTTATAGCAACATTATCTGCCCGCGAAATATTTACAAGAAGCTTGCATGATTGTGACGTAGCCGCCTTATTAGACATTAAAACTATCACTGTACAAACATCACACCGACTTTGTGCCGGCTGTGTTCGCTAAAACAAAACAGCGACAATCTCGATCGCTACGAGTGATGGAAAGATCGCTCGTCCACCAAAGGTAGGAAGTGACAGCCTACGAAGGCCGTACATGACGCTCCAGGTGCTTCTGGACAGCCGCACCAATACCGGCGCGGCATATGTCTCTCAGGGCATATCCCAGAGCGATCTGAGGTCTTCCACCTAACGTTGCGGACGTAACCCTTTTCCTCAAAAGGGTACTCCCGCCGGTTTTTTAGCTATCCAAATAAATTACATTTCAGAATACCCGGACTTTTAGCCTTCAGGCTATGCTATTTATTTTCTCAAAATTCAAATTAGCTATTGAGAATACCGTAAATGAAGAAGATGCCGAAACCAACATTAAATTTTCCGAACGCGTTCCAGTGGTGTGACGTAACAAATTGTAGAAACTTTCAAGTCGTGCAGTCTTAAAGTATCTGGAGCGTTTTTTTTATGCTTCGCAGTGACTGAGCTTGCCAGCTTTCTTTTCTCATTTTCAGACGTCTTGTAATTAATTGAGAGCGTGATTTACTGCCCACTTTGTGCCTTTGCAGTCGTTACAATTCAGTGTTGCCCGTAGGGGCTGTCGGTTTGAGAAACACGATGAGAACGAAATTAAAAAATGCAATAATTTCGCGAAATGTTTTTTCACTTAATATCGGTACAATAGTGTGTATCGGTGTGTTGAGCCAATTTTGAGGCAAATCAGCAACTATAAAAAGAAAATCACTGGAGTACCCTTTCAAAAGTCCACCTTTATGGGCCTGTCACAGCGAGTTCACATTGTAGTGTCCCAATTTCTCTAGCGATAGGCCCGCGAACTGCGGTGGCTTCTGAATCCAGTCGTATGGCTGGAACGGGAACGGGATGTCCTCTGCCATCCTCAGTTGTTACCGAAAAGTAGCGAAGCTGCAAAAACTAGGTAGAAAGCCGACGTAGTGGAAAACAAATCTAGCAACCCAGGGGTCAAGCCTAATGGCGCCCTTGTTTTCCACTCGAGCTATTCTGGAACCCAGTCAGATTTAGGTTCAAATGTCTACCGATAAGTGGCGCCACATCCAGGGAAAAGAGTGGATTAATACCAGACTTTTACGTAACGAGTTCCAAATAACGGATTACTTGTAATTATTGCATTTTATTGCAAATTTAACGCTTCAATTATTTTTTTTGCGTTAACGTTCGCTGTAATTCAATTACTATTTTTTGTAATCAATAGCAAGTAATCAGAATTATGTTTCCAAATGAGCTACAATTATTGTGTTAAGTTTTTTACGTAAAAATTCGCTCTGTTTTCTTGTGCGTCATCGTCTAGGTTACAGCAACGTTGGACACTTTGTTTTATACCTAAACAACTAAAAAAAGATAACGAGATACCAGAGGGACTAGAATGTCAACGCGCTCATCGACGTTTTGACTGTCGAGCTGTCGAGAGTGCCTCGTTTCCTTTCTGCGGGTTGCTACGGTCCGAATTCGCTGAGGCGTAAACGACTGACTTCGGCACTGACCTCATCTAAGCACGACAAAAAAAAAAAAACCTCCCCCCCTTGCCCTCGCCAGCCCCCCCCCCCCCCCCTCCCCCTCTCCATCTCGAAAGAGTTCACCAGCGCTTGCTTGTAACGACGTACTAACAAGAGAAGGTTATCTTTTCTATGATATTTTATTGACTAGATCTGGATTTCTACTAGTTCAGCATGCGGCTGCTTAATATATCCTTATCTCTCTCTTTTTTATGTTTATTTATATTAGTGAAGAGAGTGACGAATTTCATTAGCAATAGCTTATTTAGTTCTCAATACGCCCGTGAAGAAGATCACATGCTCTCTCTGGAGTTAAAAAAATGGATAATCTTTACCACGTTTTGGTAGTTCCTAATCATGCCGGCGGAACGAGGCGTCATGAAGGAACAAGACCTAGACATCTGACTAGAGGGTCATCAGCGTCGCTGCAGAAATCTTCACCAGGAAACGTGGGAAGATGAGTGACGATAACTTCAGACGACAACTGCTGTTGAAGCTTGCCAAGGTGTGAATGATAAAAAAAAAATGTAACCACTTTGAACATATGTACGCCTTTTTGATATCGTAATAAAAAGTTAAAAAAGTAACGTGAAAAGTAATCAGTTACTTTCTGGTAGTTGTTTAGTTAGTTTGGTGATGCAGTAATTGATAACTGTAATCAGTTAAACTTTTCGATAAAGATATTGTAATCGGTTACTTTTTATTAACGCGTACAATACTGATTAAAACATGGGAGTGGCGCACTAAAACGACTAAAATGCAGCCGCAAGAAAGGAATTTCTGTTGAAAAACAGACGCTAGTCAAGCTTGAGGCAAGCTAAAGTTTTTGTATAATGATGCTGTCAGTGAGAGAGCATATAGTTTTAATTTTGAACAAATTTTTAATTAGGCTCAAGAAACTCACGGGAAAAGTATCTCGTACACTTGCGTAACATAAGTGCTCCACTACAAGAACGTCCATCTTCGCTTTCGTTGATATAAATAATCAGAAATAATCCGTGTTCAAGAGTGGGGCTTTATTACTTCCAATACTGAGCCCCAGAGCAGGTCTTCAAATGACGATACCAGTGCCATTATTCGAGAATCCAGTCGGTACGACTTGTGTGTTGCTCAACTCTGCTTTCTCATAGTGCGTAGGGGGTTTTGGATTACCTTTCAAACTCCGCTTTGATTCTAGCCCTTGTGTAATTTTTCCTCAAAAGTTGGAATTGTCTTTTTTTTTTATTTTTATAGAAGCGCTATTTCGTCATTACACCTACACGATTTTCATGAGTTTCTATTATTTGGTTTTTTTACACATTTCATATCGTATATTGTTTGTATTAGACACGTGAATGGTGCTTGGGTGATGAAGATAAAAGACCAAACCAAATGGGTTCTTTACGCTCTATTAAGACCTCTTCCTTACGTTACACCCGGGATGAGCCTTTAAGGTAGCCTGAGTCGACAGCAAAAAAATTGGCCGTTCCTCACCCTGTTGCCCAAATAAACTGCAATGATAGCCGATCAGCTGCCCAGTCTGCTCCACATATTTAGAGTGCCATGTATAAATTGGCCACATTTACGTTTCGCCTAACTTACCGGATGGTGTCGAAGTGACACTGCCACGTTATGTGTCACTATGATGTCAAGTGAGATTATGGCGGCACATGACGTCGTTTGTGAAACACGGACGGCAGGGAACACAAAATTGCCTCTAAAATTAGTGGATTCATTTTCTCATCTATTTTAGCGGATAATTATGGTGCCACGCGACACTCTAACATAATGTGACGTAATTTCCCGTGATATTGTGATGTCATATAGCACTGATTTCCCGCTAAATGTAGCGTAGGAAACTTAGCGTAAAAGTTAGCGCGCCACGATCTACACACAAACACATGCAGGGATCCGCAGCGAAACCTTGGCTAAAAGAACTATCGCCGTAAAAAAAAAAATAATAATAATCAGTTGTTTTTAATGCTCGTCAACCCTGAATCAATAACCCACCCCCAAAATGTAAAATGCCCGATGCGGTTATTTGACCCTATTTTTGTGTGTGTGTCTCAGTCACTGAGAAGAATTTTCATTAATGATGTTCATTTTCAATCTTTACTTCTTTCGCTTTTGTTTACACTTCCTCCTGCTAGGTACCAGTTCACTTGTGAATACTAATGTAACTGTAACATGTTGAAGCAATGCGCACTAAATGTACTCGAAATACAAGCGAAATTGAGTTCTTAAAATAATATTTAAATGCAAAAATAATATAATTTGTTAGTAAGCATATTTAATCTAAAAGAAACGAACCCGCCAAAAAGCCAATCGTCTGTTTTAAGTGCACAGTGTCTCTGAGGTGAACGAAACACAAGGTTCTCACAAAGAAGTCTCGTACACATTAGGTGTTTAGAGAGCAAGAGTGAAAGACAATGAGAATTTGTTCGCGAACTTATTTTATACAATTTGAAGATCATGTAGGAATACTTGCAATAGTAAGAGCTTGCCTCGTTTCATCCAAGCACATCGCACGAACTGCTTCTCTTTTACAACAAACTTACATCACTGAAGAAACGTTAGCATGTGTCCTAAACCGGAAAAACTAGGGCAGAGAAATATATTTAACAGCATAACAAGGCGTAGCCGGACTCTCCGAGTAAATTCAGATGGTAATTGTAATCGAAAAAGATATCGTCTAAAACCACTTCAGTATAATAATATCTCTTGCGAGCATTCAAATGCATAAACAAAAAAACTTAGAAAACAGACACACACACACACGCGCTAGCGCGCACGCGCGCACACACACACACACACACACACACGCACACGCACACGCACACGCACACACACACACACACACACAAACACACACACACACACACTCACACACACACACACACACACACACACACACACACACACACACACACACACACACACACACACATTCACGCCAAATCTTGAGAGCCATAGACCCGGGGGAAAATGACAAGTAGTGGCGTCTATTGCGTCTGTGCTTCACCGCTCTCAATATTCGACTCTCGGAACTCGATTAATTCGTCCGTTTTCCTGAAGCAGACGTGGCGACTGAGCTGAGTCTTTTTCAGCTCGTCCTCCGCATGTTCCTCTCGCTGCCCCTTTGCGACGTCGCGAGCGGACCGCCGCGCGACACTTTGTTAACGCCTTCTGCAACTCTACCGTGAGTGAGAAATGACCCCTCCCCTTCCTTTCTTCGATAGTCCCTCCGAGGACAACAAGCACGCTGGGACCCCAAGAGAGACTCCGTGGCGCCTAGATTTTCTCGAGAGAAAAGACAGTTTTCTCTTCTTCTCCCCCTCTTTTCGACTCGGGCAGCGCGTTCGTTTCAGCCGTCGCCACATCCATTCTCAATGCTCTCTAAAAGGTTAAAACAACATCTAAAAGCAAAACATTTGAGATGCAAAGTTGTTAATTTAACTACCAACGGTGCAGAACAGACTGTCTTGTCATCATTCTCGAATAGCGCGCTCTCTTTCAAAACTTATAAAAAAAACTTATTCGGAGGCTAAACTTCAACTCGAAGGAAAGCAGAGAGTGTAAAACAAGAAGAGGGATGGCAAGGATTAAGGGAAAAAATAAGCGAGAGAGGAGGATATATACAAAAACCGACCAAAGCAGGAGTAACTGAGTGGACGCTTGTGATCCAGAAAAACTTCGCCAAAGATATTTCTCGAAATAGCTGAGTTCGTTTCCGCGGCATCTTTGTTTTCACTTTGCTGGTTTTTGTTCTCTGACCTGCGTAGTTGGCACTTCTGCATTTATTTTGTTTAGGAAAATAATCAAACAAAAATGACGACATAATAAGACCTTCGGCGCCGATGGAGGGTACGTTTCCGAAGAATATAGACTCTGTTCAAAAGTCTGGCGCAGGAAAAACGGATGGGAGACAGTAACGAAAGAAGGAAGTTGAAAACTAGAGAAATTTCAGCATCGAGTGGTGCATTGTATGGGTTTGCAGCAAGCTCAGTTGCCCCAAGCTTGACGCAAGAAACAATAGAAACGCCCGCGTTTTTTTTATTTGTTATATTATTTGATTATTTATTTATTTATTTATTTTTTTGGTTTCGGCTCTTTTCCCAGAAACGATACGAAGAGCGTCGCCATTCAAAACCGAGCAGACGGCTCGAGAAACCTTGGTGAAACGAAGTTACGTTGAACGGCAGCTAGAGTTTCATCAAAATGGCGTTACTCTAACGAACGTGTTACCTCATGAAAAGTGTCACGCTACTGAGAATTGCACGGGGAGTCTCAAGGAACTATTGAAAAGGTTGATAGTAATGATTGGAAACATAAGTAGCTTTTGCGTCATATAGTGTGCATATACAAAAAAAAAAGGCAGGTGCCCAGAAACAATTAAGTACACAACTCTGTAAAAGAATAGAAGCTAATTCCTCGTTAATTAATATAAAAATATGTTCATTTATTTTTTTTTTTTGAATGAAAGAACAATCGCCGTTTTATCGGTTTTACGTCGGCAGTAGTATCTGCTCGAATGTCTTGTAGCTTTTGGTAATACTTGCGAACACCTTACTGCCCTTCGGGGCAGGCGCCAGTATCAAAGCTTTAAATGCGACACTTTATTTCAGAAACGAACGTCGGAGGCATGTGTTCTTGAGGGCTTCGTCTCAAAGGGAATCACGTGCTAAAGGACACGGAGGGCGGGTGCGCAACATTTGAAAAGCTCTGCCTGCGTAGGAGGCCCACAGCCAGGGAGGGTAGTTATTCCCCTCCTCCATTCTTAGTTCTGAACACTTGCCGGAAGGCGGAAGCTGGGGCATGTTTTCTTTTCGCTGCAAATGGGAGGCAGGCCGGAGGGAAGAGGATAGGAAAGGGGAGAGGGGGGGGGGGCAAATTGGATACGGCTGCACAGAAAAGTATCATCTCCAAATACGCCGTGGGCTAAGTTAATTTTGGAGCCTGAAAGTTTTCACTTATTTTAGATTTCGTAGCAATCTGAGAGTCTTGTTACTTGTTTTTCTTTACCTTTCGTTCTTTCTGTAGGTTCGAAGTTGGAGGAACAGAGCGTATTGGAATGTCCCTAGCAATTATTGTGCCCTAGTCGCAGCTTTAATTAGTGTAGTCAAGGACCATTGAATTGTTCGTTCAAATGTGACATTCAAAAAATTGGCTCTAGAACTCGGTTATTGCAACTTCACCTTCACTTTGCCTGTATGTGCCATAGAAGCTTGGCAAATGGCTCAGTCATCCAACACTCTCAGTGTGCGAAACAGTCGTGCTTTTCGCTCGTTGAACGAAACACTCGGAATAAAACAATCGGATTCTTTTTTGTGTGTGTGAATATATTGGACAGAAGAGCTTTGTTGTCAGAAAAAGTGAGAACGGGCTAATGGTCTTCATAATACTGCACACAGGATTATGCGGTTTTCCTTTATTAAATGTTGTCAAAGTGCGCACGAAATATGATCAATAATTATCGGCCAATGAAAGGGAATTATAGTTAAATATTTTAAGGTTTCAACTGAAATAGAAGCTTCATGAAAATTAAGAAAAGAAAAACAAAGAACAATGACTTCATAAAGTGTAACTCTTATAATGCTAATCTATTTGATATAAATGTTTGTGGCAGTGCCTCCATTCATGGTATTTTGAAGCTACGGTCTTTGTACAATTCACGTCCAGTTCGAGCTGGCGAAAAGAAGTACCCCAAGTATACAAACCCACCTTACCTAGATCTTGTTACGTGACACAAAACATACATAATTTAAAGAGATCATAAAAGTAGTGCCATGATGTTATAGTATATACAAAAGAAGCGCTCGTGTTAGCAGCTGCAGCGACAGTAACGGCTTTCCTACAAGAAAATGTGGCTTGAGTGGGCCAGGACTCTACTGACGTCGATTGATATCAAGATGTCTGTTCATATATTTTCAGCGAAACCCTAGTGTAGAGGCACTGACTCTTTCCACAGTTTCAATTTCCAAACAAGCAAAAAATACGGAGAGGGGGGGGGGGGCAGCTTCCAGGCAGCGATACAATTAAAAACGTCATGGTGTAATGCGCCATGAAACACGGACGGAAATGAAGGGAGAACTGGACAGGACGGGACGTAACTTTCAGCTGAATGGTCTATTTGGATGAAATACTTAAAAAAAAGTTAAAACCAGCACACTTGGCAGCACACAATGATATGGTCTAACCCCCCCCCCCCCCCCCCCCTGTTTCTTTTTTAAATACCAGCGTCATTGGTTCTTCAGGTAGTGGGCTTCTTTATCGGACAAAGACAAAGAGTGTGTGTGCTTACACAAGAGTTGTCGTGGTGGGACTTAATCAGGAAGACTTCATGAATCTCTATGGCCGTTTTTGTTTTGTAATGGCCCATGACACAAGTCTCAACAAAGATGGGGCTGCAGTTCTCAGAGTTAGGCCCGCATTCGCAACGGTCACAGTGGACCACTATGTCGCAAGACGGCGACTGCCTGATCGCCAAGGCATGCTCTCTGATCCTTTCATTGATGCAACTCCCCGTCTGGCCAACACATCAATGATAGGGTCAGAGAGCATGCGTTGGCTATCAGGCAGTCTCCGTCTGGCCACCCAGTGGTGCACTGTGACCCTTGCGAATGCGGGCCCAACTCTGAAAAGGGCAGCTCCATCTTTGGTGGGAACAGTGTCATGGGCCATTACAAAACAAAAACGGCCAGAGAAATTTATGAAGCCTTCCTGATTAAGTCCCACCACGACAACTCACGTGTAAGCGAGCACTCTTTGTCTTTGTCCGATCAAAAATGCTACTATCTGGAGAACCAATGAAGCTGGTACTTGAGGGGGGGGGGGGGCGGGTTAGACCATATCTTTGAGTTCTACTGAGGGTGCCGGTTATTATATTTTTAAAAGTATTTCATTGAAATAAAGAATTCAGTTGAAAGTTACGCTGCGTCCTGTCCAGTTCTCCCTTCGTTTTCGTCCGTGTTTTTTGGCGTATTACATCATGATGTAAAACCAACTAGCCCAACTAGTCATCCTTATCTAAAAACGTTAGCCCTTAAAACTCTTGCGTTGCACCTGCCAAAGAAGAGAGGATTATTGCACCATCATGCCCCGTTCACACTTGCGAACCGGCGGCCGGATCCCCGAGAATTCCGACGCCCGGCGACGAAAGTAGGCAGAATTTCAGGCGGAGAACAAGATCGTTCTAAGACCAATTTTGGATGCCGGGAAAAGGTTTTCCCTCGCTCAAGCCAATCGGAACGCACGGTTGAAGTGGCGCTTGCTGACGTCAGATCCAGTCCGAGCAAACGGTATTGCAAATGGCGTCCACCTTGCCTGTGATGTCCGTACCTGCGGTGGCCTCTGTCCTAGTGCCAGCTGAGTTTTTAATAGAAGCCATAAAAAAGCTTTCAGCCTTCCCACACTGGTGAAGAAGGAAGACCAGCGAAGCTTTACTATGGTGGGACGACCTGAAGGACGACTGCTTGGACGACCTGAAGGACGACTTTTTGGACGACCTCAAGGACGACGCTTAGAGGACGATGTCTAGCCCTTTCAGGTGCTATGTACACAATTGTGTACATTAAAAAAAACACCTAATTTCGCGTTTAGAATGCAAATATTTTAGTTAAACCAAATTTGGCATAATTATTTTTAGTCGTCTAGCAACCATGACAGTTTTTGGTGCCATCTATCGGGATTTTCGGGAGATACGATGTAAACAAGAAGCATGGCGTCGAACACAGCGGCAGCGTCAGGTAGGTCAACTTTTCTAATTTATGTAGCAAGCGTGGCATGATTTCTGCCCGAAGTAAAATCACAAGTTTCATGCTACATTATAAATATTCGGTTACAACAGAGTTTATGGCAAGAAGCATTTTGGCGGGCTTAAAAAGTCCCAATTTATTGGCATACACAATCGTGTACAAAGCGCCTCAAAGGTGGCAGAAACTTTGTCAAAGAACCAATTTTGCTTGTTTTCCAGGCTTTTTGACTCTGCCTTGTTCTTCTTTTTATGCAAGAAAAAGCCATGAAAAGACGGGAGAATCAGCTGGAAGGCTTTTGGAGCGGATTGCGAATGGAGACGTGTCTGACGTAGGGGAGAGCGATGAAGAAGATGACACCTTTGAAACCAATGCGTGCCAAACGCCGGAGCAAGCTTACGACGTGGAGAATGAAGAAGCTGCGGTGGAGGATGCAAACGAAGACGAGGAGAGCACTCCTGATGTCCCGTGCACAAGCGTGATATGGAAGAAAAAAAGGTACACACCACCTCAAGACACCGGCTTTTCTGCACGAGGAGACTTTGCCGTGACGGCGGATGAGACGAGCACACCACTCACTTATTTCTCGAGATACGTTCCCCAGTCTGTATTCAAGGGCATCACAGAAGCGACAAATGAGTACAGTGTGCTAACGTCACACACCAATGTAAACACAAATCCAGACGAGGTTCGGAAGCTTGTTGGAATGCATGTGCTGATGGGCGTGATATCGCTTCCCCGAGTGAGACTGTATTGGGACAATACAGCCAAAGTTCCGCTTATCTCAGAAACAATGACCGCAAAGAGGTTTTTCAAGTTGAGGAATAACCTCCATATTGCTGTCAGTGAGCCTTCTGATTGCCAGGACAAGCTGTGGAAGGTGCGCCCTTTCTTGGACAGCATCAGGGCGCGCTGCTTGGACCTACAACTCGAGGAGGAAGTTTCAGTGGACGAACAAATGATACCGTTCAAGGGGAAGCTTTCGATCAAGCAATATATGAGGGGGAAACCAACACCTTGGGGAGTCGTGTTTGCCCTTTGTGGGAGAAGCGGACAGCTCTATGACTTCGTCATTTATCAAGGCCAGAACTCGATAAGTGACGATTTGAAAAAGGCGTTTTGCCTCTGCTCGGGTGTCGTGCTCCACCTAGCACAACGGATCCCATTGGGGTGCAATTATCAATTGTACTTCGATAATTATTTCACTTCAATACCCCTTCTTCGACGTCTCAAGAAAGACGGCATTCTAGCTGCCGGTACGGTACGGACGAACAGGCTGGCGAAGTGCCCCATTTCAAGTACTAAGGCGTTGAAGAAGAGTCCGAGGGGGTATTCAGAGGAATGTGTTACTCAAGACGACATTGTCGCTGTCTCCTGGAAGGACAACAACTGCGTTACCATTGCCTCGAATTTTGTTGGCATAGGAGAACAAAAAGAGGTCAGCAGGTGGGACAAGGAGAAGAAACAGCACATCTTGGTCAAGCAACCAGAAGTGATCAAGAAGTATAACCAGTCAATGGGTGGAGTGGACAAGCTCGATTTTCTCTTGAGCTTATACCGGATTAAAATCCGATCGAGGAAGTGGACACTTCGGGTCCTATTTCATTTTGTTGACATTGCCATCTGTAACGCCTGGCTCGAATACTTCCGAGACAACGAAGGCATCCCCAGGACGAAGCTGATGGACCTCATGCACTTTCGCCTCCAAGTTGCAGAAGGACTAATTAAGGCCGTTCCAAATGCAAGAAAACGAGGACGACCGTCTCTAGAAAACCTGGACCTGCAGGCAGCCGAGGCCACCAAAGTGCTAAAGAAGCCAAGGATGTCTCGCCCATGCGCTGACAGCCGGTATGATTGTGTGGACCATTGGCTAGAAGCCAGGGATCAGGCAGAGCCTTCGCGTTGCAAACTCGAAAACTGCAAAGGAAGGTCGAGAATTTTCTGCAAGAAATGCACTGTCCCACTCTGTCTCACAAAGGAACGCAATTGCTTCTTCAGGTTCCACGTGTGAAAAGTGCAACCATTTAAGTGCTTTGTACACAATTGTGTACATACTTGTAAAAAATAAAGTTTTGCATTTGTATTCAAAATTCCTTTATTTCTGTGACTTTTGAGCATATTTCTTTTAGTTTAGGTGCAAAAACAATTTTTACACTTCAAAACAGCAGATGGAGCCTGAAAGGGCTAGGACGACCTCCAGCACG
Source organism: Ixodes persulcatus (assembly GCA_013358835.2). Lineage (NCBI taxonomy): Eukaryota > Metazoa > Arthropoda > Arachnida > Ixodida > Ixodidae > Ixodes > Ixodes persulcatus. Next base: position 357,692 of record JABSTQ010002929.1, read on the forward strand.
ACGTCTAGGAATACCTCAATACCGACTTCTAGGACGACCTCAAAAATGACCTCAGGGACGACGTCTAGGACGACTTAAGGACGACGTTTAGGACGACCTCAAGGTCGACGCCTAGGACGATCTCAGGGACGACGTCTAGGACGACCTCGAAGACGACATCTAGGTCGACACCTAGAGAAATTCAGCCTTTCCACTCTGGTGAAAACCAAAGTGGAAAGGCTGGAAAGGTTGCCGCCATTTATGAGTGAGGGCGGCAAGCCGGTTGTCTGGTTGCCGTCGTCGCTCATAGATGGCGGTAGCTGTCCAGAGTTTCGTGTCGACATTTGTTTGGTACCGGACACGATCCTAGGGAACCTAGCCCTTAACAGCTCCGCTATAAAAAGACGCGGCGCTCTATGACAAGACGCATCCAATTTACGAAAACGACTACAAGGACGAGCTCTGGAAGCGAATTGGAAATGAATTGGGCACAAGCGATACGTACTAGGGTGCACACTGCGCACACGTTGTTTATTTACTGCATTCTCGTGTTGCAAAGAGACTGTCGCGGATTCGCTCGGCACTGCGGTTGTTACTTATTTTACATCCTAGCCGTAAAGTGTCTGCGCTGCAAGAGGAAGATAGCAAGAGCATATTTGGGTAGCGCGGAGTCTGTTTTGCACGCTAGTGTTTCTAGTACCGTGGATACTTTCCCTTTCCCCGTGCGCGTATTTCGTGGTCTGGTCAAGTAATCAACAGGGATTACAGTACTCGAATGAGGGCACAAGTGTTTGTTGAAGCCTGACGTTGCAACTTGAACGATCAGTTGCTCTAACTCTAGCGGCCGTAGCTACAAGATGTAACGTTGCGCCCATTAGGTCCGTGGTGATTCTCAACACAATACGTAGTACCTTGAGTGAAATTAATGCGCGCAACTGCCTAACGTATTATATATCTCGCTCGACTTATCTTAAATATCAACAAGAAATCAGAGTTATAATAGTATCAGCAGTAAAATATCAAAACCACGATGCCTACCACGCTGCTGACCCGGTGCATGCGTTACTGCTAATCAAATGACGGTAACTAATTATAGCATACATAATTTTTCTTCATGAACAAGATATCTATTCAAATTAAAAAAAAATGTGAACGACACTTATAGCAGGATAACAAACTAGCTAAAAAAAGCAGCTTAGGTGTAGAATAGAAATACTGAACAGATTGATCCTGCAAGTACTATTGTTTTACTTATTATTATAATGCAATTTAATGCAATGGTGCAAGCGAGCTCCACCTTCGCATTTAATTGAAATATATTAATAACCTTAAAATGCAAGCCTTTCATCATTGTTGGTGTTAGGCTGGTGGCAGCTATTGAAACCTGTTTGCTCTACAGATGTCTAACCCCTGGTTAGCTCACTTGGTACAGCGCTCCCCTTGAAATGGAGAAGTCCCAGGTTTAATACCCGGACCAGGTGGAGTTTTTCGGTCGCGCACCAGTCATCTAACTGTGTTTGGAGATTTGTGTTTGTCCCCTGTCCCTCTTGTTCCCCTTCTCCAAAGACTACTTTCATCATTGTTTTACTGACCTTATTGCATGAATATGCACTTTTTTCGACAGGCTCTGCACAAACATTAATTTTGTCTCTAAAGAGTGAGTACCGAGGCATTTATATGACTTAAAGGGCCACGGAAAAGAAAAACAAATATCTTTTTTTTAAACAGTTTGGTTGAGACACACGAGGCAAAAAAGTTATTTTACACGCAAATTCTTTTAGAGCAATATTGAAAGCGCGAGACACGATTTAGTCGGTAGTCACCTCCTCTCCACTTGCTTTTTCTTTCGGCATTTCGGGCACGTGGAGGAGAGGTGCATGGGCAAGCCCAGCACGTTGGGGTGGAGAGAGTATTTGACCATCTCGTTGAGGTGGAAAGAGTGAATGACCATTCCGTGACGTCGTGGACTTTGCTGCAGAATTTAAAATAAACCTCGCGCCGCTCAATATTGCTCCATTTGTTTTTCGTAAAATTTATTTTTGACAAACGTGTCTCAACCAGATTGTTTAGACATTTTTGTTTTCTTTTTAGGGGCCCTTTAACGAATAACGTGTATCAACGAGATGGGACTGGTTTGTATCTTGTTGAAATCATAGTTTGCATATGACGTGACTCAAATATGAGCAAGTAATTGAGAGCAAATCTGCTTACATTATATATGATGATGTAGAAACCCGCACGCTCTCATACATTCTCTTACAGGTTGTGGGTCGCTCTACTAAACTGCTGCCCAATCGGTCCCTGCCTGGTCCGCCCTCCCAAGAAGTCACACGAGCAAGGATTGATTCAAAACGTTTTACTGTTCGGCGTCTTGGTTCTGGGGCTGGCAGTCGCTGTCGTTGTCCTGACCGTGCCTTGTCTGAACTCCTCGTGCACACTGTCGCGCGCCGGGCCGCCGGTCACCGCTCTTGCCCCCTCGCGCGCCGTCGTCCTCCTCCGCTTCCCACACTCCCCCCCCCCCCCCCCTCAAGGCCCAGTCTTCGGGGGGCCCCGGGTGTTCACTGGTCTTGGCCGAGGAGTTGTTCCACCTCGGCCATGATGGCGTCGTCGGAAGTCGAGGGGGACGGAGGGGGCTGGTGGACGACACTGGCCCGATGGCTTGGGCCAGAAGAGGTGGTGGCGGCCGATGTTGTGGGGGCCGTCGTGGTGGCGGGTTCGATGGCGGCGGCTGATGTTGTGGGGGCCGTCGTAGTGGCGGGTTCGATGGCGGCGGCTGCGGCAGCCGGTGCGGCGGCACGGTTTTCGGGAGGCCGGGCTGGCTGGACGGAGGCCAAGGCAGCGGGAGCCAGGAGGTCCGGGCAGCTTGCCCTCAGCGTCTGGACCGCTGCCGCTACGTTGTCCGGGAGGGGCTGTGCCTCCAGCAGGTCGGTATGGAGTCGACCTGCTTCGTGGGTCTCCAGGTGGATTATTGGGACCCCGCACAGCCAGCAGGTATCAGGCGCTCCCAAGACTCGTGGCGCCGCCGGCTGCGTGTGGCCACGGAACGGGAGTGGGACTTAGTGGTCGGGCTGGCCAGGCGTTGGTCTTGGTTGGTGCTTCCAACGCCGGCGGGAGACGAAATGGATTGCCCCACCTTCCTCCCACGCCGTCCACGTGGCCACGGTGTGGCAGGGGGGCCGACTCCAGGCAGGTCCCCCCGTCGTAGACGGACCCGCTCCGTGGTGCGGGGGTGCCGTCGCGGACGGCCCTGCCTGGTGCCGCTATGTTGCTGCGGACGGCCCTGCCCCGTGCCGCGCAGGCCTGCCTGCTGCCGGGCTCGCGGTACCTGCGGAGCCCAGGCGGCGTTGTCCCGCTCCGCCGTTCGGCCATCCTCGGTGTTGACGCCTCCCTGGGCGGCCGCCCCGAGGGTTTGGTCGACCGGACCACTGGGGTCCAGCCGTCCCGGGGCCTGGCCCGTCCGGTGGGCCTCCTGGGTATGGCCCCCTGGGCCGGTTTCTCCAAGGAGGCATCCTGTGTAGAAAGAACACTGTCAGAACACCGGAAAATCATCACTTTCTGTGGCCGAATATGGCGGCGGCGGTAGTTTTCATTGACTATGTTCCCCATCTCGACGGTAATACCCCTTCAAGTCCGCGATGTGAATTGGACCCGACTCCTCATTTGTATCACACCGAGTGTGTTTATAAGTAAGCCGTGACATTCGCGTCTTCACCTCAAAGGGCCCTTCCCATCTATGAGCAAGCGATGCGGCGAAACCGCTAGCTGCGTTACTCGGAGGGTGGGTTCTTCTCAGGACCAAGTCACCAACCTTGAATTCCAAGTGCCTATGGCTCCTGTCATACTGCTCCGCTTGCTCGATCCTTGCGGCATCAAGATTCTCTCTAGCATCGCTGCAGCGCCCCAGACAAGCGGTTCGTTAGCTGTTCCGCGTACCTAGAGAGCGGGCGTCCTGGTGTTCCTTGGTTGCTCCGCAACTCATTCTCCAGCGGAGACGGTATCTCTTTACCCAGGTTCAGAAACGCTGGCGTGAAACCAGTAGATCTGTTCACGATATTCCGGATGGCAAAACCCATCTCAGCGATGTGCTCATCCCAGTCTCGGTATCTCTCCGTTAGCGCGATCAGCATGCTTTTGACATTTCGATTCACTCGCTCAGTGATATTGGCTTGGGGATGGTACGGTGTTGTCCTCTTGTGCTTTATGTTCAGCGCCAAGCAGGAGTCCACGAACACTTTACTAGTAAAATAACTAGCGTTATCACTAATGAGGCACCTGGGTGTGCCGAAGCGTAGGAAAGTATCTAGTAACTTTTCCCATATCCGCTCTGAAACCAGCTTCCTCAGCCCACTTTGAGAAACGATCGGTAATAACCAAGAGGTACTGGTTTTCCCGCGGACTTCTCGGCAGTGGGCCGATGATGTCGCAAGCGACGATCTCCCACGTTTAGTGATTCTCCACCGACTCCATCAAGCCCGGAAGCTTGCCCCCTCTGGGCTTCGCTTTCTGGCAGGCTGGACAGCTGCGGGCGTATCGGAGTGCGTCTTGCCTCCGTTTTCCCAAGGGCTCAGGGTGGCTGACAGTTGTTCGGTCTGACGAACGGTTCAGGCGGGCAGTTCTAAGCCCGCTGCGACCTCCAAGCGGAACGGGGCAGGTCCGTCTGCGTCGGCCGGACCAGCTTGGAGCAGGCCCCCTGCTGCATCACGGTGAGTGGGACAGCGAGCGACCGACAGGTCGGCATTGTCTGCCGGCTTCGCTAGCCACCACCACCCACGCCGCTTTCGGACGCTGCAACGTGGCCACTCCGGCAACAGCAACAGCGGCCGCCCATGAAGCTCAGCGGCTCCCTGAGGCTCATGAAGTCCCCCGAAGACCGGGCCTTGAGGGGGGGGGGGGGGGAAGTGTGGGAAGCCGAGGAGGACGACTACAAGCAGAGGCATACCGAACGGGCCCCATGTTGGGCGCCAGTTGTGTGGGTCGCTATACTAAACTGCTGCCCAATCGGTCCCTGCCTGGTCCGCCCTCCCAAGAAGTCACACGAGCAAGGATTGATTCAAAACGTTTTACTGTTCGGCGTCTTGGTTCTGGGCCTGGCAGTCGCTGTCGTTGTCCTGACCGTGCCTTGTCCGAACTCCTCGTGCACACTGTCGCGCGCCGGGCCGCCGGTCACCGCTCCTGTCCCCTCGCGCGCCGTCGTCCTCCACGGCTTCCCACAAGGTATATATGTGGATATCTAAATGTATCATACCATCATAGAATTTCCAGAACAAACAAGTGAAAATCAACTGAGTGATGTAAGGTGTACTGTTTTAATACAGAACAGAAGGTACACAACACTGCTTCCAGCGTCTGTGTTCTGCCTCCGAATGAGCAGGACCGGGCCGAGCTCCCTGTGTTGCCCGTGGATCACGAAAGGCCACCTCGCACGTCCAGCAGCTCCGTGGAATCGTGTCGCCCTGCAACATTAGAGAGCAGGTATAGGCATTAATGTTTCTTGTTCTCCAAAATAATTGCTTTAAAAAGATTGTTGAGGAAATTGCTACAAAGATTATCGTTAAAATGCGACCGCATTTTGTACTTTTTGTACTAGTAGGAAGAAAGGGGAACATGGGAAGATTTTGAAATGAGTGTGGGTGGGCGTTTGGGGTTTAGTTTGAAGTGGGGGAGGGGGGCTCAATGGCCTATGGCGATTGGGGTGAAAAGGTGACACTGTATGGTGTCGTTACAACGCAACCTACCGAAAAGTGGGGAGTGTTCACACATTTATTAGGTAAATTGCAAGAAAGCACAATAAAATTGTCTACATTAAATTTTATAGGTCGCTGGAGAGCGCAGAACAAGTTGATACAAACTGGGATAACCAGAAGCAAGGAATTTTGGAATATGGATACGCACTTAGTTGTGCAGGTAACATATGAGGTGTGCTAATAAATAGTCAGGCGGGTGGAAAAAGCATCATTTACAGTTATAATATTTCAACTAAATTTTATCCGCTTCAACATAATATCCTTCCCCATCCATACACCGCTCAATACAAGTTGTTGGAAACATTACCACAGAGTCATCATCTCTCAACCCCTGCAGAAGCAACACCATTTTTCGATTTGCCACGTTCAATCTGAAAAAATGGGTTCCTTTGTGTGCTAATGTTTTCTAACAAAGCTTGTAAAAGTGAGATGGGGCTATATCTTGCGAATAAGGTAAATGGTCCAGCACTGTAATTCTCTTATCAATGAGAAACTGCTTTACGGACAGATGATTTTGAGGTGGAGCATTTACAGAGGGTCAAGGAACACCCCTCAACATCGCTCTGCCTGCAACGCAGTTCCTAGTAACAAAAAAGGGTTCCAGTGCTAAACCACCCACCATATTTTCTAGATACATTGTAGACGGCTTAATTTTTGGCGGGCTGAATATTTCGTAATTTAGGTGAAAGCTGAAGTTTTCGAATAATTCGCGGGTTCTAATTTTCGCGACGCGGTGGGATCTCAGTGCGGATTCCAATGTGCTCACATTTTACCGGAATTGTTCGCAGTACCTATTTTTCGCGAATTATAGGTGATTCGCGAAATTCGTGAAAATTAAATTGTGTACAGAATCCCCATGTGTCTCTTATACGTTTTATAAGGCAAATTCAGCCCTGAAATTAATTAATTTTCAGTCCACAAGAAGGAAATGAGAAAATGGTGGTGATGCTGCAGAGATTGACATATAACGACCTTGCGGTACTTCCAATAATGAAAAACTTGCATGTAGCATCGTATAAAGAGGAAAGGGGAGAATGTTGGAAAGGACAACATTTCAGTTGTAAGACTGTAATTAATTATAAACCACACTTTTTTCACCAAGATCGGTTACTTAATAGCAATTCCTCTTGAACTTCCTTACGCCATTTGTTCGTAGTGTGGATTCAACTTTATTAGTGTGTATTTCTGGCTGTCCCCTGAGAGGGATGCCTATACCAAGAAAGGCAGCAAGGCTGTCGAAGAACAAAGAAAGGTAATGCATGAATGATTACACTCTAAAATACTTGTTATAAAAAACGCACAACTTCTTCAGTTGTTTAGAAAATGCTGTGGTCCCTGCTGCTGTAGCCGCAGTTTGTTTAGAGCAGCTCAAGGCGGTGAGAGAACAAAAACTACAGACGCAAGACACTGTATATAACTTCTCTAAGACTCCCGCAGGCCAGCTTCGCTAATTGAGCCCGGAGTGGCGATCTGAAGCAATCTACGATAGTCAAAATTTAATTTATACAAAAAGCATACAAGGCCGTGGAACAGCGTAAATAAGATCATTAGTGCATTCCCTTCATTTTCACGTTTTACGATGTGCTTTTAATTTCATACATCAAGGGGCATCTCCACTTGATATTTGTTACTGCTAAAACATTTCCGTTTTTTTTTTTTATTAGCATCTAGGAATTCTTCACTTCAAATATTAAAAAAGTAATTCCATCTAAATGTCTCCTAAACTGACGAACAAAGGTTGATTGCACCATCGCTGATGTGTCATGTAGTTCTTGCAATGCGAGGTGAGTCGGTTCTGGAGCAGCCTAAGTTATGGGTTTTGGTTCTTAGTAACTCTTAAAGCGAGACTGCACAAAAGTTGTTACACTTTTTGCAAACTGTATTTGTGTGAGGCTGTGTGATACTACATTTTGTTGTGAGATGACCTTTCATCATCTCACATCGATAGACACCGACGTTTCTGGAGTTGCCCTTTAAAATCCTATAGAAGTTATATACCTTAATAGAGTGACTTGAAACTAGTCATAGATCTGTGTAAAGATAGATATTTTCTTGCTGCACTAATAATATTTTACCCATATCGCGTTGCACATTTGAATTTGATGTAAAGACATAAAACAACTTGCCTTTCATTACTTCTGCCGTTTATCATACTCTCCTTCCAGAGGACCTTGCCGTCGGTGATGAAGTACTTGCACAGCTTGTCTTTTACAGCGTAGGTAAGGCTTAGCACAAAATATAGGGGATATTGATGAACACTGGATGTTGCATTGTTTTTCAATAACCGCCATAAACGTAACTACTGTCATGCCGATATCAGAACACGAAAGACAGCAATTTTCTTTCGATGGGACGACAAGAAACGTTCGCCATTACTGAGCGAATCTGGTTCTGCCTTTTCTATGTATGTCTAAATAATTGCCTCTCAATCAGGATGCTCGTCTTTTCCATTTATGAATCGTTGTGAAAGCAATGAAAAAAACAATTGGAAATCAGTACCTGGCTCAGCGGAAGCCTCAGCCTGGCAGAGCAAACAGTGCACTGCCGCCGGTGTCCTCAGCCCTCCAGCTTCCCTCCGTGAGCTGGCCCTGCCAGTCTTCATGTTCTGCAGTGCCAGGAGGCCAGTACGCAGCATATGACACCGCGGACTCCTCAAGAAAAAGGTTGTGCAGGGCCATGCACGCCGAAACAATCCGTGTAACATTTTCATTCGTAGCCCTGGAAGGCCGAGGAAGAATTCGCCATCTTTGTGCCATGATCCCGAATGTGTTTTCAACTACTCTGCGGACTCAATTTAGCCTAAAGTTGAAGATTTAGCGCTGGTGAGTTTGCACAAACTGGCCTCCGCCGGCATCGTCAGCATCGTAACTTTGGGACAGCAAAACCGCCTCGTCGTCGACGGTGTTGTTAGAAAACAGTGGCTCAAGAGCTGCAGTAAAAACAATAAAAAGAGAGAGTGAACAAATTTAATGATGCGTTGAGCCTTGAGGCGGGAGGGTGGGGCAGACAGTTTGACTGACCCGAATTCAGGAGAATATTGGTCGGAACGTACATGGTAAACGATTGAACTACGTGTAAATAAAGCTGCCTAGTGTTTTGGAAATGACTTGATCCCCACCCATAAAAAGGCAGACATAAATTAAGCAAGAAACATTAAGCATGCCACGACCGGAGAACAATGATATAAAGTAGCTCCAACTTTCGCTGCAACACCCTACTTCGCATCAATTCTTACGTGTAACACCACATTGTAAAGTGGCCTCACTATCTACATAAACAAATTGTTACTTAAACATCGTTATACGCACACACTTGTCTGTTTTGAAAGCAGATAAAATGAAGTGCGACAACGTACTCTTCCTAGGGTAAGTAAGGCCGCATAGGATATGTCCTGAGCGGAAACACCTCATTGCCAACAAAAAAGAAATGCATGAAGCCTACAGACCCCAGAGCAGCGTCCGCAGGAATTCCTTGCAGGCTTTCCACCATTTCCCTTTGCAGATCACTGAGGAAGAACACACCGTCATCTGCTTCACTGCCGTTATGGCCCACTTCGACATACACAAACCTAATGTGAAAAGAAAACACAGAATTATCAGCACCTTTAGAGATCACCACACTGGCTAAAGACATAAGCACACTTGTTAGAAACTTGAGACACCACTAAAATGACTGCTGGTATTGCACCCCTATGGTCTGCACATTGTAATGCCAATGAAGGTCTCTTTTCCTGCGTGTTCTTTCGTCGACTAAGATTCTTTCCCTCTCTCACATCAATCTCAGGTATTTACCCATTGTCTAGACTCATTACGAGCATGCTGGTTTACACCCCAGGGATGCGAAGACGCTTGGCATGGAGGTATACTTGACAACAAACATATGGTTGCCTGCCGTTGTCTCTCCACGTTAAATGCTTTTTCATCCTCGAAGTTTTAAGTCTTTGTGAAGAGGTAAAAATCTAGCATATTTGCATGGTTATTTTAGAGTACTGTACTACAGAAACGAAATAATTGCACTATGAATTGAGCTAGTGCCACATTGTGACTGCCTTGCGTGGCTGCCAATGACTGTTTCTATTATATTTTGCTCCCATTGTGCTCCACCAGTATACGAATTGCTGTAACAGCCACTAGGAAAAGGTGGGAGGTGAAAATTACCCAATCTAAAAAAAATACTTAATCACAATTAATTTAATCATTCCATTTAGGTGTCAGACTGCTAAAAAACCTAGTACAGATACATTTGATTAAGACGCCTAAGAAACAGCTGAATGTGTTTTACCATCTGAGTATTGTGCAAAGATAAGTGTCGAAATTATACCTCTAGTTGGCATCATTGACTGCCAAAAGCGACTTGCTGAAAGAATTTTCGTAACTCCTGTCCAGGCTCCTGGGTTTGGCGGGGCACTCAATATTAGCATGTTTTTGCATCTATCAAATCCACGCAGTGCGTCATGTTCCAGCGCTCCTCAAAATCGCGTGCTACCTGCAAGCGACAGCAAATGTACGAAAAGGTTAATGTGCTTAATCACGTGGCCCGAAGTCTGCGTAAGTGGGGAACCCCGCCGTCAAAGGGCTAGGGTTAGTAGTGGAGCCCAATGCAATTCGTCTATTGCCATCGTCCTACATATTGTAAAAATTATTTTCGCATTCTATCGAAACCTTTGCACAAGATCAATGTGCAGTGCCCAGACGCTATAGCTTTCTTTGCTAAAAGTTTTAAACATCATCTAGGGATCATGTAGTGATGTGGAATTACAGTAAAAGTTAAAGATGAAGAAATATTTTTTAAAACTTTTTACTACAGGGTGTCACAAAAGAAAATTTACACGTTTTTTTTTTTTTTTACCGCAAAAATAAACTAGGCATCGCCGAACGCTCATTCTTCGCCCAAAGGTAGCGCTAGAGGTCACAACCAGACGCCAAAGTTTCAGCCCGATTCGATATTTTAATCAAAAGTTATAAGTGATTTTCTGAAAATTTCAATGGGAAAATGGCGGCCGACGGAGTTTTCAAACACATGGGGCTCTATGGCACCAGAAACCGAAAACGGGCAAAAATGAGCTCAATTTTCCCATTGAAATTTTCAGAAAATCACTTATAACTTTTGATTAAGTTATCGGACCGGGCTGAAACTTTGGCATCTGGTTGTGACCTCTAGCTCTACCTTTGGGCGGAGAATGAGCGTTCGGCGATGCCTAGTTTATTTTTGCGGTAAAAAAGACCGTGTAAATTTTCTTTTGTGACACCCTGTATATTTACTTTGGATTGCACAACCTCCAGATAAATTATCCAACCTGTGCTACGTGTCAGTTTGCTTCGGCGTAGCGGTTATTTTGGACTGTTTCTATTATCCTGTACAGTTCCAAGACGCTGCTTCCAATGCTGGTGGGAAGGAAAAACTTGTCAATTGACATTCGGCTGTTTTTTCTTCCCATTACTCTAGTGAAGGGCAGCAGTAAATTTGAACAATCATTCGCCTTCAGTCGATGGAGAAACATAGATGGGACCAAGAATGTTCCATGTTGCCCGGCACACCTCAGACACGACTTGGCATGCAGATGAGCGCCCGGACGTGAAATTGAAAGAAGAGGATGGCACAGTTTCTTCTGCCTCCAAGAAACTGAAGACAAAGGCACGATGCAACGTGCAGACACGTAGCTCCAGAGATGTGAAAACAACGCGTATATTCAACAACGCACTCATAAATTTGCAACGCATATGCGGATCTCTAAAGCTCGTGCAGTTACACCACTGCCCTATGTACATTACCTGACAGCGAGACCGAGACGGTTGTCAGCCGGGATTGCCTTGCGAAACCACGTATCTTGCTTGTAGATCCGGGCTCCCACAAGGATCAAAATCGTATCGAAAGTGCGTGGTGGCATACTCAGGTAGCTGGTCAGAACAAGGCAGAACCACTCAGCATCACTCACTCATTTAACGACGCTTAAATACTAGCACTTGGTTACACTGTCTATGGAAGGGTAAGATGAGACTCACTCTCTGTAGTACTCCACGTCGCGGGACCGTAGAAGCGGTGGGAGCATGTTTGCGTGACCCAATTTTTCACGCTCTCGGAAACACGGACGTGCCCATCACTGGTGACGGCGCGATTTCTTTTTTCTCGTGCTGGTTAGCTCTTGCTGCAAGGCCAGAAGCGAGCAAGATAAATAGGTCAACACGATCTCTTCCTCTTCGTCCAGGCTGTCCATGTTTCAGTACGGGCCCAGACAACGAACGACGCGAAGACGAACCACGAGCCAACGACACAGCTGAGTAAACACACGCTGACGAGCTGACGACGAGACGCGCGCGGGCAGGGAGGATGTTTGGGAGCTCTCCCCAGCTCTCGTCTGTTCAGCAAACTACGAGACGCTCGCGTCGCGCACTCGCCACCACTAGCGGCAGCAAATGTGAACGGACCGGAGTGCGTATTTCGCAAGTGTGAACGATCCACTAAAGAGAAATTCGATTTCATGCGGATTTCACTCTAAGGAATTCCATAAGAACGATAAGGATTTCTGGATATGCACCTTACAGGACTTGTGCGAAGTAGCAAGAAATTTGTTAGAGTTTGCCGTTGGTATTTCCGCCTGTCTCGCCTTCAGACATTTGCCCATAGTCCATTCATGACACACTAAATTTTCACACGACTTACGGACAGGTCAGTACAGAAGCCATGCATTTGCCAGTTCGTAACACACTGACGATGAATTTTGACTTGTTTTCTATTTTAGTTTGCTCATATAAGGTGAAGTTGAATATACGGTTTCATAGATGCATGCTCAATCAGGTCGTCGCAGCGAGGTAATCAGTTGGTGTGCCATTTTATGAGTTCAATGTTCCTTGTAGGAAACGCTGCGAGCAAAATTGAATTTCACACGAATTTCTCCTATAGTATCACTTCAGTTTCTTTCCTGCTAATCGCTCAGTCAAAATAGTTTGCGGGCAACTGTCATGCCCAAGACAAGAGGGCATCAAATCTAATTTCTCTTTCCGTTTTTCCATTGGTCCAGTGTAGGTATTCTCACCAAGAGGTCATGCTTCGCCCGTGTGCCGCCATTCCGAAGCATCAACTTCCCTCCCTGCGCGAATAAATGTTCTGCGCGTAGAATATGTCGTCTCTAACACATAAATCATATTTTGAAATCCATCCCCGAAACCTAGATTTCGTTCCCCATGCGGGCCACCACTCCATCTTCGAGGGCTGGCGTCAGCGATCAGCATCGGAGCAGCATGTACAACGGAGCTTACCCGAGAATATACCGCGAACGTAAGAGGAAGTAGGAGAACTACCAGAGCGGCGCCGTGTTTTTCATCATCCACCGTCTAGCGCTTGCATAGCGGAGCAAAGGAAGCATTCCCCACCGCGCCTGAAAGAAAAAAACACAAACCACGCTGCTGGCTTCCTTTTATTACAAGCCTGCTTCTACATTCAGAAGGGGTAGCTTCAGCTTTTCATTTTGCGCTCTCCCTCGTTCATCCACCCGGCGTTGCATCATTTTTCTTTATCTAAACAATTCAAAAGCTCTGTACTCTTACTCACTTCCGGCACCTATTTTTTACACAATCAAGGTACCGCTTTTCTTTGAGTTTTTATGGTATAAAATATTTTTCTTTACGTGCACGTTTCTCCGCTAAACCAAGACAGGGATTGCGAGGCGGTTTTGCGCTGTCCAATTATAATATAGAAAAGAGCTGCAAGAGGTATTATGGTCTTAACCATCCGAAGAGGGACCCGAGCTTAGGGTCAGTCCGGTGGGTCGTCCTAAGGTCTTCAAATGCCGGCCAACGAAGAATGACTGTTGCTCATAAAAGGGACAAAGCGATCGAGCCGGTAGGATTAACCGAGGTTATGGTTTCGTTTGTCTCCCTTTAATCTCACCTCAGCTTCCGTTTCGACAGCTTCTTCTTTTTTTTCTGCAAAAAGAAAAAAAACCTGACCATTCTCTCTCTTTGGTAAGAGAAAAATAATGGTTTCGGGCTTATACGCCCGTACGTGCCCTGCAGACTATCTCCTTGTTCTCCCCAAACATGAAGAAGCAGTCTTCAACACGGGGAGAGACAGGCGGAGTTAAGGAAGGAATAATAGTCCTAGCTGCACGTGTGATACTAGGGGTATCGGTTAACAGATCAGAAGAGAGAGAGGGCAAGGAGGTCTTGAGACATTTCCATTTTTGTAAAGTACAAGTTTGCGGGTATAGCGACAATCTGATAGCACTGGCGTAATACTCATGCTGGCTGCGCCTTGCTTTTGTTGTCCCCAATCTTCCTTCACCTTCCCTCTGCTCTTGCTATACAAGCGATATGATAAAGGAAGAAAGGAAGGACCTCGCCTGGTTGGTTCATTTGTTCATGTCGTTGTGTCTCGCGGTGGAGGTGGCGCTCTTTCGCGGCTGCTCTGATTGCAGCTGCCTCTCTCGCTGGCGTCCCTGCGGTAGATTAATGGCTCGGGTGGAGACGGGGGTTTAATCTGCACTTCCATTATCGTCAGAAACTGGGTTCATCTGCTTGTTGTTTGGGCTTTTCGTTTTCTGCCGTGAGATACCAGTGTATCGTCGTTACGCAATCCTCCCTATCCGATCACGCGTGGGGGGATGGGATGTGCTTAGCGATGGTGAGTGTATCAAACTGTGTCTACTGTAACTTTGTGTGTTCGTGACTGTGTCGGATGACTGGCTCGGTTTTTACGCTTGGGGTTCCCTTGTTCTATGTATAAAATAAGCAAAAGGCGTAATCTTGTGTTGTTGTTTTTTTTTTTTTGCTGTTTTGTTGACGGTGTATATAGTTGTGTAGCGGTGGAACTCATTTTCGGAAATCTGGCGTGATATTAGAGATAACAATTCTTCGTTGTAGCATTCATGATGATCAGAGTCTATATTTAGAGTAAAATACCCGCTATTAATAAACTGTTCCAAACTGCGAGTTTCAGCTAAGACGTGTATACAATGAGCGCTTGTGATTTATTATATACCTCCGATTGCGTCTTTTTTACTTAGTACACATTAAATTGACCTGACATAACTAGTGCTGTCAAAGTGCAAGTCATAGAAGCAACAGTTATGGGACCCCTATACAGCGACATCATAAGAATGAAGGCCAAGGTCAAATAAATTATCGCAGAAAAAAATTACCTGTCGTGGAGCCATGCCCAAACAAAGCTTTTTCGATGGGAAAATATTCATATATTTATTTATGCACATTAACCTGGGAACGATGGAGACAAACCTTGAATTGAAAAACACGTTTGGGTTTATTCGTAAATTGTCATATTAAGACACAGCGTAGAATGAGAAAACATAAATGAATATAACCTCGGTAATAAGTATTTTATTAGTCCTTGATTTCATTCCCTTTCATCACCTTAAGCGCAGACGTATTGACGTTAGCATTTTGGGTTTCCCTCATTCATCTTTCCTTACCCCTTCCGACTTATTGCGTTTTACTAAGCATGCACTATGCAATGTAACATTGTTCTATAGACCAGAAACGATGACTTCCAATAAACCAATATATTTACATCTTGAAAACCCTGAGATGGGGAACGATAAAAAAACGGACGAACACAACAAAATCTCAAAATCTCGTTTTTTTATCGTTAACCATCTCAGGGTTTTCAAGATGTCAATTAATTACCAGCTCGCCTGCACTCTATCACTGCTTACAACTATATTTAATTTGAATCGTTCGCCATGGATCCGGTCGCTGCCAAATCTGTAGCGCACCTGCGACTTACCGTGCACTTCGTTACAGTGTTATAATAATCAGATCGGAATACAAACATGTCCGAATCTTGAAAGCTGTTCATGCCAGAATTTTGTTGTTTAGAATAGACCGCGTTGAGAAATAATAAAAATTCCGAGGACACGTAAACACTTCTTATGAGTCGTGAATGCGAAAGCATGAATGTCGTTCTCTGCTCCCTTAGTTCGTCTGCGGCGTACTGGCGTGGACGGCCACGTTTCGCTACTGCCCAGGTTTCTGCCGACGGCCAAGCGCGCGCTCCCGTAAAGTGGCCCCGCAGCGCTCGGCCGTGAAACCTCTCCGGATTCTGCCCGGGCAGGCTCTGCTGGCTCTGCGGCCAGCCGCTTTCTCTTACCGGCGGCCGTGCCGCGGCGCCGCCATGGAGAGGGCTTCTCTGTGGAGCGGCGTTCCTTGGAGCTACGCCGCGCGGAGGTCAATGGGAGCCTCGTTTCTTGAAACTATGAAGCACGCCAGCCAATGGGAGCCTATCCATCAAATCGCTGCTACAGACGACAGGCTTCCCTAAATTCGGACAGGGGAGTTTAGGTGCCGTATGGCGCGGCTTCAAAAGCTGATAATGCCGGTTCGCTCCATAGGACAGTTAATGCTATCGCATTAAACCATATTTCAGTGATGTCAGTGAATGCGTGCATGTTTGGGGATTCATAGGATTTCAAACCGGTGGATCCCAGCTGCAATGTGAATGAGTGACGTTTGTGCTCTTTGAAAACATTACTTAGAGTATCGTTTTTCCAGAGCTAGGAAATATATGTTTTATTTGTTTTGTTTGACAAACTATTCCTGTGGCATAAAATATTTTATTAGTAATTTTTTCGCGTGTTAGTATAGTTATCCCAGGACTAACCATCTCTTTGTACTCAGGATAATCTTTAAAAAAAAAACAACGGAATTCCGCCTCAATGCCTGACGGCAATTAGTAAACAGTCAGGGTGAGTCATCTTTTTACAAGGGCCATTTATTTAAGCGCATCCAAATTTATTTAAGCACATCCAAACGCCTTTTTTAATTTCATGAACAGCTATGATATAAATGGAGTAGCACATTTAGGGTTCATGTAGTCCTTCCTCAGGAAAAAAAGTACACTCTGCATGGTTTTACAGCGAGTTCTCGGTCTGCATTTAGGATATGGCGACACTGCCAAATAGCCGTGGAAACGCGATTTAGCCAGCGGGGTATATCTGCTAAGGTCGCAATTTTTGCATGCATCACGTTTCATTGGTTACACGGCCGCAGGCCCGTACCATACCCCAGCACTCATGCGGGCATCGCCGGGAACGTAATCTTAGATCTTTGGGCTAACTCTAATGAATCCTGGGATATAAGCCAGGATCCATGGGCCATGGAATCTATGTAATACACCAAAGAATGGCCGCATTCAGAAACAACAAGGCGGTGAAGCCCCCTGACGCTAACCAGCTGCACTTGGGAAATGGTGGCGCATTACTCTGGAGAAATCAAATGTAACTGAGAAGTAATAGCTGTTGAAACATGCAAGCAGTACTTTTCGGAAAGAGGGTAGACCGTAGCCACTACCGAGGGTGTAAACATAAAAAAACAGGGTATGTATTTTACAGATACTTCAAACTTTTCAGGTACAGCAAGACACCCCAGACATTAATGATTCTGTATAGAATGGGAGGTTTATTATCGGGCTACGATGTTTGTATCTAGACTCTTTAGGATAGAGCAAGGTACGCTTATAATATACGACTTTTGCTTCTTTAAATGAAAGGTGAAAGTGTTTCTTTAAAAAAAATGACCGCATCTCCACGTGGTGAATGATGTTGATTGGGGCGAAGCTCTGGTGATGCTGATGATACTGATTTTATTGTTTGTTGGTGGTGCTCATGCTGCTGATTTTTTTTATTGCTCATAGGTAGTGCTGAGTTCCGGGTCGCGTTTCGACTTCATTATTACTGCTTTATGGTCGGTGAAATGCGGAGCCATGCATGCAAAGTTTAACGCGATTATATACGCATTTGACCGCAGCGCCCTCTCCTGTTTAGACGTTTAGCGGCTACATGCAACGTTTCATTCATGGCATCCCCAGCTCTTGAGTTACTACCACATCTCAGAGCCCCCTACTCGTCCCGCAGTCGTGGCCAAGTGGTTAAGGCGATGGACTAGAAATCCATTGCGGTCTCCCCACACAGGTTTGAAAACTGTCGACTGCGCAAACATTTTTTTCTTCTTTTTTTTTTTTATGAGCACGGACGCCGGACGGACGGACGCACAAGGCTAGACCCTAAAGGCTCTGTTATACTCCGACGTAACGCGCGCGGAAGCGAACGCTGGCCGAAGTCGGCTACGTCACGTCAGTCACGCCGCGCGCGTGAGAGAGAGAGAGAGAGAGAAGTCTTGCAAAAGAGGAAAAAAACCAACGTTGGAGTTACAGCCATGTGCCGAACCGGCGGCCCTGGCGGCTCCCGCGGCGCGCATCGGTGGGCCGCCAGCGCGGCGCAAGCGTAGAATCTGACTACGAGGGCACGTTTCCTGCGAGAGTGCGCCACTTCCGGTTCCTTTTCGTTACGAGTAGCAGACGAAAATTCTCGCGCTTCTTGAGCGCCAAGTTCGAGCGATGGCGTGGACGTACCTTGCTCAACGAAAACTCGCGCTTGCACTGTTGGTGCACCGCCTGCGCCGCAAGCGTAGGCGGTCAATGTACATACGGTACATCTTTGACAAGTGCACGGTCTACGGTACTCAAGCTTCCTCGTGTCGCAGACACAAGGGTGAGGACGAATTCCCTCGATCAGCTTCTCGACAACCGAGTCCGATTCTTCAAACATGACGCCACACGGAGTGGTGACCCCGTTGGCTCCCGTCGTCTGCTATTGCTCGTATTCGCCGCGCTTCCCGCGCGAGGGCTGCCGGGAACCAGCGCGTGATGCATCCTGGACCGGCGCCGCCGGCGCGGAATACGGCATGCTCCATTTTGGCGTCGAGGCGGTCAGGCTGCGTCGAATGCCGCCGGTCGCGTCGGTTACGTCACGACGCCGGTGTATAGAGCGTCAGGTTTTCGCCGACGTGACGTCGCATGTGACGCGCTCGCACGCGCGCACGCGTTACGTCGGAGTATAACAGAGCCTTAAGGAGCTTCGCCACTAAAAAACGAGTTAGAGGGTGAATTTTAGCATATCCTTGTCGTGTAAATTTGAATATCACAAGCATTGTACCCAAACATATGACTAGACGCGAGAAAAAGCAAAAAGTCAACCACTGAGCGTGTCGTCATACCGAGATGTTTCAACTGCATTGCGCTTGCCGCTTGTAAGGGAACGCGTTTAGAATAGAACGCGTTGAGAATTAACAAGAATTGCGAGGACACCCAAGCACTTCTAATGACTAGTGAATACTTCGGTAAGGCTAGAAAACAGCTTGGAAATGTTGAGATCTTTGTATAATTCGTCACGATTCTCACCACCCACTGAACGCGCAGGGAAGTTGTAAGTCAGTTTGAGGCACCAAATAGCCACCACAGCACTTTCAAAATAGCACTGAAGGCTTCAGCACTATTTCGAAATATGTATTAAGAACCTGAATGGGATAATGAGAGGTTTTGTGGGAGCCCCTCTTATAAAGCCATTAAAGGAGGACTTTCATTTCTTGTACTTAACGTGTAAAGGAACAAAACATTTTGGTTGCAAAATTTGCCTTTTGGCAAGTCTGGAAGCAAGTTTGTAGAGGAAGATAACACCATCTGCCTTAAAAAAGCTTCTCCCCAGAGCTGTTCTTTCCATTTTCTTGTTGTCTTTTAAATTTCACTTTATGTTTATTTTGCTTAAACTGACGTAGTACCGATGTTTAGTTCACAGCATAAACTATGCGAAGAATATGATATAACGCATTATTTGGTGTCAATTTTATTTGAGGTGCCCATTTTTTAGATAATTAAATAGTCGTCTACAACATCTTCACCAAATTTAACTGCACACGAAAACATACGAAATACAAAATACTGTCCATATTTGAAGCAGTTTTATTTGAGACACTTCCTAAATTTTTGAACGTACCGAACTACAAAAAGGGAAAAAAAAAAGAAAGCTCATCTTTTAATTTTAAAACTTTGACCACAAAATACTGGATCTCTTATTGCGCATGTCTAAAGCATTTTTATAGTTTTGAATAAATCATGACCCGAATCTACACCGCGCTACACTGATAACGCGAACAAGCGATCGCCGGTTTTTCCTCTTTTATTTTTAAATCTAAGGGCTTTTATCAAACCTACTGCGGTGGTGGACAGTGTTCACTTAGTGCACTAACCTAAGACATACACTTTGATGTCTGACATTATATTCTTTAAGTAAATCTAACAAAAATTTTCAATGTTGTTTTCGCGCTAAGAGTGTCGCACAGTGCACACTGGCATAAGAAAGGAAATAATCAGGTGTAAAATTATTAAGAAGTACGATCAAGTGTAATAAGCTGCGCTTGTTTCGGCTAGTAGTTATATATTATTATAAACCCTTGTTTTACTAATGACAGTTTAAACTTCATCGGAAAAGTTTTCTATAGTTAAAAACATCAACATACACTTGAAAAAAAAAAAATATGAACCTCAGATTATTAAAAAAAACGTCAGAACGACAATCGCTTCTCCCGATGGGCTTTGTTTTTGCTCTCAGCATCGTTAGATGCAAGTTTAGCCCGAAAGCAACATGTAACATAGATTAACCTATGAAAGAACAAAAAGCGATAGAAGAGCAAGCGGAGGGAAGTGTGCCAATCTCCCCACTTATCTGAGCGAGACAGGTCGTTAGTGCCTGCGACGTGCCCCTATGCATCATTAACGCGGCCTTAAAATGCGACAGAAACCTCCATATATTTCACCTCACACCTCATTTATGCTCGCTGCGGGCGCTGAAAATTAATCACGTGCACACAATTGGAACCACGCATTCATGCAAAGGTACAAGGCGAATAAGACGTTATTTATGCTTTGAAAACGCCCAAGCACGGAATATAAAAATGACTTATGCTGCCAAACTTGATACGCAAAGCTGTAGAAATCACTAGATATCGAGAAAAACAATAGATGTCGTTTGCAGATATTAGCCGTTTTTGGAAGGATTTCAGGCCATATACAGGGTCCGTTTTTAGGCTGTGCAAATTGTTCTACAAAAAGTTGTGTAGGATAGAGTCATGCGTTCTGCTCAGGTAAGCCACATGGCCAGGGGCACATAATATACGGGGCTAATCGTCACAGTAAGCAAAATAATTAATTAAATTGTGTTTATTAACTTTTTAATTAGTAACAATAAACACGTGGTTTCAAATAGAAATTTGCTGAGAGTCATCGCAACTCACCAAATCTGTAATTTTAGAAACACTTCCAGCGCACGGGAAGATATGTGGTGCCCTGAAGTTACCACATCGATCGTGCCGCAGGCGCACGGAGGGCAGTGCGAAAACTTGGACGATAATCTTATCATCCGCGTTTTTGCGCGCCAATGTCGGATGTTGCAGTGAAATAATAAAGTCATATGAGCATTAGTTTTTCTTTAAGTTTGGTAGAGGTGTTCCATTGCCTTCAACGAAGAGCTGTATGCAGGTATACATCAGAGTTCTGAAGTTCAGTAAATACACATTTCCCCAACGCAAGCAAAAAAAAAAACGATATGGTCGTCGCAAAATAAAGTAAAATATTTATTCCAAACCAACATCCAAAATGTGTTTTTTTTTTTTTTAGACTGCAAGCCCCCTAAATACAAAAATACACGCTAAACCTACTCGAAAGCTATGCTGCAATCTGAGACCTCTCGAGCACAAGCAGTGCCGCGTGTCAGAGCTACGAGCAAGCCCTTGAATATTGCCCGTACTCGTAGCGAAACTTCGTGAAAGCCCCCGACTCTCTAGATTTGACGTCTAGTTCGAGACATTGTTATTTGGAAAGGTACCTTCAACTATAAACTTCTCTGCTATCACACGCACGAGAGGTACTCTTTTCTAAGTCCCACACGCCCAAACGCTTTCAATAACTCCGTTGCCTTCAAAGCCCACTTCCAAATGCTTAGAGACGCACAATCCCACAAAAATATAAAATAAAACACAAGCACGGTCTCCACCCCGCACTTGAAAGCGGTAGTTCAAACCCGCACACTTTCGTGAATTCAAGTCGCCCCTGACAACAAATCCGCGGCTCACAATGGTATTGGAAGTGCCATGGTGCGTATTTGTTTTCTTGTATACTGTTTACTTGCACTTTCTGTTAGGTTATGTAATTGTTTTTTTGTTTTTCTATTTTCTCACGCGTTTGCCTTTCTGACCCGAGCTTTTTCGATAGGAATTTTCTTTTGGGGAGATTTCGACCAAAGATTCTGGAGCCAGAATCGCTCCCTGCTCGCGTCTATACATAGGGAAACTTGAGATTAAGATGCGCACTAGAAGGACTCGTCTTCGACTATTCGTATAGTGGATTGTGAAAAAAAAAAAAGCGAAGGGTAAAGTGAGGGAAAAAGGAGAGAAGACAGCGCCGCGCAGTGACCCCGCCTGCTCGGGCACAGAATAAAGTGAAGGCTCCTCTTCGAAGTGCCACACTGCAGTCTGTGCACGCGTCCTTTGTTTGAACGTAAGGTTCGACCATGTTTTCTCTTGTGGAGTACCCTAATCTCTTTCTCGGAAGTCTTTCTGCAGACGCTCCCGTGTTCGAAATAACATCCGTAGTTTCATCCAACTCGAGGAATATTTGGAAAACTAAGGCGCGGTGCGGGGAATTCCGAATGTAGTATCAGGACGGAGAGATATAAAGTGAGGCTTCCTCCGGCGTTTATGGCATTATAAATCAAGAACATAAGTGCAGCGACACCTTAACGTAAAACGTGTTATAAAGCGTACGTAGACCATTGCTCTTGTTCAGTGGTTTTCGTAGACTGACAGGGTGCTATGTATGCATTTTGTTCAGAATAATGTAGCCATCTCGGTCCTCAGATTAGCGGCGAACACAGTTTTTTGCTTTATGAACTTTTTATATTCAGACATGGTAATAAAACCGAATATAAACGGACTGATTAACCTAGGTACATTTCTGCACTGGACCCATAACAAATGCCAGTGTAGAAGTGTATACGTCCGGACCAGTCGGTGATGCACTGAGACGAGAAAACAGCGCAAAATGAGGACGGCCCTGAGGTCGGTTTGTGCCTTTTCCCGGTTTGTCGTCATTTTGCGCTGTTTTCTCGTTTCAAGTGGCAGTGACTTGATGACGCTCGATGAAAAAGCACCACCGGCATTGCATGCACACTCAGTTTTTGATCACCTGAACATCTCTTGTAAAAGGTGTGGGAAATCATGTGGGCGAGAAATGACCGCACAAAATTCGCCGTAAAGAAGTAAAAAGAAAAATGAAGACGAATATTTTCCCAACTCTATGGCTAGGTGCATCTCCATATATCACCTCAGAGGAGCTTATCCTTTCATTGACGTTACAGCATAAGGAAGTAGCGGTTGTTTGAAGCAAAATTACAACATACGAGTCGCGGAGAAGGCCGAAGAGGGAAGGCCTGCACATGCGCAGATGTTTTGTCCGGTTGTATAACATGCTTATTTTCTTTTATTTAACTCGCACTTTTTGATTACCTCTCCCCTTTTACTTGCCCACATTCGTTATAGACTCCTCCCCCCCCCCCTTTCCTCCTTGATATTTATATTACCCCTTAATTCCTGTAACAAAGTAGAGAGCTGGGCTAGTTGGTGAAAGTTTAACACAGTGTAGGTGTAACAGCGCTTAACAACGAAGACTGAGAGAAGGAACACGCAGCACAGGACGAGCGCTTACTCACAACTAAATGTTTAATAGTGAAAACAGAAACGAGTAAAACATAAAAGTCACACTAAACCACGGATGCGCCATTCAAACTGTCTCGTCACAAACGGCTTCATTGATCAGCGCATCGCTAGCCCCCCATTCATAAAAAAAAAATATATATATATTTTCTGTTAGTTTCACCGATGGCTTGCGGACACAATGCGCTAAGTAGTTAACAATGTGGAAGGTCTCCGTCATTTCTCTCGTTACCTTATATCGGTGCTTTAATAAGATAGCGGTCTTATTGAAGGACGGTTCACACTTGCAAGTCCCGTAGTGCACCGATTGATGGCCGCCGACCAGTGTTGTGCCCGTTACTGAAAAAAAGTAACGAAATAGCGTTACTCGTTAGTCTGGTAAAACTTAACGCGTTATTGAGCTACGTTACTTTTTTACAAACGTAACGATATACCGTTACCGTTACTTTTCAAAAATAACGAACATTACTTTTACGTTACTTTTGTGTTCGAGTCATATCGTTTGGCAGAGATGTATGATAAGCCTCCTTAACAAGCTTCGATAAAGATTGACATTTACAGAGTGGTTTCATAGTGTTTTGATGCGGCAATCAGCTTAATTTTCGGCATGCAGAGTAGGCATCGATACTGTAAATTATCTGATTCCGTCTCCTTTAGTGGCTACATTTCATTCATTCCTGGCCATGGCGACGGAGTTTCGTTATTCATGTCCATCTCACACGCAGAATGAGTCGGAGATGGTAGTCAATCGGCTTTTATAAACTACAGCATGCGAACGGGGAGTGCTGGAACACATCCAGCCAACCAACACCCCTCATCTTTACGCCGGTTTTAGTAGCAGTCCGGTTCATACTATTACCAGAGACTGATTTACTTCCCTATGTGGAAGAGGACACCGGTTACCAGCACACTGGTTATAATCGCTTGCTGTCTCTTACCAGCAGTAGCTCTTATTTTTTCTGCAAAAAAAAAAAAAAAAGGTTTTGTGCTTGTAAGTTCTCTTTCCAGGTTTAAAACATGTTTTTTTTATTTTTTTTATTATGACCTTAGGGAATTAAAGACTAATCAAGCGAAAGATTCTTCTGTTTACAAAAGTGGGTCTGGAACTTTCAGGCAGCGAGGGGGAGAGCGAGAGTAAAACATTGCACAAAGGGTGTTTCTTTTTTTTTTTTTAACTAGAGAAACGAGCAAATCACTTCGCCACTTGTTGTCCACTGTTGTAAACGAATGACTCTCCCCCCCCCCCTCCCCCCCCTCCTCGTTGCACAAAGCAGAGGGGGAAGAGGAGATAGGGGAGGAGAGGGGGCTGAAACGCAGTCGTTCGTTCAAGCCTTGTAGATGCTGACGCTATGAAAAAAAAAAAAAAGGAGGACGATCGGAATTAGCTAGTAGCCGAAGGTTTTTTTCGCTTTCGAGAAGCGAGATAGTGTCGCCATTTAACGGATGTCTCTTTTGGTCAGAAAGGTGTATTTTTTTTAAAGTTTACTGTGACGGATGCTGGTTCCGTGCAGCGATAAGCTTGTGCAGGCTTTTGAGATGGATGGGTGAATAGATGGACTGATAAGTGGAAAACCCACCTTTTTAGGAAATCGAAGGTTCAGAAGTCTTCGCAGCAAGATACGGCATTGCCTTGGCATTGCGTGCTCGAGCGCAAGTAGTTGCCCCTCGAGCAGAGAAGCTAGATCCTCCATTGAGCTTAGTCACCTAAATTTAGTTCCCCTAACGTCTCCAGTTTTATGCACAAGATTGCTATTCTAAACGTTAGATCAGGCGTCGTTACCTTTTCCCAAATACCTAATGTATTTCACTAGTTTTGGTCAAAAGTAACGAGTAACGAGTAACGTAATTTGATAGCCGATACCGAAAAAAGTAACGAAAATACTTTACTCGTTAGTCATTCAGAATACTAACGAGTACTATCGGAAACAATATCAGCGTGAACGCGCCTCCGCGTGTCGCCGCTTATGTCGCCTGCTACCTGAGGCGCCACCCTGCGGTGCCGTTGTGAAGTTTTGCGCATGCGTGTACAATTCCTGTCGCTGTTCTCGCTTTGACTGTTAACCCCCGGTTTGTCGTCTGCTGTGCGCGCGCTGGCGGTCGCTCGCGCTTTCGTCTGTTATGCGACTCGTGTATTTCCGTCGCAACTCAGACAAATGACTTAACATGATTCAGGAGTTTCCTGTGCGATAACAGCAATGCCCACAATTGATACGTGATAAGTAAAATGGCTTCTTTAATCGGGTCGAGATACAGCGATAACATGCAAATAGATTCAAGACAATATCTGCAAAGCTTAGCGTTTAACTACGGTGAGCCCG
The DNA here is from genome assembly GCA_013358835.2 of Ixodes persulcatus. NCBI lineage: Eukaryota > Metazoa > Arthropoda > Arachnida > Ixodida > Ixodidae > Ixodes > Ixodes persulcatus. Next base: position 383,285 of record JABSTQ010002929.1, read on the forward strand.
GAAACGATTCAGTTGAGTGAAAAGGGCCTAGGGTTCCTTACGACAAACTGGTCAACATAGTTCAGCTCCCCCCCCCCTCCCCCCCCTCCCCCCCCCCCCCTCCCAACCCGATTATTGAAGGGAAGGTCTGCCCCAAGGGGGCAGACCTCAACATTATAGTAGAGAATGTCTAGGGGCGCATGAAGGCAGCCATGGCGCGGCGTTCTCTTCACAGGGCCACAGCTGACGAATTGTGGCGCTTCGTCTTGGAAGAATGGGAAAAGCTGCGTCACGAGCGGAATTTTGTTTCCGCTCTGTTCAGCTCCCTTCCTCCCAGGATGAGAGCCGGCGTCGATGCTCGAGGCGAGATGACATCGTACTAATGCTCTGTTCTTTTTTTTTTTTAATTTGATGGCCGAGAGAAGTAAAAATGCAACCTCCTACTAACATTTTTGTAAAAGCCAGCGTTGATTCTGTCCAGAAAGGACAGTGTGAGTCTTCAATAGTTTTTTTTTTTTTTTTTTAAATCAGTTTTGGTTGTGTTTATAAAGGACACAGTATGACCACTCTACTAATAAGCCTGTCGAGCCCATAACCCACGGCATAACAGATATTTTCACGTGTTAGGGCCACGTGTTCAAAGAATAAAAGCATTGTGTTTCGCTGAAGACTTTCGTGCAAATCAACACCATTAAAGCTGTCCAGGGCTAACAGAATTCGCGTAGGAAGCGCGGGTGTCCGCCGGAGCACGCAATGTTGTGCGGCAGACGACAGCACGAGTGGCCGCCAACGCAAACACGAGTCGCATAGGAGACGACAGAGTGAGCGGCCGCCAGCGCACGCACGAGTCGCATAGAAGGCGACAGCACGAGCGGCCGCCAGCGCACACGGGAGTCACATAGCAGAGGACAGCACGAGCGGCCGCCAGCGCACACAGGAGTCGCATACCAGACGACAGCACGAGCAGCCGCCAGCGCGCGCATAGCAGACGACAAACGGGGGTTCACAGTCAAAGCGAGAACAGCGACAGGAGTTTTACACGCATGCGCAAAACTTCACAACAGCGCCGCAGGGCGGCGCCTCAGGTAGCGGCGGCAAGCGGAGGCGCGTTCACGCTCATATTGTTTCCGATAGTACGTTACTGCGTTAGCGAAAAATGTAACGCGTTACCAGTAACGTCGTTACTAGTAACGCGTTACCTCCAACACTGCCGCCGACCATAGCTATCAGGGAATATTCGTGCTCTCTGAGCCAGTCGTTTAAGTATTTAGCGGTTTGTACAATATATACCTTGCCACAAGAGAGGGACATCTTATATACACCACCCGAAGAACAGGACAAAACGGTTTGGGCATAATTGTTCCAACGACTGTTTTTTTGGTAGCCCCTCTGCCTTAGAGTTGACCCTCAAACAAATTTGGCTCATTCTCTGGGGTGCGGAAACCACAACCGGGGTGCCATACCGGCCTCCTACTTTTTTTAAATTATGATATACCTTATGCAGGTAGGGAATGACAGCAGTCCTCCTCCTGTCAACATTTTTCATAAATAAAGAAATCCCCTTAACCTTCTTTACAAGTGTACTCGCCACTTCACTCAACACGGCCGACGGCACCCCAGCATCTCCCAGTCCACCACACTGTGCCCGTTCCTCTTGTTCTTTCTCCTTATTGTTTTAATTTAAATAAATAATGAAACGTAACCTCGCTTACGAAGTTCATTTCGGCATGAGGGGATTGGCGCCGTCTCCCATCAAACCAAACCCAGTTGTGTCCACAAGGCCCCTATGAGGGAAAACCAAGGGGCCTTTAAAGCCGTAAAGAGAAGGGGGACCTCATTGTGTACCCAAGGTCTCCTGGGCTGCTACATGCTCTCTGACTAAAAGCGACAAAAAACTGCGGTGAAACCGAGTGCATTTGCTGGTTAATCGGAACCTGGAATGGCTGCCAAAGAGCCTGCGATTTCTTTTGTTAGACCGCGTGCGAGAACCATTGGTTCATAACGCGAACGATCTCATTCAACGTTTTAAGTGAGTTGTGCGTCCGTATAAATAAAGATGGCCTGCAATCCTCAGGTGTATTAAAGTGGTTTTCTTTTTATTACGCGATTACTTCTTTCTCCGAAATATATATGGTAACCAAATAAATTCATGAGTTGCTCGGGGCAAACATCCAGGAATTTAAAACTACCGGGGTTGCTTCAATGGAAACAACAGTCCCTTGAATTATGCCAGCCAATCCATTTTATTTGTGTGGTTGATTTAATAATTCCTTATTTTAGTGACAGGTCTTCAGTCTTACAATGTGTGCAATTAACAAAAAGTAGTTTAAAAAAAAAATAAATTGCCTCTTAAAGTGTAAGTATGTGGGTTAGGACCAATCTTTCATTATGGTAACTGAAGATGGGATGAACAGAACAAAACCAGGATGAAAAATAAAATTTAAGGGACAATGTTTTTTTGTATAAGTTGTTCTTTTTTTCTTCGGGCTCGCGTAACGGGTACAAAGGTAAATATGACTGAAGGAAAGACACTTGCGAGCGTCTTGAAGAGTAGGGCCAAAAATACGCGTAACTGGCATTTAAAGCGAGAATAGGGGTCAATGCCTGGGTCAGTCTTGCTTTATGTATGGAGCAATACTCGTGCATTTGATACAGCAGAGAAGAATAATATGTAAGTGAGAGTTCATATAGGCGTAACTGGAGCAGAGGTTATCAAACTTAATGGCATATACCCAGGTGCAAAACATCTTAAGTGTTCCAGACTTGGGTATATGCCATGCTGTGTATTCAAAACCCCGCAGCTTGAACACACACCTTCACTGCGCTAAATAAATTATCGTTCCGCAGTCACCAACAAAAATTTCATATTCGGATATTTTAATCATCTTGCTCCTGCCTAATTTCTTGAGATCATAAAAAATTTCTCTCCCAGGGGTTTCTGTTTTTGATTAATTTCTCTTGCATTTCGGAAGTGTCGCTTTTATCGCCAGGGGGTAGGGCGGAATGCTTTCCTAGCTGTTTCGTGTAGAAGGGTGGTGAGCTGGGCTAGTTAATAAGTATTATAATGGTTAAAGTCAGCGAAACAGCGTGAGGAAACTGTAGAAGACTACATGAGACAGAATAGACGCTGAACTCACAACTAAATGTTTCATCCAGAAGAGAACGAGAAAGAAAATTACATATCACCAACAAGCACTTGCTCACTTGCCCTATGGCGCGGGGCAATGGCGTTTGCACATCATAGCGTTTAAAAACAAAACTTACTTTTCAGACAGAGTAACAGACGGATGGCTCAGGCATTCCTGTACTTCTTCAGTTTCCTCAGCGTTGTTTCGCTGATTTTAACCATGTATAATGCTTTGTGTAGATTTTCTTCTTTTCCCACTCACTTTTACGGAGTATAAACAAAAATACGTGTATTTTGTCTTCCACAAAACTGCTGTTTTCATTTCATTCTTAAATAAATTAACATAACTCATAACTGTTTAACGTTTGTCTATGAATTTAAAAAAAGTGCAGGAATTAAGCAATATCACGCAAAGCGCAATACTTGGAGCGTCATGGCTGTTCCTGGAGCGTCATGGCTGTCCGGTGATAAATTATTCATAATATCAGTGCACAATGTTTTATACTCGACACGGAAAGAAAGGTTCACGTAAAAAAAAAAAAAAAAAAAAAAGGTGTAATAAAAAACGCAGCTCAGAGTTCTGAATTCAGCACCTCATCTCAAGGAGCTAATTATAAAATGCATATCAGAATCAAAATGGCGGCTTTATTGAGTGTATTTTACTGAGCTTTAGGTTTCAAATCGTGATGAGGCTTTAGAAAGAAAACAAGCACAGCTCCATCATTTTGAAAGACTCCAAATGTTATAAAGTAATCCAAGAAACATATCCGTTTAGAATTCCTATTTATTTTGATGTGAACTCAGTGCATGCGGACTCAGCGCCGTTCTAAATGCCAAAATACATAATAGAAGAACAACACTGTAAAAGACCACGAAAACGGGTTGAAAGAGATTCATAGCGGAATGCACATAAGCTCTTTAATACCATTATGCCATTTGTATCTAAATTCTGGGCAAACAAATATATTAAAATTTTTACGAAAGATTGTGAAGACGTATTAAGTCACGGATGCGCATACGCATATCAGCTCCGACTTTATATGAATATCCAGTCCGCTTTCTTTATCCTTTTTTGTTTTCAGTGAAGCCTAGAAACAACCCTTACCTAGGCTGCACTGATGATGTCTCTCGCATGGGAGACGAAACGTCTGCTCATAAATTGTTGACATGGTCAAATAAGCTGGAGGTATTTGCTTTGTAGTCGTGAAACGAAGTCGAGTGTAGCATGCCTCTAGCGGCTGCCACGACCACGAAAGAAGCCGTACGCCATTTGCGGTCGACAGTGTGGCACTTGCTTCTATCTTCAGTTTAACCGAAAATAATAGCAGCGTCAGACGTCAAAGGACAAGTAAAAAATACAAAGAGATCAAGCGATGATTGTTTTTTCTACTTGTTTACTTTGTCTCTGTGCTCATAACCTTTTAAGATGTCCTCGTCACACCAAGTATACTTGGTTTCAGCTTAAGTCTTGACGCAGCCGACGCTACGAGCTAATAGGACCAATGAAACAGCGCCAAAGCGCACCACCACGGTGTTCGTCACGTCTCTGCACTTGACATCATCGCTGAACCAATCATGAGCAGAAAAGACTTAGAGAGTTTCGCTTTTGACGCTGCTTGGTTAGTCCCATTACCTCGTAGTGCAGGTTTCGTCTCGACTTAAATTGAAACTAAGTATAGTCCAATTATTGTGCCCTTTCACCGGTCAGATTTGCGAAGGATGTCGATTCCATAGAACGCTCGCGATGCTCATCAACAATGAAAAAATAACAGCTGAGTTAATGTCTCTATGAGTAACGAGAAAAGAGTTTAGAAATTTGTATTGATAATTTTGCTTCAATGGCATTCGAAGATGATGCCTGTAGTTTTTTGTTATTTATAAAAATAATGCAAACCAATTGATTATATTGGTTACCGGTTGATGTTTACCGGTTAGGGTTATGCTTACCGTTCATGCTCTATGAAAATAGTAATTTCGTTCCGCTTCCGGTTATCAAAAAAATTTCGCTCCCAAGCTGTTTTCGGTTCGGGTTACGGTTACACATTGATTCACTGCTAAAACATAGATCCACCATCTAGTTACACCTTTGTGAAAATGGCAACTTACGGGTTCCAACAACCGATTTATGAGTTGTGATGTTTTAGTTTAAATGATTTAGCATAAAGTTTACACAATCGTTTTTTTTTTTTTTTTTAATTGCGCGATGTACGTTACATTTTACTCTAGTTTTAGTTTTACCTTCAATGCCGACCTGGATCAGAAAGATTACTGAGTACGTGAAGTAATAGCTTTGAAAGGTGCTGAGGCTTCAGAAGTGTCAGGAAGCCATGGCACATTATACAGAAAAGGAACCGCCAAGACAAGTAAGAAAGAAGGAAAGAGTGTGAATGTGCGAAAGAAAGGACAATTATCAATTGAAGATCCACCATAGATAATTTCACGGGTTTCGAAATCCAGATGGCTAGATTTTTGTTTTCCAACTCAATTCATCCTGAGTCACTCTAGAATGATATATGCAGATTAATTTTCGTAAGAGGTAGAGAAAAAACCGAACGTAAAAAAACACGCTCGCATAGAGACCTGAATCACGTGGTGAAGTAGAAAAGAGATGTCGTAAATTTCCAAGGCGTGAAAACCGATTCTTTTTCTTTGATGCATTCGTCAGAGAACGTGTTAAGGCACGGCCACATTGGCGTCGCGGAGGCCTGCGGCGTGACGGTCGTCGCTGCCGGTTGCCGACCGAAACCAGTTTTCGGCTTCACCGTCGTGACGTTCTGCGCCGCAGAGTCAACCGCTCCTTGCGCGGTTCAGAGATCGGCGCCGCTCGCCGCAGTAGAGAGGAGCCAATGGGACGTGGCGAAGATAGTGACGTTGCGATGCCATGGCAACGCTCAAGCCGGTCCCCCGCGCCTCTTTCACGTTCCGAAGGACGTGTTTCGTGTCGTCTGCTATCCCTACATCGTTCCCGATGCCTTCTCCAACGGAGCGGTTCCTTGAAACTGTGCGACTGGTTCCCTTTTTATATGACAAGACGCAGCCAGACTACCAAGATAATGACGCTAAGAACAACCGCTGGGAAATTATGGGAGAGGAATTCGGAATTACAAGTGAGTTTCTCCGCGGCACTTGTTGCTTGTCGTCTGTGTTGTGACGGATGTCGTGTTGATTTGGTGACACTTTCGAAAGTAGCCTTCATCTCTGGCGCGCCGCCGGGGCAGCAAAGCACGGACCTTTCTTTCGGTGTTTTGGTAGAACCAACTCGGCTGGACCCAAAACCTGTGAATCCTTCCCTTCAGAGCGCGGCGACGTCGCAAGATCAACAAGCAGGCTAGGATAATCACTTTCACGCTGATCACCAGGTCATCATGGACACCTACCATGTAGGCAGCGAGTGCGGTTTCGATGGTGATATATGCGAAAGATGAGAGCCGAAACAGAAGAATCTACCGAAGAGCAGACGACGAAAGAGCGGGAAATCCGGCGGGAGGCGCGCGCGCGATCGCGAGAGCCAGTGCTGTCACGTGACGCCTGCAAAACGGAGGCCAATGTGGAGTCCTCGCGTTGGGACGCCGGACGGCGGTGCCGCCCAGCGGTGCCGAACGGCGGCGCCGTTCACGCTAGTGTGGTCAGGCCTTTATATCTCCATAGCTGACTTTTTTTCCTGTAAAAAAAAATAAAAAATAAAAAAGTAAGAAGGAGCGACACAGCAGAGAAAAGGATGTAGAAATACAAAGAAGGCTATATTTACACCCCGCGCCGACGGTTACGTGCTTCTGGTGTGCAATCGCGCCGTGTTGTGATTATTTTAAATTTCTTTTATTCTTGTTTAAAGAAAACATTGCCAGAAAGCGCAATAAGAAGGCGCCATCAATAGAAACCCCGCGTTGACTGCTCCATGTTTTCTTTTTCTTCTGCCTCTTCTATTTATATTTTGAGATGACGGGCCGATTTTATTTGCGTAGGGACTCTGGACTCCCGGTTATCTGTTTTCTCGTGTCACACTTTATTTGAGTCGTATTTTCATCCAATCAAGTCACACCTTACAAATCTGTTTCGTCGTATCTGAAATACTTGTTTCGTTGACGAACCAGGTTTACCTCTTTGATAAAAGATATTGCTCTGATTGTCGTAACAGTGGTGGCGACCGTTATTCAGCTGATGTCGGTATTGCGTGGATGGAGATTCAGATTTCACTGAACTCATGAGTCGGTGTGTTTGTTCTTTCGGTAGTGGTAACAGCAGGTCAGTAATGATTTTGGCGACTGTGGCTTGCTAGATAGGGTAGCATTGTTTTCGTTTCAGGTAGGTTAAGAATAGAATAGGCGATGGATTGAGTAAGATTGCGAATGGTGGCAGTCAATGAAGACGGATGTAAAAGAGGAGGACTCTTAAGCGCGAGACACATGCGCGAAAACTCCATCCGATCCGACGTCCGATCCGGCAATACGACTGCCTGATCCGAAAAGTTTGGTCGCTTCAGACGTCGGATCGGCGATCCCGCGTGCGTCCGACGTCCCAGAGAGTTTCGCACAGCGGACGGACTGTCGGAAGCGTCTCCAATGACGGCACAGCTAGGGCGAACGTCCTGATGACGCACTGGGTCCGGCGGGACGAATAAGAAAACGGGACTGACCTCAGCGACGAGAAGCCGGACGCGTGAATATCGCTGGCCCATTCGAGAACGATGGCCTCAGCAAAGAATGCACGCGCTAGCGAGAACAAGCTCGTAATTTCGCTCGTGCGAACTGAACCGTCAATCTGGTACCAGAGATCGTACCCTGTATAGGAACGCGGACCTAGCTTGGATCTCCTGGCGGAGTCGATCAGATTGTCGTGTCGAATGCAAGGTCGGAAGCGTGTGCCTAAAACTGTCGCGTCGATTCGGAGCGGCGTTCGGACTGTCGGATCGGACGTCGGATCAGACGATTCTGCCGTCCATGTGTCTCGCGCTTTAAGCTTCACCTTTAAGAGAGTAACGCGATAGCCAAAAACTTATAAACACCCGCTCGTTTCCACGCAGTGCAAGCGTGTCTGCGTGTTGATTCCACTTCTGGCCGCCGAAGTGAACGAACGTGTCATGTCGAGCTGACACCGCGGCCCAGACGGGACGTGGTGCCAGGAGTAGAGATTTTTAGGAAACCGTTTTTGCACATCCGATACTTTACGATGGGCGCTCCGGTACGAACTGCGGAAATGAGAGTCTTCTGCGGTAGCGTATGCGCAATTCGTACCGGAGGGCCCATCGTACGTATCGGACGTGCAAAAACGGTTCCCTGACACTCCCTAATGACGCAGCTTCTGCGGACAGTTCCACGGACTATCAGTTCATCTTGCCTCCCCTGCAACTGGCGCTTCGGTGCTGAACACCGTTTTTCTTCACGCCGATGTCCGCGGCCGCCTTTACCGCGTGGAGGACTTCCGAGGCACCCTGAACTGCCTGGCACTGCTCCCGGAGATCATCGCTCCGGGGGCATACCAGATGAACCACGACTGGGATGTGACGTTCCAGCCACACGAAGGTAAACGGATGGCCGTCGCCATGGGTGACCTCGTCGTCAAGGGTGCGTCGTCACCAACTCGGGTAAACGAGACGTGCTGATCAAACTGCACTTTCTGCTCCACTACGTACCCGACGACGAGGTGAGGGCGGCACTCGCTCCTTACGGCACGGCGGCCGAAGTAAGCACCGAGACGTGGCGGGTGCTGGGCCTTTCGGGCTGCGCATTTGATGACGTGTACAGCCGCCATCAAGCTAAATTTCGGGCTCAGCCTGGACAACCTGCCACACCAGCTGCGTATCGCTGGAGGTCAAAGGCTCATGATGGTGCCGGGAAGAGCACCCCTCTGCCTGCGCTGTCAGAGCACTGGTCAGTTTCGGCGAGACTGCCGGGTGCCGAGATGTGAAACCTGACGCCGGTTCGGTTATGACGTGGCCTACTGCGTCAAACCCTGCTCTGTGGCGACAGGTGGCGGACTTGGCAACACCAACGCCGAGCACCTGATGGGTTGAGGCAGAGGCTCAAAAGCCTATCGAAGGTGTAGCGACAGCAACGAAGCACCTGAAGAGAACGCCAATTAGGTTGCGGACCGGGATACAACGGAGCGACTGCTGAAAGATGGTGCCCTGCAGGTCACCGCGACCACGGCGCAACGTACCGATGCGTTAACCAGCAAGAACGAGTCGACGATGAGTGTGCAGAAGACAGCGTCGCTGCAAGCCGACGGGACGGCGACGGCTACTTAGGCATAGCAGGGCCTGCAGGGCAGCGATATCCTCATGGCCGACGCCAGCGCGTTGACCACGAAACGACCACGTCGGGAGGACTCGCAGTCGCTAAAGGAGGGCAGCGGCATGTGCCAATCGGAGCCGCCAGCTAAGACGGTGCTGATGGAACGGCGGCCGCTTCGCCCCGCTCCAAACACTGCGTCCGAGCCCAGGGGTCCGGACAAGCCGACCGGTTTGACAATGCCCCGAGCCGAATCCCGGTGAGTCCCTGAATCGCAAGGAGACCATGCCTATCGATAAGCTGAAAGTAGCGACGTTGAATGTTCGTGGGATGGCCTCGTGTCTCAAGTAGTATCATGTTAGAAGGCTACTAATCAATAACGGCATTGACGTCCTCGCGAGTCAAGAGACAAAAGTTGAAAATAAAGGGGAGGTTGAAAAATTGCTGGCGCCTTTCTTATATTTTTCAAAGTTTGTTTGGTTCATGTCAATGGATTGTCTACGGGTAGTACGGTGTTTTTGTAGAAACTTTAAACGCTCGAAATATTTCTCTCATTGTTGACAGCGAGGGCCCGTTTCTCATTTGCGACTGTTGTGCAACTAACGTGGAGTACAGAATAATCTATGTGTACTCGCCTAATGATGCCTACGGAAGGAAAGTGTTTTTTGAAAGGATGTATTCATATTTAGAATGTCGAAGGAAAATCTTAATGTTAGGGAACTTTAACTGTGTTTGTGACGGGAGAGACCGAACAAGCAAAACACGTCCACATGGTAGTAGTACAAAACGTTCAAACGAAATGACCACGGAATTCACCTTATTACAAGATGTTGCGAATTACCGAAGGAATACCACCGCCATCTTGTACACGTATTTCCAATCCACTATACTTCGTTTCGCAGCAAGTCCAGACGCAGCCGACGCAACGAGCTGATGGGACCAATCAGAAAGCGTCAAAAGCGGACCATCATAGTATTCGTCATCGCTGAACCAGTCATAAACCGACATGGCCCAGTGACTTGCGCTTTCGACGCTGCTTCATTTGTTCCAATAACCCGTAGGGTCGGCTGCGTCTGGACTTAAGCTGAAACAAAGTATAGTCACGCTTGCCTAGAACGAGCATATTTGTCAATTGACCTTTTAACAGGTCATCATGACAATAATATGTTACCACTTTCTGTTTCTGATCACGTGTGGGTTTGTTTTATTGCTGGTGGAGAAAGTTGAAAACACAGCTTCCGATGGGATCTGTGGAAGTTAAATGATAACCTTCTGAAGGATGAAGTCTTTAAAGAGCATTAAGGTAGCCATTTGGGCCAGTTGGTTCATGATCACCTAAAGAAGCGCAAAAAACACAAGGACGAGGAAGTAAACAGACAAGAGCGCTCTTGTCTGTTTAGTTCCTCTCCTTGTATTTTTTGCGATTCTTTAGGTGTTTAAAAGGGCGGTAGAGGACCTATTAAACAAGACGGTTAATTTAGGTGAGAGCGCGAAAGACAAATGGCAGTTGTTTAAACGTGAACTAATATTTAAAGCGATTGAACGATACAGTATGTTAGCGTGTTGGAAGAAGGTGGAGAAAACGTTTCTCCTCGATGATTTGCAAAGAATATCTAAACTCGAATGTGAAAGTCCGTATGAGTGGGATGATCAGCTTAAAAAAAAAAAACGTGAAAAATAGTATAGCTGACCTACAAACGAAGAAATATAGAGGAGCCGTAATTCGTGCGCGTGCCGAAAAATACATTCTACGTGAACCACCAATTAAAAGGGCGCTTAGCACGGAAGCTACGTATCCGAGAAAAAAATACATCGCAGAAATCGAAGATGGTGGCTTTCAACGTAGTCGGCCGGAGGCATTTGTTGATTTATATTGCTCGACAGGACCACGACAGTGACTTGCAACTTGAAGAGTGTCTTTCGGTGTTGCCTCGTCTCAGTAATGAGATAAAAGGGAGGCTGGAGAAGCCAATAAATGTTATCGAAATAGAGCGCGCGATAGAGGAACTGCAGGCAAACAAATCCCCGGGGTCCGATGGCCTGACCGCGGCACTGTTAAAAACATACAAGCACGCCATCGCTGGACTCCTTCATTCTTTGATAACAGAGGCAATGAGAGGAATAAGTTAGCGCTATCATTTTTAAACTCAGACACTGTACTCCTCTCCAAGAATGCTGATGAAGAAACGTTAAGAAATGTTAAGAATTATGAACCAATCGCAGTTTGCAATGTAGATTATAAAACATTAATGCAAGTTTTAGCCCGTAGACTCCAAAACGTTGTTACTGAAATAGTTGGCGAGCACCAGACTACTGGCATTAAGGGAAGATCTATTTTATCAAATGTGCACATCGCTTGAAGTATACTAGATGTATGTCACGGTGATCTAGACAAGGTTGCCATGCTACAAATCGATTCAGAGAGGGCTTTTGACTGGGTACAGCATGATATCCCGTACAGAATATTGGACCATGTAGGGTTGGGTGAAATTATCGGACGTGTTGTAAGAATGGTCTACCCGGGGTTTACAACACAACTTATATTTAATATAAAGCAAAAAACGCGGATTAGTAAGCGTCGTCCGTCAAACAAGGATGCACCTTATCGCTTTTACACTTCTTTATTTATTTAAAGCCCTTTTGTAAAACATTGTTAATAAATAGTCTAATACGTGGGTTTTTACTCCAAAATATAAAGGTAAAAATGCTTGCCTGTGCGAATGTTTGTTTTTTGTAAAGACAATGGAAGTATTGTAGATGCACTACGTTAAGTTGAGGTAACTGTCAACTGAGTGGTGCGGCAGTCAACAGGCAGAACTGATGCAGATTGTGGCATGGCACTTGGGTCACGTCTTCCATGATATAACAATTATGTCAACGCCGACGAAGTGTTTAGGTGTTCCAATGCAACGTTATAAGAAATCAAATACGTACGGGTCGCCGTCGATTTAAGAAACGTGCGAGAAAGCCGGTAAATGGATATAATGGTACATGTGCATTTTTACAAGCGCGAGTGTCTAACATTTTTTTCAGCGAGCAGTTTTGGTATATGCTCCAAGTATTGGTGTGTGCAAGAGTAAATATACCGAGGTTGCATCGAGTTTTCGCTCTGCTTATCTGGCGGTCTGAATATGAAAGATTATGTTGGAATAATTTGATTCTTCGTGTCAGTAAGGGAGGGCTGTTATTATCTCATGTGACTGTTAACAAGTCGTGTCACGATTTATGTTTTTTTAGGAAACAAACCAACCAATTTCTTCTGGCTATGATTCAAACCAGACTGTCAGACGAACTGTCATTTCTTTGTCGCTTCCTCTTGTTTTAATGCACAACAAAGAATTAGCTGTTTTCATAGTGAAGTGGATATTGCGTGTCGTTTATTCTACGCGCGTTTTTCTCTGGAATACTTGATGGGTGTCACGAGTACGCGATTAACGCGGGGTGTCATTGATACTATCTTCCCACTGCCGGTCTACCGTTTTATGTGTAAGGATGGCCCAGGGTAGGATGTTTTAAGTGGAGTTTAAAAACATTTCGCTTCCCCCTTCTATCAAAATGTTTTTCTTTAAGTTACACATGAGAACCCTTCCCGTAAAAACTTGGCTTGAGCAGATAAAATCTTTTTTTAAAGGGGTACTGTTAAGAATGGAACCTTCGGCAACCTTTTCCGAGTTTCAACGCTGCGGAAACGAGTCCCGAAACGAGTCCCGACGTGTTCTGGACTGTCGCCCACCTGTCGAAGTCTGCCCGAAACGAGTCCCGACGTGTTCAAGACCGTCGCCCACCTGTCGTGGTCTGCCCGAAACGAGTCTCAACGCGTCCGTGACGTCAACGGGACGTGTGTGTGTGTGCGTGTGGGTTCGTGCGCTCCGGAAGGGGAGAGAGGCCTGGCCTAACTGCGGAGAACCATGGCTACGACGCACTTCTGGCTACGACGCAGCGGACTTTTCTGCTACGCACTTGGCGGTCGCACCTGCTGCCCTGGCGGAGAGTGAGGGAGAAAACGGACCCTATATAAGGCGGGGCGTGAGGCGGCTCCAGTTGTTCTCTCGGATTTGACGACTGTATCGCTACCATGTAATTAAACCGTTCGTTACGTTACCAATTCTCCCACCTCCACTGGACCCCTGGGTTCTTCTCTTCGGGGAATGGTCGTCGTCACGAGCCAGGAAGCCTCCGGACGTGCGGCTTAAACCCCGCCTCGAACAACTGGTTGGCAGCGGTTGGGATCGGACCATGCGACATCGTGCTACATCTGTGGGTGAGCGTTTGGACTTTGCTTTGAGATTCGCCAGGCTTCAGATTATGGGTAATTAATTTTGAACTGCTGGGAATCCTTAGTGTTTGACTCGTGCGCTAGGTTTTTGGTACAACATCGCGACAAGTTTTAGAACAAAGCCAAAGCTAAAGAGCAGCGATCATGGATCTAATGAGGTTACTGAGAACAGATTTATTCTGTTTATGTGAAGAATTGGGTGTGGAGGTGGAGCAAAAGATGAAGAAATCTGAGATCAGTAAAGCGATTTCAGAGAGCGCGGAAGCAGAGGAAATTAAAATTGCGTGGGAACTGCTTCAGAATGCTAAGAGTGAAGCTGCAGCAAGAGAGGAACGAGAGCGAGAACAGGCTGCAGCGAAAGAGGAACAGGCTGCAGCGAAAGAGGAACGAGAGCAAGCTGCAGCTAGAGAGGAACGAGCACAGGCTGCAGCGAAAGAGGAACGAGACCAGGAGCGAGCGCTGAAAAGGCTAGAGCTCGAAATTGAACAACAGCGATTAAACTCGCAGAACAGTAGAGTTGGGGCTCCGGTACGAGCAAGTGAGACCGAGTCGTATCAAATGAAGAAGCTCATGCAGCCGTTTAAAGTTGGGGAAGACGTGGGCCTATTCTTAGTTAACTTTGAGAGGACATGTGAGAAGTTGAGCTTCACCCCAGAAACGTGGCCGCAACGGCTTTTGACTCTGTTGCCCTGTGAGGCTGCAGAGGTTGTCGCGCGCCTTAGTGCTGGAGACGCGGACGACTACGACAAGGTGAAGTCCAGCCTTTTGAAGCGGTACCGCCTTTCTGCCGAGGCGTTCCGTCAAAGGTTTAGAAACGCATCCAAAAAGAGCAGCGAGGGCTACTCGGAATTCGCGTACGGGCTTAAAACCAACCTGATAGAATGGTTGAAGAGCGAGGAAGTGTACGAAAGCCGAGACAAGGTAGTCGAGTGTGTGTGCCTCGAACAGTTCTTTCGTAGCATTCCGCAGTCAGTCAAGCTCTGGGTGCAGGACAGGGTGGGAGTCGACTCTGTCGAAAGGGCCGCTGAGCTAGCCGAAGAGTACGCAACGCGTAGAAAGCTGAGCGGAGAGGAAAGCGAATCCGGCCGAAGCGATCAGCGCAAGACCTTCCGACAGGGTAACGGCTCGCGAGAAAACGGGCCCGAGAAGCCCGAAGCAGGACAAAAGGTCCCAGAAAAGAGCGCAGAACACTCGAACGGAGACGAGGCGCGGAAAAGCCCAACAGGGCAGTTCGAGGCAAGGAAGCCGTTCCTGTGCTACAACTGTCAGGAGCCGGGACACACAGCGGCCAGATGTAAGAAACCGCGGGTTGTGTTCTCGTACGTGAACGGTAGTGACAAGGACCTGAAGCTTCTTCGTCTCTATCTTCACGAGCTCCAGGTAAACGGAAAGCCGTGCAGGGTGCTTCGGGACAGTGCAGCGACGATGGACGTTGTCCATCCGTCGTATGTAACGCCATCCGATTTTACGGGAAAGGTAGTTTGGATCAAGCAGCTGCTCGAAAAGCACAGTGTCTGTCTGCCTATGGCGACAGTAAGGATAACTGGCCCGTTTGGAGAGCTAGTGACAGAGGCGGCTGTCTCGCAAACAGTCCCGTTGGAGTATCCTTTTTTGTTTTGTAACCGGTCAGATTTCCTGCTGCGCGAAAGGGGCCAACAACTGGGAGAAGGGCTAGTTCAGTCGTGTACGAGGTCCAAATCGCGTCAGGTCGCCCCTTTGTTGACGAGTGATCCAGAGCCAGAGGCAGCTGACGGGGAGCAAGCACTCCCAGAGTTGGAGGCAGAAAACCGGGATGAGAGGGACCAGGTTGTAGAACAGCCTGACCTCGCAGCGCTAGAAAGCGTACGCCGTCCCAACGAGCCCGCGAAAAAGGCGGAGGAAGACGGGATCATTAAAGGATCTCTCGTAGCTCCGACGTCACGTAATTTGGATCGTCTGTTGCGAGTAGACAGAGTGTCTTTGACAGCCGAGCAGAAGAGCGACCCCAGTGTGTCAGGGTTTCGCGGTACAGCTCAGGAGATTGCTAGGACCAATGTGACGGGGCATGAAAAAGGCGGATTGTTTTATCGGCGCTATAAGGACCGCATTTTCACGTCTAGAAATCACGTGAAAATCGATCACTATGACTTCAGCGTAAGAAAAAGAAAAGGCAAATTTAACGGCAAGGCCGATGGGTTGAGCAGATTTTTCTGACATCACGAAAAACAGTAGGGATGATCTCAGAGGTTTTCGTCATCCACGGGAATGAGGATCAAAGTGGGGGCACTTTGCCCAAAATGACCTCACAAATTGCGAAGGGTTTTGTCTTTTGTATTTTGTTCTTAGTGACCTCGTTGGAAAAATGAGTTTTTTTTTGGCGACAGGGGGTCTCGATACCCGGAATTGTACCAAATTTTGGTAATCCGTAATCCAGTCTGGCGGGTCTTTGGCGAATTCCGAGCGTTTGACTGCGGTGTGGCGTGGTGTTGTGGTGGACGTTTCCGCTGATGCCTCCGTTGTGAGAGGTTGGGGAGTTTGTTTGGTGCTTGCAGCGTCTTCTCAAGGCCTACTCCAAGCCCACCTCTTCAGGCCAGCGATTGTACCACCGGCCATTCGAGGTTTCCCTGGCGCCGGAGGGGCTGTTAAGAATGGAACCTTCGGCAACCTTTTCCGAGTTTCAACGCTGCGGAAACGAGTCCCGAAACGAGTCCCGACGTGTTCTGGACTGTCGCCCACCTGTCGAAGTCTGCCCGAAACGAGTCCCGACGTGTTCAAGACCGTCGCCCACCTGTCGTGGTCTGCCCGAAACGAGTCTCAACGCGTCCGTGACGTCAACGGGACGTGTGTGTGTGTGCGTGTGGGTTCGTGCGCTCCGGAAGGGGAGAGAGGCCTGGCCTAACTGCGGAGAACCATGGCTACGACTTTCTTCTGGCTACGACGCGGCGGACTTTTCTGCTACGCACTTGGCGGTCGCACCTGCTGCCCTGGCGGAGAGTGAGGGAGAAAACGGACCCTATATAAGGCGGGGCGTGAGGCGGCTCCAGTTGTTCTCTCGGATTTGACGACTGTATCGCTACCATGTAATTAAACCGTTCGTTACGTTACCAATTCTCCCACCTCCACTGGACCCCTGGGTTCTTCTCTTCGGGGAATGGTCGTCGTCACGAGCCAGGAAGCCTCCGGACGTGCGGCTTAAATCCCGCCTCGAACAGTACTTATTGCCTTCTTTGTAAAAAACCTGAAACTTCAGAACATGTCCGTTTAGATTGCTGGGACGCCCTGCTGTTCTGGGACGTTTTCCAGAGGATTATTAAAAAAGATTTTTCTTTAACTCCATATGGCGGTAGGCCTCTCACTGTTGAAAATTGTGATATATTTCCTGTTGACATAGGGATGCTCGTGGGCCAGCGTGCAAAATTGAGGTGCCGAATGGCGGTACGGCACGCTGATGTATACGCACGCCCTGTACGAATGAACTCCACTGAAACTGTACGCGCGCTGAATTAAGCATATGCAACGATACAGTGCTTTCCTGAATGGGTATCGACTTTGAACGGTCTTTAGAACCTGAAGGAATTTTAAACTCCATGCAGGCGTCCCATTCGTCGAGCATGTGATTATAACATTGTGACTGTGTTTGTGTTCATTTGTCAAAACATGCAATAAAAAAAAACGTGTCTGCTTTGCCTGAAAACTAAAAAAATATATATAAAAAGGCGGCGTGTCCTAGTCGGTAGTGTGCCCGGCACGCCACTGAAAAGACATGGGTTCGAATTTCGTCTCCGATTAAACTTCTTCAAATGTTTTTCCTTCCTGCAAATTAATTACTTTGTAAAGTGAAATCACTTGAGACACGCGACGACGTTTAGTTCGCATTACATGTCATGTATTATTCATTTTCATTTCAAGCGTGACGTCACGTTTCAGGTTAGCGTTGTGGATATTTTGACATTCCTGCGTGAGTAGTGTGGCCTTGATGTCATGACCCTATCGACCAATCAGGATTTTCTCGTCCCACCGCCGTCAACCCCGGCGTTTCTGCGACGAGAGCTCCTTAAAGTTGAAATAACTTCCCCTCGATTGTTGACCTCCAACAAAAAGAGAAAAGGGTCGAAGATATCTCATGAGGAACAAGTCGAAAGAGTCGAAAAAAGTCGAGAGAGTCGAAGATATCTCATGAGAAAGGACAGCGCTCTAAAGAGAAAGAATAGCGTGTACTTGCGCGTGCCACGGTGCCCGCGTGAATGTTCTAGTAAAACTTTTGGTTATTAGTCAGCGTATGTGTGTGTCCATCTTCTACTTTGTGTCCCGTCCATTTTGCGTTTTTTTTTAATATGTCGATCAACCAACCAGCGCAGCAAGCTATCCTGTTACAAAATACCTCAAGAGAGGAGCAGTAGGAGGAAGAAAGGAGGGGAGGAGGAGCAGGAGGAGCAGGAAAGGGTACGGATGAGGAGGAGGGGCATACCCTCCCCTCAGTACCCTCCCCTCATCCTGCTCAAGAGCTGCGCTCTAATTCGGCATTACAGGGAGTTGTAAACGTCTTTCATTTATTTTTGATTGGTGTTTCCTATGCAGTTCATATCATGTCATGTTCGTTTTATCCTGATTAGGGGGTTGGACACGTGAAGATCAATCTGAGCAGAGACATAATTATGTTCAACAAGTTTATGGGAGATAGACATTATTATCAGCAAAACTGACAGTCTGGTTAGGGTAAAGCCAGAGTTAACAATACAAACACAACTGACACATTAATTTATCAACATGTTAAAATGCACTTAATCTTAAAGACATGAGTGACTGGAATAATAAAAATATAACGACGAACTAACAAGGTGTAATTACGAGAAGTAAAGTAAAACTGAGCTTATTTATACGACGTTAATTCGTCCGTTATTGAGCTGTGCGGGGATCTTGAATGAATGCCGCTGGGCGGAAATTTGTTTCCACTCTTCTTTTATGCCCGGTGAAAACATCTAAAAAGCATTTGTTGAGCGCAATGAAATTCCGATCTCATAAATGTAATATAGTAGGGAACAAAACGCAACATAAGACACGTTATAATTTTCAGGCCAATTTTAGAGTATGTTTTTGCGATATGGGATTCCCCAAGGAATCACAGCGCATATAAATTAAAGAGGGGTTCAAAACCAGGCACTAAGGTTTGTGGGAAGTGACTATAGCATGTAAACATGTTGTACGGAAGTGACAAATTTATGTTGAAACTCTCCTAAACACGGAAGAAAATGTTTAAAGCTGTATGTTTTTCACGACAAATATTTCGGACGAACAGGCATTGAGAAGCAGTGTATTCGAGAACCACACCACGTATCTTCAAGACTGGACCATTAATACAGAGTAGTAGAATTCCGTTACCATACTGATTATTTTTCTTTCTCGTCTTTCATCTAGACCAGTTGGGAGAAGAATTGAATTCCAGGAAAGTTAAATTCAATCCCGGAAGACGCTGTTACTTTACAACAGGAAAAAAAAAAAAATGTTGTATTCAAGTGTAAAGGTTAAATTATTCATTGTTTCTTGTATGTATTTTAAAGATATGTCTTTTTGTACACATGGTTCTATGTACCCCCTTTTATCTACGTCATGCCTAATGGCGCAGCAGATATTTTGTAAATATTAACTAAATAAATAAATCAAACTAATTCTCGAATCGCCTCAGTCAGCGTCCACCTCCTGATGAACAAGTAAATGTAGTGTGCTCACAAACTGAATTGTGTTCAATATTTTATGAAATTATCAATGAAAATTAACTTGATGTATTTTTATATCACGGTGATGTTTTAAGAGCATGTTAATTCGTCATCAGCTGAGATATTTTTAAGCGTTCTGGAGATTTGTTCTTGAAAGGTTCTTGCCTTTGCGTTTCTATTGAATGTATTTTTTTTTATTTTTGCATTTTAAGTGTATTCTTGTTGAGTTCCTAACATGTACTTCGTCTATGTATAAGTTCTTGCGAATCAACTAGTTTGTGATGCGCAACGTGCCACATCCTCTAAAGATGAGGTTAGCCGTATGTATAAAAAAATAAAAAAAAATATACAAATAAATAAATAAATAAATGAAATAGTCTTTTCATAAGTGTAATTTCCTGGATAGTTTCCCTCATCCGCTGATGTTTATGGCAGAAGTTGGGTAATGTTTCTACTGCCATAAACCAGTAGCAAAGCAAACAGAACAAATGACTCGGACCCGTTCAAAGACAACACCTTCAAAACGGCATCAAAGACAAACTTTGTTTATGGGCTGGATATTATGCATTAAGTGTCACGCTCGATGGGACCAAAAAATGTTACACACAATCCGAGGCAACAAACATTTCTCATGCACGCGAAATAGATTGTTTTTTTTTTTTTAAATTGTAGTTTCGAAAGCATACTTGGCCCAGAGGTTACCCTACTGGCCGTCGGAAACCAATTATACTTAGTCCGGCATACGTATTCCACAGATGATTGTCGGCGGCGAGTCATACTTAGTCTTGCGGCTAGCTACCGTATGACAAAGCGTGGCTCCCCACGTGGACTCACAATATCGCGGGGTGGATCATAACTAGGATTCCGTGTTTCCGGAATTATTTTTCATCAAATTCTGAGTTTATCGGAGCTTATATTTCTTTAATTCCAAATTCTCCGTAGTTTAGAGTTTAATTTTTCAATGCTTCCTATCTTTCAAAAGTAAAAATAAATATTATTCGACTGTAAATGTGTTCTAGATTAAAAAAAAAAGCTCATGTACCGCATAATATTTATTCAGCTGGATTCGGCGTTGGCGCCATTGCCATTGACAATACTAATTTGTCCCACGACAGATGTTGCAAACGAGTGTTGCTTGGATAAACGTCGATACATTAAAATCAATAAATTCACGGAGGTTGTCACTGGGAAGCTCGTATTTATCGTATCGTATCCAACAACCTATGCCCAGCGTCTGGGCGGGGTGGAGTGGTAATGCATGTAACATAAAAGCTTCAACTGCACACTCCCTCTTCCCCTCTCGTGAAATCTGTGCGGTTTATATCCTTCCCTCACAAAAAAACACAAGCCTTCCTTCCTCTTAGAAGCACAAATAGTATCATGATGTTTAAAACGCGTGGGTGTGGTGAGGCTAAAATAAGAAACTTTGAACTCGAAGAAAAAGGCACAAGAGAAGACGTCTTAATCAAGACGTCTTCTCCTGTGCCTTTTTTTTTTTTCCCACTTCAAAGTTTCCTTCTTGACGCCTTTTCGTGTACGTTGTTTTCTTCGACTTCAATATTTTATATTTTATTATTTTATTTGTTTTATATTTTTCCATCACCCCAGTCTCGCGTTTTAAACATCATGACTAACTATCACCAGCTCGCCTGCACACTCACTGTCTTTTCACAATCAGTATGGCCCAAACTGAAAACCAGGACGGTAGCTTTTGTCGTGACCTGAAAGTACAATGACCCGATATCCTGAATGAGCTTGGACGAGAAAAGCGGTAAGACCCATTTTGACAACGGTTCGAGACTTGAAAAAAAAAATGATAGTGGTGTAATTTTCTCTGAACTATTGACCCTGTGTGCTGACCAAGCGTAATTTAAAAAAAAACCCGTTTGCTTGCTTTTTTGTTTGGGGGGGGGGGGGGGGGGAGGGGGGTGGAGGGGTGGCGCAAAGGTACATCGAAATTCGGAGTTCATTGGATAGAAATGCATTGACGTAAATCTTACTGGAGTGCGTTATTGGGAGCTTTTCGGATTTATCGGAAAACGCGGAACCTTAATCATAACGTACCAAGAGATGGCGCAGCGGCTCTATGACGTCAAAACTTCCAACAGCAGTCAATAGAGGGCGTAAAGTGTGCGAGAAACGTCCTTCAGTCGCAATTACTTCAGTTACCACAACGGAAACCTCGCAATCCAAAACCACTAAAATTTCAAAGCCCTATACGCACTCGCAGGAGGAGAATCCATTGAAAACGTCTCATTGAACATACCCATCGCACACTCTACTGTTGCATAAATTTTAACTTGCCATTATTATTCTGATATACCTTAAAAGCAAGACTGTGCCGCATGCGCAGCGCATCCGAAACCGCCAAGAACCCTCCGAAACCAGTCATAGTAAATCATAACGCACACATAATTCGCGCACGACATTCTGCGTCAACCGGGTTTATCAGATTAATCAAGATGTTTTTCATGGCATTTAGAAAAACAAAAAAAGCACAAACCTCAACGAGAAGTTGGCTTTCTCGTGCAGTCATCAAACAAAGGCCCTTCCAAACGAGTTGTCCGACCCGAAATTAGGTGGGAGTTTCAAATTAGATGGGTGGAAAGAGAACGCGGCAGTTAATTAACGCGACAAAGCATGGCGGAGTGCGAAGGGGCACCTCTAAATCTAAAAAGGAGGGAAGTACCCGAACCCGTGCGAAATCCCTTCCGAGGTGTCAGTGGAGATAGACACCTCTGCCTCCCACCAACTGGGAACCGTAGCATGTTAGGCCGCCGCCTCGTGATGGAACTCCGCTTTGCTTGGAAATAGGGCTTTCGGGTTCAACCAGGTGTCAGCTCTTGCCAGCATAACCCCAGCCTTCATTATCTATTTCCCTTAACGAATTCAACTTCCGTAATCTTATAATTATCCACTAATTATCGACATCTTCGGCTGTCCTGAGCAAGAATAAATACCAACGTCAAAATCAATTTTTTATTAATTTTTAAAATGTTTGTACATTGCGAAATATTGCAGCTCTTGGCCGATCTGAAGCGAAAGCACGATCCTGATAGCTTTGAACGAAAGTTCGGAATAAGCGATTTAAATGAAAGCGCGTCATTTCGCAAGCACTAATCGATTGAAATAAAATAAGGTCCCGTATGTTCGGTTCACTGTTCGGATTAGCTTAAAAACCAAAACGGCCTAATGTTTTTTTTTGTTTTGTTTTTAATTTGATGCACTCCAGTTGTGCATATTTTATTCATTTATTTCCAGGGTGATACCTATAATAATAGGAACAATAAAACGAAAACAAACGTTTTTTTTTTTTTTTAAGGGGCCGTTCTGGGAAACCTAATTTTTAGTAATTTTCCCCAAAAGAAAGAATTTTTTTTTGCACATTCTTTACGTCGCTAGACGCTATTTAGGTCGAGGTCACGGCCTGCGCAAGCGCCGCCCAGAGATAAGTGGCTCCGCCCATTACTACTGGATTCGCTTGGCTGATCAACCGAACACGTCCGCAAGGCTCACCGTCGTGACGTCCGATGCGTTTAGTCCGGCTACACTCTTAGAAAAAATGGTATCGATAGTCCTCCCTAAAGGGAGGAACGGTCTTGTAACCTATGTTCCTTTAGGAAAGGGAGAGACTTTCGTCCCTGAAGCAGAGGAGCAATGTTCCTTCGTCGCCTGCATCTCATTATGGTGGCCCCGAATCGAGCAAATCGAGCTCAATAAGGCTTAACGAGGACGCTACGTCTCTTGTACGGGACGAGAGCACAAGCAAATAAAAGCTTCACACGAACGTTCCGCGAACTGTGTTTATTTCCGAAGCCAGATTCCCCCGCTGGTACTGAAACTTGCGTTTCAAAAGCAGTTAGTCAGTCTTCTCGACGTCAGCACTGATATGTTAAACGGAGACAACCGATACCCAGTGGCAGTTACTTCGCACACTTTATGTCTTGCCTTTGCTGTTCCTCGAGTCATAATTCCTTCGTCAACCGCACATCGCGGAGGAACAGCAAACCAATCTGCGAAAGTAAAAGCCGCTCTCAAAAGAAATAACTCGAAGCCGGTATAGGTCGCGTAGCGTGAAAGATGGTTAAATCGCTTGCCACCAGATGGCAGGGTCAAGCAGAGTAATTGCAAGTAGCTAGGCTAGGTGGCGCTAGGTACCGCCCAAAAATATGTTTATTTTTTGTAGAACTTCGGAAACCTCTATTACAGGTAAACAGGTAAACACACATTGAGCGCATACACATACATGGCACATACAAACATCAATACAACCGCGCACTAACACGATCACTACACCCGAGTTCTGCGTTTCCGTATTTTATACTGGTCGTTTTGAAGGTACGGAATTTCCCGGTGACTGCCTAAGCAATAAAAAATATACCCATAATGTTGATATTTTTCCAGCAATGTCATACCTCTTAAAGTATTTTGAATGGCTCAGAGGATGAATCTCTTACTAAAAAGGAAACGCTCGGTCATGCCGTAATTATTTGAAAGAAAATAAATCAAGCCGTTCCAATGCGGTTCCAAGCCATTAGTTTGTTTTCCCACACGGCACGTCGTAGCCAGTTTTTCTATTGTAGTGTTTGTTTTTCTATTTGTGCTGTTCGCGCACGGCTGCAATCGCCGTCTTGAATTAATCTCTGTAGCGCGGATATTCACTCAGCTGGAAGTGATGCTTCACGGGCAGAGAAATCGATTTTCGATTATCTTGATTGCAGTCAAAGCCGTGACTTGCGGCAGGTGTTAAGTGTAAGGAGCTACGCCATGGCCAGCTCGAAAATTTCTTGCGCTCATCCCAGCGCGCCACTTGGAGGGCAGTGGGACGACGCCAGGATCGCGACCGGCGACGCCAGTATAGCGACCGGCGACAGCATGACACTTCTATGACGCAATCAGGCTAAAATGGATGGACCACGTTTTTAGACGCGGTTAACACGCCAGTCGGAGACGTGTTCCAGGCACCATACTTCGACTAAGCGAGATTGCAACGCGTTGACGCCACCAAGTGGCAGAACTCGAAACTCCGGTACGCTGGACCTTTTATGAACTAACGACGTCAATGGCGCACCGGATATCTTGAGGTGCATCGTGATCTTCGATGGCTTATCTTGAAGCGCTCTCCAAATTCCTGGCATTCAAAAGCAAATAAGTCATCCGGTCAAAATACAAGCATGCCATTATCATTTACAGGCTGAGCTGCTCCGACTCTGTTTATTTCTTGTTTTTGTGTGTGTGTGTATATACTTCAATGATTCAGTATCCCTTTAAGTCTAGCTGAAATCCTCAGTTGAACTCAGCGGCCAAGAACTTCGTCAGCGCTCAAGCCGAATCGAGATTATTGGGTGTAATTGAAACACCCAGCCAGGCTGAAATTCCTTGCAGAATAAAAATGCTAACACGTATAAAAATTAAAGGGGCCGTGCAACGATATTGTCTAGGAATGCTTCTCACTTTACACGTGGAACCTAAGCATACTCGTACGCAACGCCACTGACCAAGACTTTTTTTTTCTTGTCGCCACGTAATTGTAAGGATGAAAGCGTATGTTCTCTTTCAGTCTCAACTTTGAAAGGCTTGATGACAAAGTTTTAGGAATCGCATTGTTGGCGTTGTCAACAATGCAATCTCCAGGATTTCGTCATCAAGCTTTGCAATACCCGCAGGTACGACATTTATATTCGGCTCATATGCCTGGCGTCCGTGAGAAAACGCAACGCTGTTTTTCGCAACGCTCAGTTTCACCTTACGTTCGAGCACAGCGAACGCTACGAGTCTTCGGAGGCAATCCGAAGGCTCGTAGCATCCGTCTCGCTCGGAGACAATCTGAAGACTTCAAGATGCACCTGTGAGTGTCATGGGACCTTGGAAAGGGGCACAACGACACGCCGAAAGTGTATCACGGGCTACGTCCAGAGAACGGGATTGGCTAGGGTATAGCGCCTATCGTCCGCTGCGTCCGGACGTTAGGTGAAATGGAGCATGGACATCGTGGATAGCTCAAACGCCGTCTGAACGTAGCCCGAGCCGTTCGAGCAAGGTGCCAAAGTTGCAACACTTGCCATTACCGGAAGAAAAATTCAGAATGGAAAGACTCTTTTAGTCTGTGAGAGGACGCCGTCTGTAAGGCGCAACAGAAGGAATGCCGCTGTTGGCAACCGCATCTCACAGATGGGGCCTTCTACGGCCAAGGGTTTTTGGTTAGATTCGGTTTCGGTCTGGTGGTTTGCGGCACAGTACCGTCGCATCGTTTTTGACGTGCTTCGCTCGGTTTGGTTACAATTCCAGGTTGTTGTTCGACTTTTTTTAATTTAGGTTAGGCGTGCTAAATTGCGTATTTGTAATAATGCTGTTTATCCTGAGCAAAGATGTTTCATTGCTTCATCAACTGGCTCGGCATTTTGGTTGTGACGGGATCCTTTCACTAATCTACAGGTTGAACATGGTGTGCGACTCCGGGTTTCATAAAGAAGAAGGTAATAAGGGGAGCGATATCTGAGGCGAAAACAGGGCTTATACATAGAATCTTCTTTGAATGGAAATCCAGAGACACGGGGGAGCAGTCGCAACAAGAGCGGCCAGGCTCTTTGACGACAAGCATTTGGCAGCTATAAAGAAGCTCTTTGTGAGGGCATTAAAAAAATTCCAGGAGTACACTTAAAACTGCTTACGTGTAGGAAGGCGAAAGCATTAGAGTCCCGCGGGAGAAATGTTTTTTTAATAATGTTTCTACACGTATTAAAGTTTAGGACGACGTATTAAAGTTTCCTATTGGCAAATTCAACGTGGTACGTGTCTTGTGAAACTCAAAGGCATTTTTGGCCTATCAGCTCCGTCGGCAGGACATACAAAGAGACTGTGCCGTGTTTTAAGATCAGAGAATTGGCGCTAGGAACGATTCCTCCGAGAGTGCTTGAGAGTTGCCAGTGCTTGTGATAACGAAAATCATTATTATCAACACAGGTGCTAATGTGAGGTGAGCAAGAGAGCCGGAAACCCCCCGGAGTTCCTGTGGCATCCAATCCGTCCCCAACTTCCACATATAAAAGACCAGATTAATCCGTCGTCAAGCAGATGCACAACCCTGGGCGGCGCCAAGGTTCCTCCGGAAATTGGCAAGACGTTAGAGTGGGGTCCCAATTTCTGCTTCCAGTCGGTCCTAAGCCCTCCCAAATTAGTGACACTGGTCAAGAAAGTAGCGGAAAAAGTAGAGGAAGGAGACAAGCCAAGGTTTATCACCGAATGTGTCGATGTACTTCAACCATCAAAGAAACAAGGACAGGTTGGTCAAATTGCTACCTTAGTATATTTTATGGTAGACTAGGGACTACGTGTCATGTTCTCAGACACAGAAGGACATTTTGTGGTGTTACCGATGGACATGTTTAACAAAAAAAAAAGAAAAAAAAAACGAGGCTACGGAAAAGAATTTAAGACCGCTAAATATTAACCTAAAGAAAATCAGAGATAGAGCAAAAGACCTGTGTGAGCACGGAACTCTATCCCAGCTGGCGGGGAGGGTAAGGAAGGCAGAACGTATACATGCCGAAGTATTTTTCAGCGCAAAAACGCACAGAAAAACGTGTTCTTTTCGAGCCATTGTAACGGAAAAGCAATCTAGGCAAAGCCAGGTGGCCTCCTTTCTACAAAAACAGCTATCCTCTTTGACTATCAAGGACCCTTTACTCAGTGGAGCTGGTGGAGTATCTCCAGATAGGAGGTCTGGGGAAGAGGGAAGCTTTTACAATAGATGTGGAAAATCTATATTACTCCTTGCCGCACGAATGACTGTTAGCATGAGTAAAGGGATTCATTGAAGCTAATGGAGAGCTGGCATTCAGGAGCAGTAGTGGTGTACCCCTGGAAAGCTTCATGGAAATGTTACTCTTCTATCTGCAGTCAATGATAGTCGGGTGGCCTAAAGGGTACTACTGGCAAAAGTCGGGGGGAGGGGTGTATTGGCTCCTGTGTTGCCACCGTTTTAGGTGACATTTACTTGGGTGATGTGGACCGTGACATTGAAGGAGTGTTAAGCGGCACTAGCATCAAGAAGGTAATCGGCTACGTTGACGAGTTTTGAGTGATTCTAGAAAGAAATAAACCATTAAACACGAAGGTGAGCGAAGTGCTGAAGACATCTGAGTGTGTGTGTGTTTGTGTGTGTGTGTTTGGGGGGGGGGGGGGGTCTGATGTTCACCTTTCAGATTCGAGAAGTAGGGTGCTCCAGTACCTGAATATTTCCATCAGCCTAGGAGACTCCCATGCCTGCTGTAAGTACAGTCCACGATCTAAGAAAGGTATCTTTGACTATAGGTGGGCCAACTCAAAAATTGTACAGAGGGGCATTGCTTTAACCTGTCTAGGCTCAGCAATGAAGAATCCTGATTCCACACTCTAGAGACAGCTTCAAGTTGCAAATTGAAGGACTCAAAAATACGGGCTATTCATCGACACTGCTGTCAAACGTGGCAAGCACCCTGCTCAAGAGAACAAAGGGTAACCAGTCTACAAAACGTGGTGCTGAAAGGAAGTGGCCAGTGGTCATTCCGTATTTACACAGTGATTCACACCATTAAAAAGAATGTGGGAAACCGCTACGGAATTCTAGTGTTTTTTTTTTTTTTGGCCCCAAGAAAGACTAGTCAGATCTGTCCCCCAGAGGCACAGGGAATCAAAAACAACACGTGCAGTAAGAAGCACGCCAAGCCGTTTGTGCCAAGTGCAATGGCCATTGCGTACAACAATCCTCCCTCGTGTGGCTGCACCTACAATGGGCGAACCGCACAACGCCTGAACGATAGGCTCTGTGACCATATGTACTCTCTCGGACCAACAATATGAGGGCATCTTTCAGTTCCCTGTAAAGAGTGCCTGTGCGAAACGTCTTTTAATATGCCACGATTTTGGGAAGGCACAATAAAAAAGTGACACGTGAGGTGCTTGAAGAATTGTACATCCACAATGCCGGAGACACCTGCATTAGCTCAGCGTCAGTGGCTTTATCTAGTAAGGAGCTAGAATGCCTGAAACTGACAATGAAAGTCCAGCGAGTGCAGTAATACTCAGATATCATCGGCAGAAGATTTGCGTGTGAACGTGTGAAGCAATGCGTTGTCTTTCTCCTTGTCCATTAGTAAAAATGCATAGTTGCGAATCAGCGCTCTGTCCTGGCCGGTTTGTCTCTTCCTTTTGTTCCTTTTTGCGCTGTTTTATCTCATTATGATACAGACAATTAAGTGGTAAGCTTGGCGAGTTGGATATTTCACCATGTTCAAAGTAGATGTAGAGGCTGCTGCCGATGTCGAGGCCGTAGATGTAGACGCTGCTGCCGATGTCTTTCACCGTAGTGCGGTAACTGGGGTGCCGCGTAACAGCAGTTCAAGCTGGGTTAACCGCGGTTAAGGGTGCCCGTGTGAGGCTGCATTCCCACTGGCGCTCGAATAGACACCGCGAAGCGGATCCACTCGTTTTCATCAACTGCACGTGAAGTTTTTCATCTCTTAGCAACCGCGTTCAAAACCGCTTTGCGAACGCGGTTGAGTCCCCAGTGTGAATGCGGTGTAACAGGGGTATAAGAGCGTGAGCTAAGAGACGCTGTTTCACGCGTTACAAATATAGATAAAAAAAAGCGTCGCGCCACCAGTTGCTTTGACTTCATCACCCAGAGATAACAGACGCGTACCCTAGCGGTTGTGGCATAAGTCTGGCACTTCCATTGTCTTGCGGCGTTGAATCTAGCGGATTTTGAACGGGGAGAGGAGTTTTTTTGTTCTTCAGCACTACACAAAAATATCAAATCACAACTAAGGTGCCATAATTAGTGCGAACCCAAGTCAGTTGGGCTTCTACTACCCACAATAAGGGCGCGCCACAGCTTGTTCAGAGCTTTAGCGCAGGAAGCCTGTTTTCCTTACGGTCACGTTACGCACCAAAACAGGCAGCCTTCTATACTGTCACTGCCTGAGGCTCTCAAGTTTGTACTACTCAAAACAAATCCTACCAAGTACTTTCTGCAGCTTCCTCTGGGTAACGCAGGAGGCCTATGCGGAGCGCAATTTCGTCTGCTGCTTTTTCAGGGGTTTTGGTGACGTCAGAACGCTGAACTCTGATTGGCTCCCATTGGAGATAATGGGCAGACCTCAAGTGGTGTTGCCTCAAGGCAGCTCGCTTCCAGGTCGACCAACTATCCTTCAATCAGAGCCAATTAGAGCACGGCATTTTGACCTCACCACAATCCATGCAAAAGAAGCGGACGAACTTGCGCGGCGCACAGCCAAACCTCAAAAAAGCGATGAAACAATTTTTGTTGTTTAAGTAAATATTGCTTAGAATTTATCCTTGACATTCATAACCAATGAATCACGCCTTGATTTTGTTTTATTGACACACATTGGCAGCCGAAAAAAGAAATTCGAGGAAAACGAGCAGCATTTATTTGCTCAACTCGCTGCCTGAATAAGAGACCACATAATCTGAAGCCGATTAAATGCCGCAAAGTTTTAACATAGCAACACGCTTGTGTCGGCAAAGCAGCGGACACGCGCTGAGTTCCACACATTGAAAAAGTTCGGCTATTCCCGTCGTCGCAGCAATTAAGAATGAGCCACTACCCGAAAGTGTGTCGAGGCATCGGTCTTCACGAGCCGAAATCGAATGCCTACAGCCCTACGCAGTGCTCCTGTCCACTGTATGAGCCACATTTAACTAACGTCGTTACGGGAAGTCTCAATGTTTGATGACGAAATTCTGGGATCGCATTCTGGACTAGACTAACAATTGCGATCCCCGCAACTTCATCATCAGGTTTTGCAAAGAAAAAACTGAAAGAATACTTCCGCTTTCAAGGCTGAACTGCGTGGAGCAAATACGTGGCGAAGAACCAACGAACTTCACCCGGCGGCGCGTTCGCTTTGCGCGCTGCCTAACTAGTACACTGGAGCGCAACATCCACTCGTCTGACGTTACGCGCAGAGCGAACGACGCCGTGCGAATTTCGCCACTTTTCTCGCTCCATG
The DNA here is from genome assembly GCA_013358835.2 of Ixodes persulcatus. NCBI lineage: Eukaryota > Metazoa > Arthropoda > Arachnida > Ixodida > Ixodidae > Ixodes > Ixodes persulcatus. The sequence continues at coordinate 413,602 of JABSTQ010002929.1, forward strand.
GAGTCCAGCTTTTATTCTGCAAGTTCCGCCTCGACGAAGACGCTACTCGGTTAATGGAGTTGCGTTAGAGCATTCTTTATTCCCTCTATAGTACACTTCTAAAAAAAGGCCCGTGCGTCTTCTTTCCCGTACAACACTCGGAGAGCCAATCACCGCAGCTTACGGAGGCGGCTCAGCGAATGACAATGCCGAAACATATGTTTAGACCAAAAAACGCAGACTGAGTTGTGACATTAAGCAATGCAAAACGTCACGCTTGCATTGCTTAATGTCACAACTCAGACTGCGTTTTTTGGTCAAAACATATGTTTCAGCATCGTCATTGGCTGAGCTGTCTCTGTAGGTTGCGGTGATTGGCTTTCCGAGTGTTGTGCGGGAAAGAAGACGCACGGGCTTTTTTTAGAGTGTAAGTTACAGGTGAAGAAAGTAGCGGCAAATGCCGCTCAAAGGGATTCGTATATCCCTCCGCCACCTCCGCATCCAATAGCGTCCCATCGTTTCCGTGACGTCGTGGCCAACGCGGGAGAGGGTTCTGCTTCCTGTAAATATTTGCTTTATCTTTCGACTTTGACTTAGCGTCGTGGAAGCCACGAGAGGGAGATTAGATTTTCCCCCCTCCGATGGAAACAAATACGACTTTGGGGGGTTAGGTTCCCCCTCCGGTGGATACGAAGGCCACTTTCAGGGGCTCGGTTCCCTCTCCGATGAATACAATGGTCGCTTTCTTAAAAAGTGGGGGTCGGATACAAGTTGGCATCACTCTGTAGCCATTATCTATTCATTGAAGCCGAACAAGGGGCGTTTCCAGGGAACTATTCTTTCGACTGTGGGATGGATTTGAAACGGGCGCGTCAAGCTTATGGGAGGAGCTTCTCCTACCTTCTTGACTTGTAACCGACTATACTGCCAGTAAGCTTGTGTAAAGAAAAAAAACCATTTCTACCCAATATTGTTCCACATCCCTTTTAACCATGTATGGAACTCAGAGTGTGCCCTCTGCTTTGTCAACTCCCGGCGCGTAGCAATGATAAAAATCGGTGCTATATAGACTTTTCCAAAAATGCGTTCCTGGCCGGTTCCTTTTTCAGTGTTTCGGCGTATGGCACATGGTCTGCTCGCTTTCTGAAGCCACGAACATGCGCGTGCTGGGTTGAGGATATCGCACACTGGGTTGAGAACTTGTAAATATTGAAATGGTGTATAGTAGACTCCAGTTAACGTGGTCGCTTGTTTTGGTTACGAGTTGATGGTGTGAACGCTGCTCGTTTTTTCCAGAATTTCCTTTGCGACTTTCAATGCTTGGAGAAATAAAACAAAAACAAAACCTAACGTGTGTTTCATAGGTTATGAATGTCAAGGAATAATTCTAATCGATATTCACTGAAAGAAAAAAAAAATGTTTCATGCCCCCCTTTATTCGAAACAGAACGTCCAGTCGAATTTAGATTTGTTTTTCCAAATGCAGACTTTAGCCACGCAGAGACGTTCTTTAGCCAAATTTAAATATGCGCGCCTTCACGGGTGTCATCCAAACCCAAACAACTGCACAGAGCGTAACATCGGGTGAAGCGATTTTTCTTATATTCAATGGCTCTCTTTCTCTCACCACCACCCCCCCCCCTAAAAAAAAACAAAACAAAAACAAGAAACAGCGGAAAAAGGAAAAAAAAAAAAAAGTGACCGATCTCCATTTCACGGTTGGCTCGACTCACACTCTCAAACAGCTGTATCTCTGGACGCCGCATCCTTCAGCAACCATCCACGAAGTTTCCTAAGATTGAACAATTGGGTCTAAAAACGCGATCGAGAGCGCAGTAGACGCGTCTAGAGTCACAGATACAAAAGGCTGCTCAGTCCTCTTGACGCCTCTTCAAGTAGTACCCCTCAGAGAATACCTCTACAAAAACACTGCGGAGTCTGTGTACGCCCGTGAGAGCCTCCAACGCCGGTGCTTCGGTGCCTCCGTGCCCACATGTGTTTTCCTTCATTTTTTTTTTCTTTTTATTTGGAAACAGCCCACAAGAGAGGCAGCTTTTGAAAGGAGCTTTCTCACCATCTCTGGGGAGCCGCTTTGTTTATGCGGCGACCGACTCCTTCGAGCTCAAAGTGCCTTTGAGAATGACGAGGGAATACGCGAATAATTGAGTAGCTCTGCCGTTGTTGTTCTTCGTGTGAATAAAGCAGCCGAGTTCAGCTTCTACTTTATAATTACGCGTTTTCTTTTAATTGTGCGTTTTTCGTTAATGCTGCTGCACTTTTTTATTGCCATTTCTCAAGTTCCTTTTTTCTCAATACTTGGATTCTCCGAGGTAAGAAGTAGTGAAGACATTATATATATATATATATATATATATATATATATATATATATATATATATATATATATATATATATATAACAGGAAAACAGAAACAAGGGAACGTATATTTTCAGTGTAGACTATATGAGGCGGCAGCTGCTTCGTGATTTAGATGAATGAGCTGGAGGGAATATTTCGGGTGATTAATAAAGAAAAGCAGGTGTGTTTGGGCACGGCAGCACGGGTAGTGCCCACGGGAACCTTTCTTGTTCTAATTGGAATTGTAAAGCAAAATCTTGGATATTGAGCAGAACCGGCTCGTTTATCTTTTCTGCGGTTTCAGCTATTACCACCGAGCGAGAGAAAGCTCCGGATATTCGTTTTTTTTTTTTTTTGCTATTAGAAACTACTTGACGGGGCACTGAATGTGCGGGTTGATTGCAATTTTCTGTTTTCTTTCAAATGGCCCTTCTTATACTTCAACATTGAGAACCATCTTGGCACTGCAGCAGTGGAAATAGACTGGCCGTGCAAATTACCATTTGACCGAGACGTATTTTCAGTGCTCAAAATAATTCGAAAATTCTCCGTATCTAGGTGTTAGAACTAGATGAAAATATTTTACTTGGTTAGTTCCAAACATTTCAACAATGTGTTTGAAAACATGTAAATTTGTTTTCAAGGTTATTCTTATAAGCAGCACACTCTATCAAAGTCAGCACGTCGTCAACACTCTTTTCCTAAACTTCAACGTTGAGCTAAATAAGTAACAAAACTGCAACAGTTTGTTAATCATTTAGTGCTAACAAAGTTATACCCAAAGAAATTTATAATTCGACATATTTTATCAAGTTCACAGACTTAAAAGAACGGGTTGCATTATTTAGTAAATACTTCTCATTACCCTTTGAGGGTTTTCAATTAAAAAGATTGCTTCGTGGGGAATATGGTACCGTACTTTCCACGAACTATACACGTTTAAAAGTTATAATTGTAAGTCTGTCCGGACTATCTACGGGTGCGAACTATACCGAATATTTGTTTTCAATATCGCTGATTACGACGAGACGTATTTTGTGTATGAAAGAGTATGTTAGTGAGGATTTATATATATCATAAGCTTCTTTGTGAGCTAAGAAAGGAGAACTTTGTCAAGGTGTGCCGTCTATGAGAAGATTTTCATGCCAACTAAGCACCAGGTGCGGACTATGCACCGGGTGCAGAATAAGCATCAGGTGCGGACCATGCACCGAGTGCAGAATATGCACCGGGTGCGGACTGTCTAAGCAATTTTTTTTTTACCCCAAATTTGGTTTTGCGGGATATACAACGGGTGTGGACTATGGTCCGGAAAATCCGGTAATTTGATTTCTGGCACCCCAATCAAACAACAATTATTGAGGCGTATGCCAGAACTTTGGAGGCTCACGTTATCTGAGAAGCACAATGCTTACCGGAAAGAACTCCTGGCTGAGGCGCTCTTGTCGAACACGACAACGGTGCTTCACATTTTGCTGTTTCGTTATGTCCCCGAATGCAAGCTTTCCGCTACACAAAACTGTTTTGTTACAGCTATGCGGCTTCTGCGAATCGGATACTTGCGATTCGCAGGAGTCGCACCAGAAAGTAACGACATGCGAAAAGCGATCCCCGAAGTTTACATTTCGAGCGATCGGCGAGTCTCTTCTCAAAAGCTCTCGGGAGTCACCGTAGATTCCGTCCTCCCCGCCATAGCTCGAACTCTCGTTTAGCTGTTTTTCTATTGATGCTGTCCTGAAAATACACATGCGTCGCTGTTGTCATGTACAAAAAGGAAAGCATCGTTATGTTTGCTTGGGTCCTACTGAACTGCATAATCAAGAGCAATCGCTACATGGACGTTCATCAGCTGCGACCCAGTACGTACCTGTCAAGTCAAAAATGGCACAGATTTGTTGCCAGGACTAGTTCTTTTTTGGGCGCTCGTCCAACGGGGTGATGCTTTTTTAAAGAACTGGGTATTCGTTATTAACGCTGATCAGAGCTGCCGCAGAGACATCCATGGCTCTGTATCTATGCTCGTTAACGGGAGCCGATGCTGCCGAGGCGTTGGACGGACATGTTGGTAGCCTCTGCCACAGAAGAGCGGCGTGCCGGTTGTAAACAAACACGAGGCGCACCACTGTTTGGTATGGTTGAACCACCAGGCGTCTCGTCGGCCGGTGCGAAAAATAGGTCTGGAAGCGACTGCTCCAAACCGCTAGCTTTTGCGACTGCGACTGTCGCGACAAAATTTGTCGCGACAACTGCGACTTGCAAGTGTGAAAGCGCCTTAAGAGAACAACGGCACAAAACACCGACTGCTTCTCCATGTACTTTCTGGTAATAGTGTGGCGCACCGTAGAAGTCACTGCTTGGTCATTTGCAACGAAGATGGCGCTGTGCTACTTCTGTTCCCGCTAAGTGCAAACAATGTTAGTCATGTACTCCCCCACCTCCGCCATAATACGTTAATCACAGCTCACTAGCAATTGTCGTCTTTCAACAAATACAAAAATAAAGAGTTGTTGGGTGATTATTATTCTTTCATCGAATCCGGTAATCCCTAATTTCTGATGCACGTTTCAGAGCCATCTTAGATTGCCAATGCTTTTGCAATGACCAAGTTGCCACTCAGCGTCAGAAAGTTAATTGGTGCCAACGTTCGTAACAAAAGTTTAACATGTATTGAATAAAAATATATATTTTAGAAACTAGAAGCTGGAGAGATAAGAAGTGCAGTGTCTTGTAGGATCAAAAAAAAGTCTTTAAGAACTAAATTTTACCAATAGTGTTTTCTTTTTCATGTAGTAATCACACTGCTGACATTTATAAGTTTAATCTACAAACCTAAATCGAAATTTATGTAGAAAGGTTGAGATCACCCTAATGCATATGCAGTGATAGCCACTTCTTCCACTGCCAACTCGATTTTTCTCCAGCAAGATAAACATAGGCGAAAAAAAGTAGTCAATACTTTAGCTCCTAACCTCTATAATTGATTCAAAGGTAAGTTACAGAATTCTTTTAAATTTCATTACAACTCAATCGATCTCTCCAACCATTATGCTTGTCCTAATTCTCTATCTAAATGTTTCCCCGTTGCCGGCTAAAATAAGACAACATAACACTAAATAATCGTTCAAGATAATACAGTATTTAGCTGCAGAGATATATGAAGACAAATGTGTGTAAACGTTCCCGCGCAAACATACGTTTTTAACTGCTACTCTCGTAGTATCAGAGCTGAAAACAAAAAAAAAGGATACCCTTAAGTAAATTAAGACCGTAACAAGAAAAACTGAAAGCTAGTTCGGAGGTTAAATCAATTACCATACATTTTTCTCTGGTACCGAAAATCAAAAGTCAGCACCGGCGAAAAATTCATCGGAAAGAAAAACAAAATATGAGGCCACACACAAACATTTATAACAATACCGCACAATTTCACGGTGATTGCGGTAAAAGTCCTCAGGTAGAGGAATTACACATCGAAACGAAAGACAAAGCAATTAGCTTTAACGTTTTTGAGTTATAAAGAAAAATGAAGTTTGTTCACCGATTTAAAACAAAAATGAGGGCCCCTACTTTCAAAGGAAAAAAAAAATGCAGAAAAATCATTGTCTAGGAGAAAACGTTTCTAAAGATATGGTCTTTCATGTGTAATTAAATTTAGAGCGAGTCGTTCTTCATATGCTGCTTTGAGTGCTTGAGTGTATTGAAGCTAAAGTTCAGTGATCTTTATTGATGTCGTCGGTTACGCTTCCCGTCGGTTCTCGTTCGGTGAACGCGGCCACCAAAACTTCTCAGTCTGTTTTTTTTTTTTTTTTTTTTTTACCTCACTGCATTTTTAGCAGGGTGCCGCGTGCAGGCACCCAGGCAAAAATAAATGGGACCTTATAATGCTTACACAACGAGAAGTTGACCAGTCCATAAAGATATTACCTCGCTATTAGGCAAAGTTGTGCTGCCTTTCGGCTGCGCTGCGCTTTTATTGGATGTTTCCTTTGTTTTTTGTGGCAACTGCTAACGTGCAAGCAAAGCTTGGTGAAAGCATATTCTTGACGAAACTCCGGTGATCCACCTCGATACGTGTCCTACAACACGTAGCCATGCAGCTTCCCAGCTATGCTCCGAGCCGGGTGAGAAGATGCGTACGACTGGACCCTTTAAATAAGGCGGCGGCTAGCGCCACCTAGCCAGTGCTTTTAGTATCGACAACTTTCTCCCAAATACTCAAAACTCGATATTCACATGTATATTTACTGCCAAGTCAAACACTCCATAGACTAAAGGGAGGAGACATCTGCAAGTCTAGAAACCCCGAGACCAGCCGAAAAATATACAAGCATCAATAAAGCTTACTAGTGATTCTAAAAAAACAAAAAGACTCCAACTGCTCAAATCTGTGGTCTCCTAACGGGCGCGGATAAAACGTTACTTTTCTTTCTTTTTTTTTTCTTGGAAGGCCACGGCATATTTTGACCGCCCTTTTTCCACCAATGAACGTGTTTTGATTCATTCATATACAAACATTTCAGTTAAGCTTTTGATTACACTGCTAAAAGGTATCAACCATGTGATCCCTGTGTGCCTGAAAAAAAAAATATGCTCCTGCTATAATTTTCGTATTCATTTTCTCTAGCGGTAGTCACCTTGAATAACCTATACATCCTAGGTAGCACTGTATTTCGTGCCAGAATCTGTGTTTTGGTTCGGAATACAGGGCCTTAGAAAACCCGAAGGGGCCAAGCTATGTAGCCCAACTTGATCTTTTTGGTCAGAGCCTGGGAATCTTGGCCTTAATATGCCAAACAAGTGCCAAATTTAAGTTCCACTGCTGGTAGTTGGGCTGTCATCTGGCATATTTAGGCATAAAGCGCCAAAGAACTGTCAAAGAAATAGGCTTGTCTTCTGATTATTCGATTTTTATGTGCCAACTTTGTTTCTAAATTGCCATAAAAGTGCGATATTTAGGCTTCACTGATTGTTTTTCAGTTTATACGAGGCATCTTTGGCTCAAGTCGGGAACTTCGGCGATTATGTGGCGAACCAGAGAAAAAGTACTTTAGCACTAACGTATTTGATCGAAACCGCATTAGGCCCAAGCTAAGAACCTAGGATTGCCAAGCTTGTCCTAAGATAGGTGTTTCTCTGACGTGCAACCTGGGATATGTCTCCAAACTTTTGTTCTGGCCTCACTCTTCTCAGATGACACATCAATGAAAATTGATAAGCTTCGTGCTGATCCGGCTGTGGGTTTTGGACATTTGTCTGAGTTAATTAATGTTGAAAGATTTCATAGGGTCTCTAGTTCCCGCTAATGTGTGTGTTCTTGATGGAACTTGCTGCAACCGGACAATTTTAACATCGAAATTGTCCCTTTTGAAAGACAATGACTTGGTTGTCTAACACTTATAAGCCCAAGTCAGATGGTGAAAGTTTGCTACCGCTTTCGCAGCTCCAACGTTGAACAGCACAGCTACAACCACGCTTTTTTTCGCCGCACGATTGATGTCGGAACTCTGAAATCGCAAGTAAAATCACACGTTGCGAATTAGGCATTAAAAAAAAGGCACGCACTTAAAAAAAAATGCAATCATTCAGACTCAACCATTTCACAAAATAAGGCCGGACAGTTGCAATGCAAGAACAAGAAACCAGCTAATCTTAAAAGCGGTTCACGCCCACACCTCTTAAATAATGCGACGTCAAACATTTACACAGAAATACAGCAAATCTGTGGGAAAAACTAAACCCTGAATAAACACCCTTAATTGGAAATGAACCCCGAAAACACGGAACCCTTATTATAGTAGCGAGCCAAAGTGAAATATGTCCTGACCTGAAACTCCAGGCTGTGAAGAGGAGTCCTGAACTTTTCACAAACTAGTGTTATTACAATCGGAATGGCCGCTATTCTCGACTCAACGAAGCATCATGTCCTTCCAGAAATACAGTAATTAATTTAGAAAATTGTGCTTCAAGACTCCCAATGCGGAATACTTTCCTTGCGTGATTGAAGCAGCCGGAAAAAAAAATGTTAACCCAATTTATTGTCAATATTCATTGATCTATCACTTCCATATAAATAAGAATCAGCATAATATTACTTAATTTTACGTGAGATGAACTGATTAACGTATTGATACGAAATTCAATGTTACCATACGGCTCTATACCTACGTTGTCTTTGCCACTCATTATTTAGAACTCGTCTTTAGCACAAAAGCCTAAACTTCGTATTATTGGAAGTAAAAAAATATATCGCCGAAATTTGCATTGTGAGACAAGCCCACATCTTGTTGTGTCAGAAAGTTCAAAATGTTTGTCTCATAAAACTTACTGATCTGGTCATGCGCAGCGATTTTCAGATGATGAATGTCCTCTCCCGATGTGTTCCGTGACAGCTCACACCCATGTACAATTAACTACGAAAGGAATCTGTAAAGGATGCATTGCAGCTTTCCCATGCCTACCCTGACTATTTGTTTGATCGCCTGACTATCAAAAGTGGATACTGGGTGTACCATTACGCCCCTGTAATAACGAAACAGGCCAACAATGTAAGCACGCGGATTCAATATATCGAAAAATGCGAAGACGTAGCCGTCATCGTGAAAGGTGACAGCGATGGGGTGTCCCCGAAGGAGTATGCTCGTCAGGGTCAAACAGTCACAGGAAAATATACCGGGACCTCCTGACTAGGTCACCGGAAGTCATCAGACGTAGCAGGAAGCTACGTTTGATGCTGATACGCTCCACCAGTACGCATCAGCTTATTCTTCGCGGTAATGACACGAACTTCATGAAAGTTCGTGTCATTACCGTGAACTACACAAGGCACCTGAGTAAGTTCTAGCTGTAATAATCATATTTGATAAAAATATAATCTCAGCTGAGTTTATATTCACACTTGCATTCTATTTTTCAGATTATACTCGTCTTCTATTTCGTGAAGTAAAGGTAAACGCAAACAAAGTAAAGGTATATAACCTCAAATAGCAGCTCAGTGTTTATATATGTTTTTATTTTCAGACAGCTGTTTTAATTTTTGGCAAAATCATAAAATATTTCGAGTCATTTATTTTGGTACCATAGGCGCAACAACTAGCAGTAAAAGGTAGGTTTTCAGGATAACGTTTTAGCCAACGTCCAATCCCGTTTCACACTAAGTTCGACCGCACCAGGAGAGGCTACAATCTGATGAAACCAATCAAGCAGTGCCGAAAGAGTGACGTCATGGCGCTCACCGTTTTTGTGCGTTTCCTATCGCCGGATAAACCGATCATTCATAGTGAAGTCGAGCGCCTTCTGTTTCGCGCGTGATTGGCTTAGACGGTTATAGAAAACGCTCAAATACGACGAGCGTCGAGACGATGCGCTTTTTGAGCAGATTGATTGGTTCTATCGGATTGTCGCGGTGGCTGCGGTCGAACTTAATGTAAAACGAATTATAAATGTCATGTCGTAAGACATGGTTTCGCTCATAACAAGCCTTTTTATTTCGTTTTACGGAACACCTTTTAATGCGAAAGAATTAACTGTCCCATGGAGCGAAGCCGGCGTTGTCTTTAACCGCCTGTAGCAGAAACACGGCATTTCAATTCCCATTCTCAATAAAATACAAAGAAAAGCACAGGAAACGCAGATGCTTCGTGACGGAAGCCGGCGGGTGCGCTCAAGGTCGAAACATACGCGCTTCAGAAATAAAACCCCCAGAAAAGCACAGCAACGCAGATGCTTCGTCACGGAAGCCGTCGTGAAGCCGTCGTGAAGCCGGCGGGGGGGGGGGGGGCGCCGCGCCTGCGCAGTGGGGGAGCGTGATGTCACCGCCGGAGCGTCCTGTGCGAAAGGAAGACGTGGCGCGCTGCTTGTAAAAATGCGATGTGTGTAGGAATGCTTTCGCATTCCTACATTCCTACACCTAAGCAGTTTTAAATGTTTCTGCCGAATTTTTTAACGCAAAAGATACGCTTCCCATTGTCTAGGCCTATTTATTCTCGTTTAGATACTTTACATATATAGTCCAAAACAGAAACATAATTTTCTGGCCCACTGAACGAACCAAATTCCAGCGCAATTTGATCTCGCTAAATAATCTGGCTTTGAAATCAATGTACTCAACCTGAAAACGAGAAGTTTGAAGCATAACTTTTGTCTTAGTTTACACTTCTTAGTAATCAATCAATACAAACAAAAAAACGCCAGCAAAAAAAAAAAAATGAAAAACTTCTATTAGCTTTTTTTTTGTTCTTTCTCGACTTAACACACTCGTATGTGTTCGCACTATCTTTGCCTTCTTGCTCATTTAAGTGTTGTACAAGGAGTTGCTTATATTACGCGCACCCCTCGTTTAGTTTCTCATTTTTGATTCGGAGAGACGACTAATTTATACATCATCCCTGAACGCTCGACCCATGTAAAAATTATCCGACATCTCCTTGTTTAATACACTCGGTGATTTGAAAAAAAAAAATCTGACTCTAAACAGAAGGGAAGCAAAATATCCTAAGATGAATAGAAAAAAACCGTCGGCAACTATTTAATTAAAGCCCATTCGCCGTGTAGCATGTGTGAGGGGCTGCGCCACCTTTCAATATCTTGGAGTGTTAAATTCCGAAAAAATAAGATACAAGGCAGACTCCCGAGACGCGGAAAAAACAAGCTTATTAAAACGAATACGCCAGTCTCTTAAAAAGAGCAGACGAGACGGTGCGCAAGGTTGAAGGAGCGCCATCGAGCGACTCTGCGGGGAATTCGGGAAGCTGAAATGTGAACCGGAAGTCGTCTTTTTCCCTTCAATGGTAAGTAGACTATAAAATGTGGTGGTGACTAAGCGCACCGATAAAGGACGCCTTCTGAACGACGCTGAAGCTGGAAGATAACTAAAAATAAAATTGAATCTCCGACGAAAAGAAGACACGCGCGGAAAACGTGTATAGTCTCAGACAGCAGTGTAGGGTGCAAAGTACACAAGGATCTTCGCCAGCGTCGGAGATCTTTTGACTCTTGGAAGTTCTTGAATACCTAAAATGCTCGGCATATTTTTTTTTGATGGCGACATAGATTGACACATTTTCTGTCGACACGACAAGACAGTGGCTCTTCATTGTAGAAGGGTAAGTGCACATGTGCTTCGCACTCCAGAAATCTGCCTTTGCAAAAGCTTAGTAATGAGCGCTTTTCTAGGAAAAAGCACTACACACCTTAGAAACACATATACAGGTCTAGTTGGAAGTTAAGTTTGAGGTATAATTCCCGACCTGAAGGAAGGACCACTCGTTGTACTATTGTCCAAAATATGCAGTTTGTTTTCAATTACAGCCTCTTTTTTATAGGCTCGAGACAGCGAAACACGATTTTGGTGGGGTTTTAGACTGTGTATGAATATTGTAATATAAAATTAACTGAAGTGATTTACAGCCTGAATTTTAATTACTTCCGTGATAAAATGTTTAAATAAAAAATCATATAATTCGCGTTAGCAATATTTTTATCGGAGACAGTTCTTCGAGATATATTTAGGCAATGTCTGCGCCACCATAGTTATAAAGCAATAGATGTTTGCAATCACACCAGATTTCCTTTAGCAGTGTCCCGCAAGCGCTGTAGGAGGGGGTAGAGGACACACGCCGCCACGCACCAGCCAGCCCTACGAATACATTGTCCGAATTATTTTCTTTCAACATTCAATACGTGACAATGCCACGTATTTGTTCGGCGAACAAGTTTAATGTCAGAATAGCTATCAAAAAGTAAGTAAGATAGCGACGACCTGTTTTTTAACCTCCAAAACTGTTGTAGCCAAACCATTTCATATATTTATTACCCAATCTGGTATATCTGCAGCAATCGAGTCTGAGCTTGCCAGATGCTTCGTCATTGTTCAAGTAATTTAGAGTGGCATTTAGTTCTAGTTTCGCCAACCTTTGGAACATCGAAGTCGAGTTTGTACTACATGTGATTCGTTAAAGCACAAGATGTTTGAATCAAATAAATCCCAAATTGTTTAGTCTAAAATGTATTTTTCCACGGTAAATAAGTGATTTCTAATCGAAAATAAATAAATGTTAAAGTGAATACATATAATAAAGTGCACAACCACACTTCGTACTACCATAAAACAGTTACGTAAAAAACACACGAAGGGCCCACTGAACTGAAAAAAAAAAACTAGTGTAGCTGTATCATCGTTTCTGGAGTTCAGAGGACAGCCATAGGAGGTTAAAGAAGCCTAAGAGTAGGGAAATAACGGAAGTTCTAAGTTAAAAGGATTTTTTTTTGTATGCGGCCACAAAAAGCGATTTATGGGGGCGAACCTTTCAGCCACGCTCCGAGCCGGTAGGATCCCACACGATGTAAGGGCTAAAAGCGTGTCTCAGGATAAAATACGACACTAACCATAAAAAGAAAAGCTAGCCCCGACTGACCACGAGGTGCGCAGGTGTTGGGACATAAAGGACGGCCCCGGGTTCAGTGGAAGACCTCAAAAGGGTACTTTTGGGTACTTCCTCGTCCACGTTTCTCCTTTCAATTTGTTTGACCTTTTATTCCGTATTTCTTCCTCTCGAAGGTATGCCCGTAGATTCTGGGTACGACCGAGACACGAGATGAACGACACAAGGAAATTCTGCCTCATTCAAGCACTAAGCAAACTGGTGTGAAAGCTCACATCTATAATGAATGGACTCTCAGTAGGGATGCCAGTTGGTTCTTCCCCTGGTTGCATGCGGACAATGCGGTGATGGAGAACTGAAAACGGATATCAAACAGGAGGTGGTAGCTGTCATTCTGTCTGGGAACGCTTGTTGCACTCGATATTCGTAGCAGTTAATATTTTACTTTAAAACTCTTCTTTTATAGTCATATTTGTAAGTTCGCGATAATTGCCGACAAAATGAATTACGCAAGTTCAGAAGCATTGAATGGGGTTCTAAAAGGCCCAATGTTTTATACGTCATTTTGGTCGCCTAAAATGCAGGGGTTGCTCTTACTGGATTTTCTATGCCGATACGAGAAGTGCAAGAAGGATCTATTATGCTCGGATTCGACGCGCAGAACGTGTACCGTCCGAGCACTTTTTTTTATTTTTCCGCAATCAATGAGATTCCTTTATTAGTTCATAAGAACGCGTGAGAACGCATCACGAAGCGAAAAGCACGAACATGATAGCATGACGCGCCAAATCATGTTGAATGATAATCCTTAAGTGACATTAAGTGTCATTTATCGCTTTTTTGTTATTCCGCGGTCTAATTCGTACCACTGATTGGCAGCGAAGTTCGCCGCCATTTTATGGGCGAACTTCACAAGCCGCTTTTGGAAAACTCTACTTTTGAATTATTATAAACGGACGGCACCAAAGTCCCCATTGTGCGTAGTTGTTCGGTTCAATTCTTTACTCACGACCATTTTCAACCGAGCAAATCGGAAGAGAACAACCTTTATGTTTGTTATCGTGCTGCATGCCCCCCCCCCCCCCCCCCAACTATCCCCCAGCCCATCCCGACGCTCTTTGTGAGGCCTCACAAAATGTACTTAACACGTCGTGTCCAATTGGTTCTAAGCCCGTGAGTGCCGCCATTGACGCGCCAATTTGTCGACCGGAATAAAAAAAAAAGATAAAAAAGAGTGAGACGAGGACGAGGAATCTCATGACTCACAATCAAAAAGAAAGGACCTGAAAATTGCGCAATAAGAGTGGACGCCCACTCGACGGGTCGGGCCGCTTTGCATAAGCACTGATTCACAGCCAGCAAATCCTGGCCTGTATACATATGCATAAAGAACTCCGCTGGTGTGTTTTTGTGCAATGCGCAGATGCGCCGGTGGGCAATGGTGGGCGGACGTGTCAGTCTCCCTGCCGCTGGGGAGACGTCCCCAGTGACAGCTGTGGGAGTTGGTTTAAACAAATAATAGAAAGAATAACAAGAGGGTACCCAAAGAAATTAAACAGCTAGTGTACTTGTGTTTTTTTTATATTTTAAATTGACAGTCGCTTCTACTTTGAACCTGATCTTTCGATGACCATGTAGTCGGAGTAGAAAACTGAGATATATAACAATAAAAAAGAAAACAAAAAACGCAGGAAATCTGGTAAATGACGGCCGTTATTCTACCCGAGAAAATACATATACCTCTTTCTCTGATGACACGAATTAATGTTTTTATTACAAAATAAATTATAATCTTCCGCTAGCTACATTGTGCGTATACTGCAATTGAAGATGAAAAAAAGTGGCACGAGCTTGCGCAAGGAAAAGATACCCGTCAGAAAACTGGGCAATGCTTTATGTTGATACTTTCGTTAAATCAACAAATTTTCTAAGGATGCTGCTTACGTGAGAACAGAACTGAAGAGTTCCCTATAACACCCGTCTGTCTAATACATTTACAGCAAACTGCAAGTGAATTCTTTTGCTATGTCAGAATAACCCGCCCTCTATTTACTACGACCGTCTAAAAGAGAGCGAAATACAAAACCCATCGAAGTGCCGGCCTTTTCTGAGTGGTAGAGTCACAAGAACCTCTCGAGACCGTCCCGAATGCAAGGGGGCGTCGGTGCGTGGTCCTGCCTCTGTCCGCCCTCACGTATCCCCCGAGTGCTGCCAAAGAGCCGCGGTTGGGGCGACAATTCGTCCTCCGCTCCACACTCCGCTTCCCTTCCAGCGGAAATCAAAGGGATGCAGCGCGCGCCGGGACCTTTCACTTCCCCGAGAAGCTGACTCATCGATCGTGACGTGGGCTTCTAATTAATTAGTGCAGCCACACCGTGAACTGCAGGGGTAAGCTCGCAAGCCCTCTATCTCATTCGGTGTTTGAAAAGAAGAGGTCGAGCATGTGGTCCGAAGGGCGCTGATCTGTACTGCCGCGGGTGTCGATATTGGCGGCTGCTGCTTAGTATACTATGAAGAGGTAAGGTGGCCTCCACAATCGGATTTCTGAAACTTTACGCCATGCGGAGGGACTGCCTCAAAAAGAATCAATGGCAGAAGGAATTTATTTTTCTCAATTTCGCTGTGTGTCTTTATAACCGTAAGAGTCCATTTACGGTGATTTGCTGATCGCGTTTTAGACTTTTTCTCCGAGATCACAAACTGCCTGTTTTTTTAAAAAGGGATAAGGGATCGTCAAGCTGCCTCGACACAGCTAACTTGTTCCCTCGGTCTCCTCGATTGGTGTAATTTTTATAGAAATATAAGGAGTTCGTATCATTATTATGAGACTAGAACCTTATGGTGCAATCTACGGGTTTTTCTGCATACAATTCAAAATGTACCTAACCATGAGGCGTGCTCCAGAGTGTACTGCACAACCGAGTTGTTTAGGGATGATTATTTGATATTATTAAGCTTGGAAATGTATCATCACAGAACTCAGGTTTCACCAGAGACCTAGCTTGTATACAAACGGTTAAAGCAATTTAGCTTTACTTTTACACCCTTATTCTCGCAACATGCCGTTAGTACCGACACGATTTTTACACTTTTTAATTCTATTGAGAGTTTACGAAGCGCAGACCATAGTAAGTTCCAAGCATATTAATATATCTCTGCAGCCAAGGAGATTGTGCCATTAGCAGATAAGAATGTCGAAAAGGGAATCACGAAACAACAAGCGTGAACATAAAAAGCTGCACCCTGCTTTTCTTAAGCAGTCAGTGATGATAGTGTACTATATATCGGAGTAAGAAACAGCAGGGCAGACATGATGTAAAGTTGATTTTGGTGGTATTACACTCAATGAGGAAGCATTCAAGTGAAATGGCGCTTACTTCAGCATGTTTAAAGATTTAGTTTGGAAATTAGCCCCCGTTTTCGTGTAGTCCTCAACTTTCGGGTGTCCCGATCTGAGGAATTATTATCGCAGCATGACGAGGCCAGGGCCTCCCCTTCAATTTGCAGGAAGCCCAAAACTACCGAAAGTTCAACGACCCCCCCCCCCCCATAAATTTGTTTTTAAGTTTATAATATTGTTTGACGAGTACGCATAACGATACTGCACTATTTATGTCTTCAAAGAAACAAGTAAATTTCAAATCTAGGCGCCACATGTTGATTTAGTTAGGAGATTCGTCTGACATTAAATGCATTTGCTGGAATTTTCATGTCGGACAGCATTGGACCTGGAATAACACATTTGGAAGAAATGTAAACTGCAACAAAATATCGAAGATGTCACAACATTATCACCAAAGTGGCTATTAGTGTACGCCCAACCAATCTGCCTATTCTACGTTCCTGCCTATGCATCACCCGTATACGAAAGTAAAACAAAAATTTGCCCTAGGCTATTTCTGTTTTTTCGAAGTACCAACAATGAAATTTTAGAGATAAGTACATTTTGCTGGAATGGTTGAACACGCTATGTCACATAAATTCGATAAAGGGCGACGACATGCATCTCCCAAGCATCCGATGTAAATTAGAACAGGCATTTTCCGTTCCAAATTCGTATCAGACATATCTAACGAAATATAAATTGAAAGGTTATAAAGCAACTCATGTTTACAAACAAACCGGAGCGCCCCTAGTGGACGCCACCGGCGCCGCGCATGCGCGATGGGGTGTGGGCAAGAACCTTGCTCTCATTTATAAACAAACCATTGGAAGGCGATGTTGTCGGCGTCGGTCTGAGTCCCCGTGACCTTTTTTGCGTTGGAATTGTTTGTTCTACGTCTTCCTGGCAATGTTTGATTGCTTTAGCGGCCTTAGCGAAATCAACGAGGCTTGTTACACCGCAAAACATTGCATGAATAATGTGACATGCGGCGATTCATTCCGCGTGGACGTCACAGAATGGGTGCTAAAGCCTGATTCGCATGATGATATTTTGCTCGCTATTTTAAGTCGCGACGTCACTCGTGCTGCACAAATGCGGACCGTAGCGGAGATGGTCGACGTCGATACTGAAAATCGTAACCAGAATCGGACCAAGTGAATCAGGCATAACATGTTGGTGGTGGCCACTGATAACAAAGATAAACATCTCCTTGTATCTACTGTTTACACCGAGCCTACTTATCCCAAGCCACCTTCAAACTTAGAAGTCTTTTGAGGACTCTACTTACTTCTCATCGTAATTACCGGGTCAACGTTCGGTCTAAGAGCCACTGTCATTCGAACGAGCATACGACAATCAGAAACGTTTAGAAAAGCAGACTACAGTGCGAACGATCAGGCAGTCATTTGAACTTAGAGACACACAGAACGTAGTCCGCAGGTGGCGCGTACACTTTGACGGTTTTCCAGCGTCCATGTTGGAACAAAACAAATAAATTTGACGACCACAAGTATCTGTAAATTCATCCCAAAGTGCTTCCCGCACAGGCAAGCGTGGTCCGACGGCGTCTAATTTTTTTTTTTTTTTTTTTTTACGGCACCTATTAACGCTCTCGAACGAACCGAGCAGGCAGAAAAAAACATGAAAACTGACCTTCAAATCTTTCCCGACTCTTTGGGGATACAGCCGCAGTCGGGGGCGTTTTGATAAGAAGGCAGGTTTTTGTCCGGGTTCTTTCAAAGCAACACGGTCGGGGGCATTTTGGCAGCGGCAGCGGCTCATGGCACAGCGCTTACGATTTCATCTGACCTTTACAGTGACTGTGCTACAGACGGCTCGTCGTCGGGGCGGTTTCGCCGAGTCATCAAGCCTGTGTACCAGGAGGAGCTGCAAACACGCTGCACGAGTTGCCAAACCACAAGGACTAGCAGCTATAAAAGCAAGACCAGCGACTCTTCGGGACCATTTGGCAGCGGCAGCGGCTCGTGGCACAGCGCTTACGATTTCATCTGACCTTTACAGGTTAGTGTGGGATCTGGGCCAATTATTGTTTATTTACGCCGCTGCTGCTGCCAAGCAAACTTCCTTAATTTGTTGATGTGCTAGAATGCCTCTAGATCCGATCTGCATTGTATGTAAAGAGGTGTTATCCGACGTAGAAGTTTCTATTACGTGCTGTGAATGTGGCTCTTTTTACCATCTTGGTGCGTGCTCAGGTGTCACAGCCGTAGCCTTCAAGTCTAAAAACGCAAGCGCGTGGAAAAGTTGGCAATGTTCTACTTGCCAGAAAGTAAAACAAAGAGGAGGCCAATCCGGTAGAAAGGGAGAAGTGGTCGACATGCCTACACTATTGGTAACCATCAACGCCAAACTAGACAGTCTAATGAGTCTAAAAGAAACCGTGACCGGAATCGAAACGTGCCTAATGATGGCATTATTCAGTTTCCAGATTTACAGCTCTTTTTCATTAAGGATCATTTGTGCTGGAGCTATAATCTACGAACTAAGAAAGGCCTCTTTTCTTTCAGCAGTGCCCACTCAAAGCTTGTAAAACGAGGGATTGCATCCACCGGCCTTCACGCAGCCATTACGAAAAGCTGCCAGCATAGACTGCCGGTCAGCTCTGATCAGCAGGTTGCACGCTTGACGAGGGCCGGTTACCCGAAGAGCTTAGTGACAAGTGTGTGTGAAAGGCTCCTACTCAAAATTAAACGAGAAGGCGTTGACAAATGTCATGAAAAGACAGACAAGATGCCAGTGCAGGTGATACCATATTTGCACAAATTGTCCCATAATTTAAAAAAAAGATGACCGTTAGACACAGGGTTAACGTAGTCTTCTCAGTCCCGTGCAAACCTTCAAAGATATGCTCCGCGATGACAAAACGAAAGTTTGTAGTGTGCTCAAAAAAACATGTAGCAAGATACACCGAATGCCTGACTAAGGCGGTTTATGAGAATCCTTTTAGTTTCGGCCAAGATTACTTCGGTCAGACCGGCCGATGCTCTGATGAAAGAGCGCGCGAACACAAGCTTTCCGTACGCAATAATTTGGGTGGGCATCTTGCGGAGCACTGCAAACGATGTGGGTGCGAACCTTTGTTAGAGCGCACAAGGTTTATCAAGAAAGGAAATGAGAAGATGGAAAGAGAGCTAATCGAAGCTTCCTGTATACACAAAGAGGCTGACAGATGCGCAAGCATGCCATCTCTTTATCTGTTAACCAAAGAAATTGTGTTTCTTGAAGGATGTGTGTAATGAGTGATATGAATTTTTATCAGTTGCATGTGTTTAGGCGGTTGGGATTGAGTTGGACGGTGATTCGTGTTTCAATAAATCAGTTGGAAGTTGGCGCCTGTCCGTGTCGTACGTGTGTCTTTTTTCGTCCTGTTTGTTCGCTCCTTTTAACCTTTTAACCACGAAAGAAGGCAGGGAGAGCGTGCTGGAGACTGGTCATTAGAAAGACACGTCTTGCCGCTCTCACTCAGTCAGGGACCATACTGGCTTTCTGCTTAGCTCCCAATCACTGCGCGTTTTTTTTTTTAGTATTAAAAATAAAGCGAGGCGTGCAAAACTGTTTAATTAATTCACGAGGGTGATAATACTCATGAACAGCACTAAAAATGGCTGTTTATTTTCACGTGTAAATGATGTAGAAAATTATATTAAAGGAGCAATAAATACCGAATCTTAAATATATTGTTCTCCGTTTATTTGAAGTGGGCAATAATTTTATCTGTTCAGTGTCTTCGATTTCTGACGCGTTTTTTTTTTTTTTTTTTGTGGTATCATAAATACAACGATGTTTGCAAAGCTTCTGTAATCCATTCACGAGGGCGATAATACTTATGACCTGTACTAAAAGTGGATGCTTATTTTTAAATGCAAATAATATTGAAGCTTCTGTTAAAGGGGCAATATACACAAAATCTTAAATATATTGTTCTACATTTACTGAAACAACAAAGGGAAATCAGTTTATCTGTCCAGTTTCTCCCATTTACGGCGCGTTCTTTTTCAATTCTCTGAGGTATCAAAAATACAGCGATGCTTGCAAGGTTTTTCTAATTCATTCATAAGAGCGATAATACTTATGAGCAGTACTAAAAATTGCTGCTATATTTCAGGTGTAAATGATGTAGAAGCTTCTGTTAAATGGGCAATATATACCGAATCTTTAAAATATATTTTTCTACATTTACTGGAAGTGTGGAATCATTTTATCTGTTCACTGGCTATGTACGGCGGGTTCTTTTTTTATTTTTTAGGTATGAAGAATACAGCGACGCTTACAAACCTTTTCCTATTCATTCACGAGGGCCATCATACTGATGACCAGTACTAAAAATGATTGTTTATTTTCAGGTGAATATTAAGTTGAAGCTTAAAGGGGAAATACGTTTTTAATCTTAAATGGATTGTTCTAAATTAACTTGACGTGTTTAATAATTTCTTCTATACTGTGTCTCACCATACAATTTCAAGCTTATCGAGCAGGTTGTTCCAGAAATGTTTCGCTTTCTTAAATCTCAATGGGTCAAGTATCGCCAGAACGAAGCTATATTTCAGCAAGCTACCCATTAGTTATGAACAAATTACATATTCAGCCGTTGTAGGCATCATTTATTTCAAGCTTTCAAACAATGGACACGCCGGGTGTTTCAAATTAGAGGACCTTCCAAATTTCAACTGTAAAATATACATATTTCTTAATAAAACGACTTCAGAAAGGCACATGTGTTCTGAATTACCTGACAAGCTGGAGGTGCAACTATAAGAAGGTGTCCCTAAATATCACGTGCTACAAACTTTTAAACAAAATTTCAGCCCTGAAACACAAAGACAAGACTAAAGCTAAATTTACGACAAATAGGGCAATCCAACATCTTACGCACGTATTCTCGTCCTTGTTCATCGTACATACCCGAGCTAGAACAGTCAATTAAAGAAATATGTGAAGCCCTCAACAAATGTTTCTGCTGATGACGAACTGGCACAGGCACCATCAAATCCTTCACATTGACGCGAAGGACCGGAGGAAATAAACAATTGAAAAGTCAAGTCGCCCACGGCCACCCAAGGAAGTCGCATCCTCACAGGAGCCGTACCAGAAAGCTTTCGTTCAACTTTCCTGTTCGGAGAAAGAGGCCAGCCCTTTCTAGCACTACATGGTTGCTGAAAGAGAGGAAGCTTACAGAAACGTGACTTCGTCTTTAATTGCTTAATTAGTCGAGAATTGCGTGCTTTCTAGAATCGAAACTTGGTCACTCTAAAGCCGTTAATCAACTGTTTTAATCAGGGCCTTCGGAAAGGTTCGCAAATCTAAATTAGGTAGCGTTAACACAGAATAACACTCTCCGCGCAAAAATAATAAAATTGCTAAGAGAAAAAAAAAAATCAAAAGAGGGAAACAAACACGACAAGGATTCGCCGCTGGCATTCTAAATTTGCGTTTTAAACGACAAAGCAAAGGCACGACGGGCTTTCATTTTTCTGCTGATTGAATGTCTAGGTCTTTTACGCAAGAAAATGAGGGAGACCAATAACTGATAAATTAATTTGAGCAGGTTTACAGCTGTCTCTTTCAGTCTAGTTGAGAGAATGTAGGTAAATTCATCTAAGTTTCCGTATGAAATATTACTCTTTTTTTTTCTTTTAGGAATCGTACCCTTATACGATTTTAAATCTATGGCACGGGTCAATTTCATATCTCTTGAGTACGAAACAATTTGTTTACAACCAGTGGCCTCATATTCATTTGAGTATGGGGGACAGATAGCCCACACTAGAAAGGTCGAGGGCTCAGGTAAGACAGGAAAGGGGGGGGGGGGAGAGGTTTCAAATAGAAGAGTTTTTTTTTCTTTATGCTTTTTTGTAAACTCACAGCTTTGCATCGGACATCTTTAAAATGTATTTGTTTTTATGACTACTTTGGGCCCTGACCTGATGTGATACCAATATTCAGGTGGCACCGCCCCGCCAACGTGCTGTCATTTGTAATAGAACAAGAGAGCAAGTACACTATCGTTCCCCTTGCTCAGTTCATTCAGGAATATCCAGTCTTGTACACGTTACTGAAAAAAGTAACCGATTACAATTACATTTACTTCAGTCAAAAAAGTAACCGATTACCGTTACTGATTACAGCCTCCCAGAAGTAATTGAAAAATTACTACAAAATAATTGATTACTTTTCACGTTACTTTCATGTTACTTTTTATTGCGATGACCGAAATGCTCAAAATACACACTGAAATCTTGTGCACACAATTTCGTTTATTTAAAGTTTTCTTTTTTGTTTTCACAACTTTTTTAGTTTTAGCAGGAGCAGCCTCTCAACGTTTGGGTCCGCCATCTTTCCGCGTTTTCTTCTGAAGACGTCCGTCGCGAAATGAGAACCCTCTCGACGGACGCACTTGACGGAAGCCCGGTGTTATAGCGCACGAACACCTCTCGCACTAGTTCATGCTTGTGCAGGGACTCGATTCGCGCTTCAGAGTCTGCCATAAAGCGGTCTGCTTCGCTACAATTTACGCTTGGAGAAGGTGTTTCGAGTGAAGTAGCGCAAAACTAAAAAAATCGTATGTGGGTGATTTTTTGGGAGCAGTCAAGGAAACGGCGGCCACTGTGCTATCGTAGCACCGTCGGTTCAGCCCGTTCTCGAGAAGTCTTTGAAGCGCCTGGCGCCGACCTTTGCTTGACACCCACGTCGTCGTAACTCGAGGAATCGCGACGGAAGCAATCAAAAGCTCGCAATCCTCGAAGTGGTGATCGAACCTGTAGCATAATTAAAAAACAAAATTGCACTTTAATCATACTTGAAATTAAACAAAAAGTGGCAATTAAGTATACTACTAAGCGGATACGAGTCAGATTTTAGACTGATATAGATATTGAATGCTTGCAAGTGTGAGAGCAAACAAAGAAAAAGTGATCGGCGGCGCGAACCTTGACTAAAAGTGCGGTACATCTTACCTCTTGTGGATTCCGGTCAAAAGCGCATTGACGAGGGGTGTACAGAATGCCAGTCCCGACATTTGCAGGTGTTCCAAGCGGCCCTGAAGCACGCTGATGGTGGGGAGCAGATAACCCATGTACATATTTTTGTCTTTTTGGATGATGTCGATAGCACACGCCCGGAATTTCATGACCTGTGTAAGTAATGTGAAAAAGGCATCGGCGATCAAGCTCTAATTGCAACTGCGGTTTATGTATAAAGATACGAAAGACAAGGAACGAACAAATATATACCGAGGTTCGTCGGCCGGATTATACAATTGAAAGACGACAATTGGTCTTACCTCACAGTACTCCTTGATGAACTAGGGTTCCTGTGGGCGCTGGAAAGGAGATGCTTACAGAACCTAACAAAGACCGTCTAAGTCTTTGCCCGCAGAGTCAATGGCCAGGATGCAATCCAAAGCGTCGAAGAAGGGGTTCCACTGATGAGCGACCGGTCTTAAAAGTGTCCGGCCACAGTACCTCAAGGTGGTTTCGTTAGCGACGGAAGATTGGCCCTGCTTGTTCCATAGGGCTCGTCATGACCGCAGGACGGACTTGAGGGGCCACACAAAAAGGTCATGTTGCTCCGCTTCAGAGGCGTCAGCAGTCGCCACAAATTTCAACGTGTGGGCAGAACACCGGTGGTGAGGGGGGAGGCGGGATTCGCCTTCAGCCACGTCGCTCGAGGGCTGTCACATCCATGACCTCCGAGAGGTCTTCTTACGCATCGGTCTACGTGTCTTGTGGTTCGGTGAATACCCAAGCAGCACAGAGTTGGCCAGCCATCGGCCAATGGCTGGCAATGGTCCTTGGCCAAGTGGCCAGACAATGGCCAGAAACTGGCCGGTGACTGGCCTTTATCTGGCCATTGGCCAATGGCCACTGGCCATCAGCCATCGGCCAAGCATTGGCCGATGAATGGCCACTCTCTGGCCACTGGCCAAAAGACCATCGCCAGACATCGGCCATTGCTTGGCCAAAATCCGTGCTGCTTGGGTAGTCTGCATAAATTAAACAAGACGGGACGTATAAGTATTTTTACTAAACATCAATGAAAGAAATCGAGTAATTAGCAATTCATACCTGAATGCCTTGACAAAGATCGAGCCGTTGTCCGTTACGACCTTGGTTACTTTTCCCTGCAAGTCGTAGTATTCGAATCCCGGACAAAAGCTCACCGGACAAAAGCTCACCGGACAGAAGCTCACCGGACAAAAGCTCACCGGACAAAAGCTCACCCATTTTTTCACAGACCCGAACAAAAGCTCACCCATTTTTTCACAGACGCGGACAAAAGCTCACCACGAGAAAATTTCATGTTGGTCTTAACACGAGTGCGGACAACTTAGGTGCATGCGTGCGACAAAAAAGGCAACGATAAATTAAATCTGACAGGCGCATGTTTTGTTGATTTTAATACAAACAAGTTTATTTATCGATTGGTTAGGAGCGAATGCAGTCCCCTACTAGCTCCAGCAGTCTTGGTAGATCTCGATGTACATGCAAGCCCTCGCAAATATTTCTAAAACGATTCTGCAGGCGCAGAGTGGTTTTTTGCACCTGCTTTACTGTGGGCTCATTTCTCCGGGGTTGTGTCATTGCCGTGGCAACGAGCGCCTGATTTTGCTGTAGGCATTCAATCAGCCTCAAGACGCTTGGGTGGGCGTGGCCGACGAGCTTCTGAACCCGGTACTCCATCTTTCGCAGGTGTTATTCATCCGGTCTTTATCTTGAAGAGTGGCGTCGTACATATTCCACCGTAACAGAGGAAACTCCGGTCGTCGTCGGCGCAGAGTCAGGCGAAGGGAAGAATTCGCTCTGGGTGCCGCCGCAGAGGGAACAGAAGCATAACGGAAGTGGCCGTTGACATACGCGCAATCAAAATAGTCCAGCAGGTTGCCGATGTCATCGGTAGACTTTTCCTCGGTGGTTAGTTCTTGTGGAACAAGCTGTGGTGGAAGGAACGCGAGCCTGTTTAAAATCCCGCACATTTTTCGAAATTGGTCATCTGTCTTGTACTTTTCCAAAAGGCCCAACTCCCGTTCTTTCAAAGTATTTTTAAAAACTTGCAACTCAATGGTGAATGGGGTAGAATTTCTCCTAAAAATGGTCCAATGTCCATCGCGTCCGCACTTTATTTCAGCCCGTGTTTCGCCCGGGTAGCAGAAAAAAAATCAAGGTGAGCTTTTGTCCGGGTCTGTCAAAAAATGGGTGAGCTTTTGTCCGGGTCTGTCAAAAACGGGTGAGCTTTTGTCCGGTGAGCTTTTGTCCGGTGAGCTTTTGTCCGGTGAGCTTCTGTCCGGTGAGCTTTTGTCCGGTTACCGTAGTATTCGAATGTCTCCAGCAGAGTGCTGGCCAGCTTGTCATAGGTTATTCGACCTAGCATGCGCCGGCAAAGGAGCACTGCGGACTTACGAGTTACAGCTGTAGGCTCGAGCAAAGACACAGTGGCTCCCATGTAGCTTCTGCGGTAGGAAAACGAAATATTAGTACATATTCTTGCAAACGGTTAAAAATAACTTACTTCCGAAACGTTGTCCAACCATCGGCCGTAACCACTACGTAAGGAACGCTTGCCAGGGGTTCTTTTAGCCGGAGCTTCATTTCGACGTCGTTTGCATCCAGCCGTGTCATTAGCATTCTCCTCGTCATAGGTGTGCAGTTCGGTGCCACATAGTGAAGCAGGTTCACAAAGCTTCCGGCCGCTACAACCGAAAGCGGCTGCAAAGAGTCGATGACGAAGTTGAGTACGAGCCTGTCGAGCTTGACCTGGGACGTCGTTTCGCTCGAAAACTATATCTTCGGTTGCTTGCATTCAGGGGTTGGGGCTTCACACGTCTTCTGCTTCCGCAGCAGATTCTCGAACTCTGACAAACTGCCGGAGTGTTGTCGCTGAAAACAATACCGGAAAATGGCAAGGTGTAGTCTAATAAAAATTATTTCATTTGCATTTGATGCCTTCCTTTGATAACATGAAATATCGCAGAAAACACATGCCAAAGTCCCTCCCCCCCTCCCCCCCCCCCCCCCCCCGGGCAGCAGTATTTGATGCGATAACTAAGAGTTAAAATCTCCTTTCCTTATGATATGTAGCACCCAAAAATGCAGTGGCCAGCTCACAGTTGTTGCTTATCTACAAAAACTGCCCTGCATACCTTAATTAGGAGAACTGTAAGGGCATGAAAAGAAGGATATGACGCTAAACGTATTGAAAATTATTTATTAAAATTGTTATCAGGACAAAAATGCACATTACCTTGATGTGCGTCCGCAGGTTGGAGTTTGTGGCCCATGTGCACGAAATAATTTTTTGTAGTGGTCGGCAAAGCAAACACTCGAACGATACGTTCATTTTATCTTTGGAGTCCTTAACTTTAAACATAGGGGCAAGCTGAGGCCAAGGGGAGTCTATGCCTCGATCCTCCATAATGGTATGAGTTCCAAAAATAATAACGAACTGCCGAAATCACGAGAAGGGCTCCCGTTTTAACGCCGCGAAAACCATGCGTCACCACCGTCCTGGAGTTTATGTCGTGGATTCGTTGAAGATCAACAATGGGATCTTGTTGACCTTTGTTGACCAGATCACACTATGAATAATACAAAGAAGATGGCTATAAAGAACACTGCCTCGCTAAAACAGTGCAGTACTGCTAAGGCTACAACTCGTTGAAGCAATCAGAAGCGAGAAACGTGTCTCATGAGTCATTTCATTGCAAGTGGCGGTAGAAGACCACCTCGTTGATGTCACAACATTGCACCCTAGTTTCTTTCCGGCATGAGAACGTTTCTAAAAGCCTTTGAGAACAAAAGGTTAGGGTGCAAACGTAGATTTATACCCGTGCCACACGGGCAACTCGAATGCCATTTACAACGAATGCCATTTGTGTGATCGGTGAATCAGCTCGCAATCTGTCGCACGTGGAATGCGCTACGCCCGGAGTGTCGCGCGCTGATTGGCCGTCCGCTCAAAAAGCCATTCGTTGTAAATGGTATTCAAGTTGCCCGTGTGGCACGGGCATTAGTTATGTATAAAGGAGGTCACTGCTTCTCAGTTCTTTCTTTCTCTCTCGCTCATTCTCTCGTCTCTACTGTTTTGTGTAGGATTTTGTTGTGGAATATATTTCAGATGCGTTTGAGACCTTGAGTATGTCCGTCCATTTTTTTTTATTCCTAGACCCGGACTTTGTCGTCTGTGTGACGTGTCGACCTAAGGAACAAAGCCCACTAAAAAGTAAATAGCGAGTTCTCGTTGACTTTATCTGCAATCTGCAAAAAGATTCGAACTCCCAGCCAAGGCGAGTGGCGCGCTTGTAGAAGAGCGTGGCGTAAGAGAAAAAAGAGGTTGCCGACTAATTCTAGTTCTTTTTTTTAGATGTTTCAAGAAAAAAAAATGTATTAATCATTTTTGCAGCATGGCTGGGCGATTCTGAAGATTACGCAGATTTTCATGAGAAAAAAAATCGTGCGATCAAAAATGTAATTGGAAATTTTGTAATTGGTTACACAAAAAAGTAATTTAATTACTCCAAGCGTTACAGCTTGACAAATTTAAATAAAGCGTTACCAAATTACTCTTAAAGGTAACTGATTACAAGTAGTCCCTTACTTGTAACGCGTTACGTACAAGTCTGGGAATATTCCAAGCACAACATGTCTATAAAAACAATGATTTCATTTGACAGTTCTTACTTTCCAGACGATTGTTTATTACAACACTCTGAACATATACCCGTCTTTTCTTGGCATTTTTTTTTTTTTTAAGGCTAGCATCTCGAGTTTGTAGCTTTATCTTTGGCAGTTGCATCTGCTGATCGAGAGTTCGCGGAATGGTTGTACATTACAAAAAGCTGGCAAGCAAATGATAAGGCGAAACAAAGGGCGAAGAAACACAGATATGCAGAAACTATGTAAATATGTTAAAAATGAATAAACTGAAGAGCGTGTCGGTAAAATCGACTGAAAACAGAAAAAATAAAGCAAACGCGGGACGTCGTGGTTCGTCCCGAGTTTGTTTTATTCCTTCTGTTGTCAGAAGTTACAGAACAGATTTACTTTTGAAGTGAGAATGAATCGGCGAGATGGGGGGAGATTACTAGGATTCATGTTAGTTCTAGCGCTCGAAACATGAAAACCGGGACTCTTAGCCGGTTGCCCGCGGCCCGCTTCCCAGTGAATCGCGGGCCGCATGTTTGGGACCTCTGATATAAACAAACATATGTGCCTGTCCGGCTCAGTATGAACTCAGCCTGTCCGGCTCAATATGAACTCAGTATGAACTAAAAAGTATTTACAGTTTTCAATAATTTATCAATAATTCTCAGTATCCCCGCTTCATCATGTCGCTATATGCCGTCATTATCCGCGTGCTTTTGGTACACTGTAAACGACTTATTTTTCGCGGGCTCAATATTTCGCGATTTAGGTCAAAGCTGAAATTTTGGAATAATTCGCGGGTTCTAATTTTCGCGACGCAGTGGGATCTCAATATAGATTTCAATGTGTCTACATTTTACCGGAATTGTTCGCAGGACCTATTTTTCGCGAATTGTTGGCGCTTCGCGAAATTCGCGAAAATTAAGTCGTTTACAGTATATATATATATATATATATATATATATATATATATATATATATATATATATATATATCCTGGCTCCGCCGTTTTTTGGCTTTCGGCGGCTTCCTCAAAAACTTTGATTCATTGGATTAAGTACGGTTCATTCATCTGCATATGTTCGTTTATTTCCCCCTCGGAGACCACGTACGATGACGTGAAAGTGCCCCTGTTGTATATATATATATATATATATATATATATATATATATATATACATATATTCTTTTTTTTTTGAGGGGGGGGGGGAGGCAGTGGGGCTTTTTATTAAAAGTTGCATCCACCTCCAACCCAACACACGTCAGTTTCTATTATTAGCTGGTTTCTTTTCTGTTACGTTTAAAATTATACAATAATTGTGCTCTGGAAGAAACTTGCAGGACATAGAGAACCTTTTTTCACGTATATGCTACACGATGTTCTAAAAGAAATCATGAAATAATGTGCATGATTGAGCGAAATATCGACGCGCTATGTTTAGCGCCTGCCACTATTTGCGGGTATCAATGGCGAGACGCAACGGCGCAGCAGCACCGACTGCGCTGCTGATACATGTTTAGAGTTAAGACTGAAACGGCACTAGGAACCTAATGAAAACGCTATCCCAACAACTCTCATGAAGTTCCGAAGCCCTAAATGGTGATTAAACGCGTCAATAACATCCATCAAGCAAGCATATATAATCCGCCTGGTTCATATCCAAACGGATAGGGATAAGGAGAAAAAGAAAGGCGAAAAAGAAAGGCGAAAAACGGCGCTTAGAAGTTACGCCCAACGAATTGGGCGGATATTTATTTAGACGAGAGTGAATTAATGGGGAGAAGGGAGAACTAGGGGGACTGCAGACGATATGGGCAGGAGACTGAGGCTCCGGCATGCGGCGACGCTCACGCTTCCCTAGTCTGTGCCGTAACACTGCAGAAAAACGAGCAACTCGGAGAGCCATAAAGTTGCATGGGTTCCAAGGGAAGACCGCGCTTATTTATCTTTTCCTCTGCTGCCACGGTTAGGAGCCGGTAAGAGGAAGGGAACAAAAAAGAGGGAGGCAGCGCGTTGAAGAAAAAAATAATTCCGAGGGCACCTAAGCACTTATGAGTTGTGAATGCGAAAGAATGAATGTTGTTCTTCCGCTCCCGAAGTTCGTCTGCGGCATGCTGGCGTGGACGGCCACGTTTCGCTACTGCGGAGGTAGCTGCCGTGAAGTGGCCGCGCCGCGCTAAGCTCTGCCGCGCAGCCTCCCCGGAGTTCGCCCGTGCGGGCTCTGCGGCCAGGTCCGCACCTCTTACGGGCGGTCGGGCCGCTGAGTGAGCTGCGCCGCCATGGAGAGGGATTCTCTGGTGGCGTTCCCTGGAACTAAGCAGCGCGATAGCCAATGGAAGCCTCGTTTTTTTAAACTAGACGTGCGCCAGAAAATGGGAGCATATTCAACAGATTTCTGCTACAGACGACAGGTATACGCTCTATTTGGACAGGGGGAGG
Organism: Ixodes persulcatus; assembly: GCA_013358835.2. Taxonomy (NCBI): domain Eukaryota; kingdom Metazoa; phylum Arthropoda; class Arachnida; order Ixodida; family Ixodidae; genus Ixodes; species Ixodes persulcatus. The sequence continues at coordinate 443,801 of JABSTQ010002929.1, forward strand.
TGCCGTTTGGCGCGGCTTCAAAAGCTGATGATGTCGGTTTGCTCCCTGGGACAGTTAATGCTTTCGAATTCAAACAAAATAACAAAAGCCAAAACAAGAAATCACAGTTTATGAACAGACCGCAATGAAAATAATAGAAGACACGAGTCTCTCCTTCAGTTATTAGTGTGTCTGCTTTAATTTCACTGTATTAAAGAAGCCATGAGATGATTTTCTTTACTTCAGCAAAAACAGTTTTCTATTGAACATTCAATGTTAACTGAACGCCGAACAGGCATCCGTTTTTGTGTCGGTTCATTAAGTTATACACGAAAAATGAATGAAATATCGATTCTTCCTTCCTCTCAAACTCGCCGCAAAAAAGGCCACGGCGTAATCGTGACAATCGCGACGTTCTCTGGCACCGGAACCGGAAGAACTTTCGGCAGTAGAAGAATGGAAGCGTTAGCGTCGAGCTGGTGGTGTTGAAGTAGGGTTTCCATCATGGTTTTTTTGTTCTGATGGTGCCGATGCCACCGACATATTTTCTGAATTGGCGCCTCTCATCACCGCGATAGCCATGGACACATGACAGCTGAGCGGCATCCAATTAGATATGTAGCGCTACAGCTACAGCTTGGGACTGGTCCCATACGCCAGTACGCCAGTTGGAAAGTGTGGCAAGTCCTTTGACGAAAACTCCAATTCCTCGTCGGAATCGAACGAAAAGGAGTCGGGATTCCGAACTACGGAATGTTCTGAGCGTACACAGAGGACCTTAGACCCGAAGTCCCTCAAACCGATGAGCCTGCACCTAGTGCTTCAACGTGGTTCCTCGGGTGGCAAGCGGTGAAACTGAGCCGTTTTTTTTTTAACCGTCGGACAGCACAAACTGTAATTCGGACTCTTCGATACACTGCAGCCTTTCGGCATAGCGACTGAGCGATCGACTGGTTCAGGTATCTGCAATGACCACGTTAGCTGCGGCTGTATCCGTTGTGATAGGAGCGACCAAACTGACCGCACTGTGCCGCGCGTACACACTCCTGCAACCGCTGCAACACGCGCAGCAGGTCACCAGCACGGCTGCCGCTTCTCCGCCACCGTCAGCTGTTTCCGTGGTGACCCTAAAAAGAAGGGGACGCGCTAGCACTCATTGGCGTAGCACAAAATGGACATACAGTGTCTTTGTGCTGAAGCTTTATTCATCTGTTTTTTGTTTTTTTCGGAATAGGCTCGCAGGACAAACAGGATAAAAAAGAAAAGGAAAAGATGCAGTACACCCTCATGTACGATCACGACTTTAACACATAAATTCACCGATAAAACAAATCTCGCTACACGCCTTTTCTACGATTGCAAAAGACGATCTAATCTTAGCAGCAATATACGAACATAGAAAAATGATTTCGTGATCACATAGGCGTCGCGAACGTTCAGGAATTCCAGAACTAATCACTTTGCTCGGTGATGAAAACGCGCCAAAATTCGCCTCGTTCCTACACGCCTTTAAATACAGTACGCATCAGTAATACCTTTAACATGAGCACACGCATGAAATGTGCAAAATAAAAAATTTGGGAGATGTTCGAGAAAACAAATGGCTAACAAATCACCACTGTAGTCAAAGTGAACAAACACGACGGCACGAGCGTTTCTGCTGTCTTGAGGGTGCCGCCATAACATCGCCGCACGAGTAGATGGATCTTCTCTTCTAGGACGTACTGGGTTATTATCGTGACACACGCCGAGAATTCACAGTCAACTTAAGCGCTCTAGGCGGAACGATGAGCTTCAACCACGCCGACCACGTCGACGATCACCTCCGACGCCATGTTTTCCATCAGATAGCAGCAACGTTACTAGAACAATCAGTTGGGAAACTCACCTCTGAAACCTGGGCAGCTGGCGTTCACCGAGACCGAGCTAAATACGACAGCAGCGCCACTCTTAAACTTTTGTCTTTACTGTGGTTACCTTCAGCTTTTAGATAGGATGTTTTTGCGTAAAAACAAACGGGAAAATCTCTTTTTGTAGTAACGTTTATAGGAGTTTAGAACAAAAAGAAGGGCGCGCGATGTGTTCTCAAATTTTTAGTTTTCAACACTCTAAGAAATGCCTGCGCATCAACCTAGCCGCAAAACGATCAAAAAGCCAATCTCTGCTATTTACAAAATCAGCTCAGCGAATGATGAGGCAGAAAATTCGTTTAGAGCTAAAAATGAAGTCTGCGCTGTGGCATTACGCAATGCAAAGCGTCATGATTGCATTGCGTTATGCCACAGCACAGACTTAATTTTGAGGTCTAAACAAATGTTCGGCCTAATCATTCGCTGAGCTGATTTCTTAGATCGCAGCGATTGGCTCTTCGAGTGTTTTGCGGGTAAGTAGACCCGCAGGCATTTTTTAGAGTGAAGGTCTTGCGGCACAATTAATATTGTTTTTATACAACTATGTCTGAACGGTGATTTCAGGTAGCGCGTCGCGACCTAGACGCCTCTTAACTTCAGTAGTAATAATCGGCGCGTCCGCTTGAAAGACGAGGGTGGCACGCCTGAAGCCCCTTCCACCCTATATGGTTTGGCGCAAAAATGGCCGATTATTGTTAATATAGAAGTCACATGCAGTTCCTTCAGTGGCCGCTGCGGAAGAAATGCCGGCGTTGCGATCGCCGTTAGCTCGGTTCTCGAGTACGGATTGGTGCCACTTTTTCAGGGCAGACTCTATGGCAGCTTCCCAACTGAGCGGTTCTAGTAACGGTGGATAGTAGGAACCTTGACCGGCATGCAACGCACGTGGCCTAGCTTTCCTCGACCTGTCATCGGTCTGTCGGTGCGTTTGCTCCGTTCGTTCCTGAACGTAGCGAAAAAGTTCAGCTTGGCTCAACTCCTTGCGTTGCGAACGAACACGAACGAAACGGTCGTATGACGTTTCGTTGCCATGAGAACTCGTCGTTCCAAGCGGTTGCATTGTAGCGAAAACGAAATTCTGCTCCGTGAAGAAAGCGCGACCAAGAGCAAACCCGTTCAGCAGAGGACACTCGTTGGTTGACAGCGCTAGATGGCGCATAGCTCCAAGTATCATACGATACGGCCATTTTCGCCACATTGCTAGTTATGGTGCAAAATGAGAATCAGAATATTCTTAACACAACTTTTAAGAAACATTCGCCTGCAGTTTATTGTTTATGATCGCTATGCAGGTGAGGTAGGCTCCTATCCAATAGGCGACGTGGATTTGGCTGACGTGGTTTGGCACCGCGGATGCATCACAGTGACGAGTCAGAGAGCTTTCGAAGGAAAGAAGATATAAAAGAATCTGCTTTTCTTTTTTCAACGTTTCACGGTAAAATATTTTTTTTTATCTATACTTTTTGTGTTTTTGTTTTTTGTTCACAGCTTTTAAGACGTGCGGTGGAGGAAATTCGATTTCGAATTCGTTTCATGGCTCCTTTAAGTAATTCACACCGATTGGCTTACTTCAGACTGAAGCTTGAATGAGTTGGTTTATCATATCTAAAGCGGTGACGAACGACAACACAAAAAAAGAAAACTTACAACAGCGCTTTACTCAAAGTTATAGATTGCCTTAAGCTATTTTGCCAGAATATATTGAGAATAACAAAAGTAGTTTCTTGCTTCGAAAATTTAATCTACAAGTTTACAACTTTCTTTTCTGATCCGCAAAACTGTACATCTACACAACCCCTAGAAATGGTTTAATAATTTCCATAACTGATTGTTCATTTAATTTCATTTCAATTTTATTACCTTAAGGGCATCTTGAGGGAGGCGTTACATGAGGAAGGGGGGTTGAGTGTCATATTGAAGGTTCGAAAATAAGACAACAAAACACTACAAAAAAAGGAAAGCTCAGGAAACATCATTATATAAACATTATTCGCACATCTTACAAATCAGCTGCGAAAAGCATTTATGGTCACTGGTAGTTGCCAAGCTTGTGAGCAAGTTATTCTAATGTGATATGCATAATGGAAGAGGTGAGTATTTCAATGTGTTGGTTTTCGAAAAAAATCGGTTCATCTTTGCAGGGGTGGTCAAGACGAGGGCAACTATGATGGGCCGGGAAAATAAAGGTTTGGGGAGACCGCAAATTATAGTACAATCTCTGCATAAAAGAGAGCCGGTCGGTCTATTTTTCTTTGAGTGTCGAGAGTTTTAGGGATATGGACTGTTTTAAAGGAGAGATGCTATTCCTAGTGTGATCACGAGTGATAAAACGAGTAGCACGATTTTGGAAAGCTTCCATTTGGTTCATTAAATAGCTTTGATGGGGGTTTTTTTGTCATTGATGCATACTGCAGCTTGGTTCTGACTAGTTTAATATACTCGCTAAACGTTTAACAAGGAAGTTTGCGAGAAAAATATGCCTTTTAAAATCCTAGTTTTTATTAGCTTTGGAACATATGTTGTTGACGTGACACTTCCATGATAAGTCTTCAGAGAGGTACACTCATAACTATTTAAATGTGTCCACCCGCTCAATGACGCCAGCTAAAATAGAATATAAATAACCGAATTTTTTGTGTTCGTGAGAATGACATTATTTTAGATTTTTCCGTGTTGATCGTCATGAGCCATAAATCACACCAAGTTGTTAAAGCTTCTAGATCTTGTTCCAAAGTTATGCAGTCATCAATGGAAGAAATATTTTGATAAAGCAGAAGGTCGTCAGCTTAACAATCGGACGGTAGAGAATAATAAAGAAGCAATATCATTCACATAAATTAAAATAAAAGTAGTGGCCATAGAACAAAACCCTGAGGGATACCAGAGATGACTTTCATGGGAGGGGAAGTGACATTATCGATGATCACAGATTGAGTACGATGTGACAGGAAAGCTTGAATCCAGAAGACAATGTTACTGTTGACGTTTAGATGTATGAGTTTTGATATTAATCTGTTATGGGGGACCCGGTCGAAGGTTTTTGAAAAGTCTATGAAGATTGCGTCTGTTTGTTTGGAAAAATGAAGATTAGCATTTAGATCGTCGGTAAGTTCAAACAGTTGGGTAATACAAGAACGGTTCTTACAAAAACCACGCTGATTAGAGAATAAATTATTGCTATTCAGATGTGACATTATGTTGCGGAAGACGATACGCTTCAAAAGCTTGCATGAAACACTAGTCAGTGAAATTGGCCTTTAATTATTTAGATCCTTTAAATTACCCGATTTGAAGATGGAGACTACGTTTGCATAGAGCTAGTCAGACCGGAGTGGGGAGAGTTTGAGAGATTGTTCAAAAATTAGAATAAAAAAACTAGGCGGATGTATCTTTGGTCATTTTTAAGAGTCGCGAGTTAATTCCATCATGACCAGTTGAAGAATTCAAAGGAAGGCGATTAACGACATTTACAATACCATCGATTGAGAAGTAAACATCTTCCATAGGTGTGAGACATTCAGACGTAGGTACGCTTGGGGATGGGAAGGTTTCTTGGGTAAAAATGCCACCAAAAAAGGTATTGAAGTCAGGAGCAACCACATTAGGGTATAGCAAGTTACCTTGTGAATCAGTGGCACTCCTAGGTTTAGGAGTGATGATCAACCAAAACTTCTTGGGTTTTCAATTAATGTTTTCTTCATATCGTCGTTGAAAAATTTTCGTTTTGCTATCTTGATTTTAGGTTTGCACTCTTCGGAGAACGCTCGAAAATGAAGCCATATAGCATCCTTGTTTGACTGCTTAGCTTTGCGGTATAAACATTTCTTTTTGTCTAATATTCGTTTCATTTTTACAGATTTTTATTTTTATCTAATTGTTAATTTTTATCTTATTATTTATTTTTATCTTCTTTCTACTCTATTTTTGACGTCTAACGGTAACCCATTTCCATTAATTTTCAAGTGAGCATACACTACTCGATAGATTCATCTGTGAAGCGTTCATAATTGAAGTATTTCGGCCGCCCGGCTTAGAGGCGAAATGCCTCTCATTTACTAGGGCAACAAGAGTTAGCAAGATGGTTATATAATTCTGGCCCGATGAGCAGTTTTTTAAATTGGTTCAACTTTCTGTGTTAGCTTTTTAATGCTACAAAGATTGCATAGTTCACAAAATTCGTAAAGTTTTCATGTTTTATTTATTGTTTCCTTAGTTCCTACACTTTTCCTGGCTATTCAATTTTCTGTGAATGTAAAAAGAAGCACGTTGATCTTCATAAAACTTCAAACTTTGAGAATACCGCAACCGAGCCATCATTCGAACTTTTTAATGCTTGCATAACACCCAGACACGGTGTCCGCCATAGCTTCCCTTGAGCTCTTTGTCTCAAAAACACGCGGGAGTCCCGTAAGGCCACAAATACCCCAAACAATACGACAGAGGAACGCGAATGCGATACACCAGCTCACGACAACAAAAGAAGGAGCCGCAGTGGCAGAACGCTAATACATGACTACATCTTTAAAAGCCCGATATCCCGGAGACCGAGACGTACATGGCCTCGGATATAAAATATCTCCCCCTCGTGCCAACTGCCCAGCAATAATCGATTCTTCTCAAGACCGGGGTCAGGCGCCCGTAGATCCAGAGCAAGATAGATATAAAGCTAAAAAAGTTAGAAGCGAATAACATGCGGGCATATTGAAATTCGGAAGCGTGCTTATTGTCCTTCCCCGAGGGAAACGGCTCCACCGAGGGGCAACGAGCTCCTAGCGAGCGTGGCAACAGCCGACAGAGGAAACCGGGAAGGAATCGCCGGCGTAGCAGGGCAGCTTTGGCAAACGCCGCAGTCAATGCCGCAGCAGGGCACGGTTGCCGAAGAGGGGTGGGTGGAACGACCAGGCCGTTAGGAGGAAGAACGCGCCGCCTGCTCGGGCACTATGCAACGACACCGTCATAACCAAGCATTGGGAGAAGAAAGACGGGAGGAGCAAGAAAGAAGAGAATACAAAGATGAGCGAGGAAAAGTGAATGAGCGAAGAAAAGATGGCAAGAACATTCGTTGCCCTGGCAGCGACTTTGTGGGTTCCAGATATGCTTCTCCTCGCTATGCTTTTCAAAAATCAGACGGCTATTGTTTTCTCTTTGTCTTTCGGTGTTATTCTTCTCATCGTTATTGTTTGGAAGGCAAAGCGAGATGGGAAGACGAGGGGCGCTTGGGGAAGCCGGCGAGATTGAGGAGATTCCGTACGGGCAGTGTCCCCGAAAACGGTTCCCCGAGGCAAGAGAGGAGCGAGAAGGAAGGCAGCCAAGAGGGAGGAGAATCTGCCCTCGGGTTCCTAAA